>QVRM01006607.1:0-124946 GCA_003439945.1 Dermanyssus gallinae | reverse complement strand
CAAACAGTCGCAAAAAATCTAGTTCCGTATCTGAACTTTAAATTCGAGTCGTCAAAGATGCGGGCGCGAGAAGTAGAGACGAGGCTTCCTTGAATGACGTTCTCCATTAGGGTCCAAACCTCTGCCGAACATAACAAACGTTTATTTTGCACTTTCGCAAAATAAAGTGGCGATTATCGCATACACCGAAAAAGCTTTTCTACAGTTTGAGATTTGACCAGCGCATCGCACATTCTTGAGGTTTTTCTGGCCTTTGGGAATTTCGAAAAGCCCAAAATCGCCAATTAGAGAGTTTTGACAGAGTTAAACGGTAGCACACCAACTAAGCGCCTTTTATTAAAAGGGTTGGCTCAGATTTTTGATCCTTAGGAATGCTAACCTATAGTAGTCAATGCTAAGATCTTACTGCAAAAATATGGCAGCAAAAACGCGATTGGGACGACGAACTAACAAGCGATAACTTGGCTAAGTTTTCGGAGTTCATCTCCCTTTTGCAGTCCGCCACAAACTTTCAGTAAAAGAGCGTTCTCCAATTCGGTGTCATAGACTATTAGGCGCGAGTTACACGCTTTCTGTGATGCTAGTCTCGCTGCCTACGGTTGAATCATATACCTCCGAGAAATGGTTAAGGATGGCTCCGTAGCAATTCACTTCGTATTCGCGAAAGCGAGAGTAGCACCTCTAAAGGAGAGTGGTTGGTCGATACACAGGCTAGAGCTAATGGGTTGCCGGTTACAGCAGTGCGAGCGATGGCTTAAGTAACAGACGAGCTCAGTTTACACGTCGACGCCACTACATATTGGTGCGACAAAACTCGTCCGTGCTAGGCTGGATACGTGATACGCCAGAACGGTGGAAGCCATTCGTATCGAATATAATAATAGAAATTCAAAAGTTACTCTCGCCGTAGGATTGGTATATGTCGCCTCAAGTGACAATCCGGCAGACATGCTTGGTAGAGGCTTTTCTTTAGAAAAAAAAACGAAATTGTTTTGGCTGCACGGCCCGGAGTGGCTAAAACGTCCGGTAAACCGCATTCTATTCATAGAATAGACGATCAATACTCTTTAAAGAGGTTGAGTCAGAACGGAAGGTATCAACGAACGTAACTGCTACAACGATGAGTGTATTTAGCAGGTCCGCAATTATCATTGACGGGAGCAAAAAAAAACTACAATTCTCTAGTTGGGTAAAATGGTCCGGACAATGGCTTATGTCATGCGTTTCTGTCGCAAACTGTTATGTTATGCCAGATGTCGTAAGAAAGATGACCCAACTGGCAAAAGAAGAATAATCGTCTATGTGACAAAACGTCGTGTTATGCTAACTCAGACTCAACATCTAGAGCAGAGCACATTAACGCAAATGAATTCGCGTTTGCTACAGTTGTCTTATTAAGAGACATTCAACGCACTCATTTCGACACTGAACTATCGTCGCAGTGCAAAAACATTTCAACACTGAGTCGAATATATCAATATTCTCCATTTATAGACGACAACGACCTCATTCGATGTAGGTCGCGGCTGGAGAAATCGAGTGATCTAACATCTGACGAGAAGTTTCCGATACTACTCCCAGGCGAAGACAGACGTGTACGTCTGCTAATCGCGCATGTGCATGCCACCAGGTGCATGCATGCTGGAGGCATCGCATCTACACTGCACCATTTAAGATCTAAACGCTTTGTGCTGCATGCACGTGAAGCGGTTAAATGGGTCATGGCAGACTGCAAAGTCTGTATCAAGTTTCGGGCAAAGCCAGCTCTAGAGGAAACCCCTCCCCTACCAGCATTCAGGCTGGAGACAGCAGCTCCATTTTGTTATACCGGAGTAGATTTTGCTTGGTCCGATCTATATCAGAAACGAAGAGGGAACAAAAGTAAAATGCTTATATAGCATTGTTTGTATGCGCTGTAACGCGTGCTGTGCATTTCGAGCTCGTACCAGATCTGACAACTTTCGAGTTTTGTTTGGCTCTAAGGAGATTCATCAACAGACTTCTATGCGTCTCTCGAATAATATCCGATAACGCTCGACCTTTCAACGAGCATCAAAAGAGCTAAAACTCATTTTCAGTCATCTTAAAGAGCAAGAAGTTCAAACGCTATTAGCGGACGCTTGCGAAAGGTACTAGGCACAAACATCACGTACCATTCAGGGAACTCGCAACAATTTCTAACAGATGTAGAAGCAATGGTAAAATGTAGACCACTCTCCACAGTAGCATCAACAGTCGAGGAAATTCGGGCATTATGTCCCGCGGATTCTCGTTCACGGCTACCAAAATAAACACCCGTTGCCTGAGACAACCAGAGTCCCAAGCAAGAATCCGACATATCTGCGATAATCCTTCGCTAAGCGCTGGAAGCACTAGGAATCTATCCTTTAACTCTTTTTGGAAGCGTTTTCGAGGAGAGTATCTGCAGTACCTGCGATCTGCTCATTTAAGGAAGCCGGTCGACCGACGTCCACTAAAGTTGGAGACATAGGTTTACTAGAAGACCCTGCGCCGTCGCGTGCCTATTGGCCGCTCTGCCGAGTAATCTCTGTCAGGCGGGGGAAAACCGATCTCCGTAATAGATCGTGTATGGTTAAGTTGTCTTCAGGTAAACTTTTAAAGCGGCCTATCCAAGCCATCTACCCGTAGAAGTATGATTACCCATAGTAAAGAGACACTGCACCTATTAGAGACACGTATCATACACAGTACTTACAATATGCTACTCGCCACCCGACTTACAGAAACGCCTCGTCAATAAGAGTCTCGGCGCTTCGGGGGCTGTGTGACTGGCCTGGCTTCGTTTAATTTGATATTTGGCGCCAATTCGGCTGCTACAAGGCAACGCGCATGCAAACGAAGCTATACAAATATAATGTGCATTGAATGTGAAATAACCATAACGTGCTCTCCGGATCACAGCGTTAACTAGGGCGGATAGACGACAATAAGGTTAACAACCTCCGACACCGACCAGCGCCGACCGGCGGACATCTCCCGCCAGGCAGACACTCGCTGGCTTGACGTCACAGAGTCAGGGTGGTAACATCTCCGAGCAAAGCGTGCGCCAGTGCGGCGGCCACCAATCCCACGTCTACCGCCACTAGCTACTGGGACCCGGGAGCGTATATTCCCTTCGCGAATACTGTGTATTCCTTCAGTGGTAGCCTAGTTAGCGGTTGGTAACACATGTGATGATCCGCGTATCGCAGCTTTTAAACCATTCATTGACCATGGGGGCCTCATCAGAGTTGGGGGTCGCCTAAAGAATATGGATGAATCATTTGAAGTGCGACATCCTGTTCCCCTTGCCGACGGACCATCTACTCGCCTTATAATTGAAGATGCACATGTAAAGAGGTGCGTCACTTGCGCACGGACATTGTATTGACAAACCTCCGCCAAACGTTCTGGATCCTCCGGTCTCGGCAATTCATCAAAAGCGTTATCCACTCGTGTGCGATATGTGCCCGTGAGCGGGCGCAACCGGAAGGAGCAATTGAAGCTCCATTACCAGCCGAGAGGATTGATGGTTTTACGACGGCATTTAAACACGTCGGTCTTGATTAGTTCGGGCCATTCACGGTTCGTCAAGGAAAGTCTGAAGTGAAAGTGTGGATAGCATTGTTAACATGTAGTGTGACAAGAGTATTACATCTCGAGGTTGTGGAAGATCTCACTGGAGCTAGCTGCATTGATGCTATAAAGCGTTCATGGGTGTCGTGGTTTACCTGACACTATAAATTCGGACAACGGACTAAACTTTGTTCGAGCAGCGAAAGCTGTCCGTTCCTATGGGAAGCATTAAAGAGTCCCGAAGTTCAACAATATTTCGGGTCTTCGGAAATTAAGTGGTACTTTAACGCACCAAAGGCCGCTTGGTGGGGTGGCCGATTCGAGCGATTGGTTTGTGTGGTAAAGGATTGCCACTGTTTGCATTCCTTACAGTCTGCCTCCGGCCGCCACAGCGGACGGTCGCATCTTCGCTCGCTTCGGCCAATCGGTATTGTTCGCTAACAATATCGGCAAATTGACCGGGAAAGCGCACAGACCATCGTGCAGCAAGGTGTCGACCCCAGTGCAACCCTCACCAGCACACCGCTGCCATCAATTCGTCGAAATTTCGCGTTTTGTGGAACCGTGCATTCGCCACAGTGTGTCAACATCGGCGGCGAACCGACCAACCAGTCGGATACTTGCCGAGGTGGAAACCCAGTGTTTAAAGTGTTGTGCAGTGTTGTTGCGTGTGTGCAGTTAGTGCCCGGCGTATCAGTGCATCATCAGATAGGCAGATCCAGCGTTTTTGGTCACCACCAAACACCAAAAATCGCCTTGTTTCTGTCTATGGCGATTGCTAATGTATATGTATGCATCCCTAGGGGTACATATATAGCATTGTAGTCGCCGCCGCTACCGCGGCCATCTTGGATATCCGGCCATCTTGGTCGCCACGCGGCCACGTGGCAGTGAGCGGCATCCAAGAGGGAGAGTATTGTGGGAGAAGTTGACGTGCACTTGCACATCGACAACGTGCAGGCGCCCGCCCGGACCGACGTTCGGGTAACGTCTGCCCCACATGCAGGTACGAGATAACGTACAGGGCACGTAGGCTGACTTCGCGTTCGCCAGCGCGTGTGCATATGCGCCGGTCAACGCGCACGGAGTAGTGACATACATATATATATTTATATATGTATGTAGCGCTCTGTGTGGCTAGCCGGCCATATGTTAACAGCTGCGAACGAGAGAGACCGGCCTGCGTGTAGTAACAAGGGTGGCCTGTACTGATCGTAACTTGTAACACCCATCCCATGATCATTATACACTGGTAAAATTAATATATTGGTGTGGTACCTGTATCTCACTAGATATCAGGGGGGCGGCACTGGTACTTGTATTATTTGTACTATTCGCCCGGTAGCTTAGTCTACCTACCATATAATATATTAATTCGTGCTACTACATACACCCCTACACGGCAACCATACACTGTGTTGACACATTGTGACAGTGTACGGTTTGGCGCCGTGAGGTCAGGCTGTTTTTAAATTTGACAGCTAACGAGCATCGTCCAGCGCGCGTATCGGGCCCCAACATCAACCCGATACGCTCCATCACTCGCGCCGCTTTTAACATCAACGGAACCAGAGGCTTTTAACCTCAAGCTTTTAAACCTCCTACTTCCACAGAAGATAGGAGAGAAGATGGACTCCCGGCGGCTAACGTGTTCAATCTGCGACAACTGATCAAGGAAATTGGGGCCATAATCAACTCCAGACCTTTTACCCATATACTGGACTCACCAAGTGATAACGTACCACTAACCCCAGCTCACTTTGTAGCGTCTCGGGTCCCGATCGCGCTACCCTCGGGAGACGGAGCAAGGTGCTCGAGGCGATAATCTTGTAAAGATGTAGCGGGCGCGCGAAAATATTCTTAACGTATTTTGGCGCAGGGCGCAACGAGTACGTTTTTTACCTGCGAAGCGGTCACAAGCGGCTGGGTGCGTCCGGCAATGAGCTTAGAGTTGGAGATGTCGTAATTTTCCATCAGGACAATGCACCAAGGCTCCAATGGCGACTTGGACGCATTTCAAAGATGATCAACGGTCGGGATGGCGCGCCTCGCTCCTGCGAAGTCGACACTTCCAAAGGGCCACTTCGTCGAGCGGTGCAACATCTGTACAGGTTGTTCTAGCTCGGAGAGAGCTAACTGATGATCGTACCGTCATAGTGTGCCATTAATCTTCTACTTGTGCCATTATTCTTGAGTCATTGTTTCGAGAACGCCTAACAGGATTGTCTCTGAGTAAAACCTAACTTTGATGATAGGTATCGCTACCTATTTTTATTTTAACCATTTCACATATACTGGCGGTGTACAACAAGTTTCCTTCTCTGAACGCTATAGCTACATCGCATGAAACTCCGGGAGTGTTGTGAATGCCTCCATATTAATTGGTCCGACCGCTTGTTGAAGCGGTCTGATACGCAATAAGTTGCGTAAAAAGTTGCTTAGAACCTCGTTTGTTGGAGCGGTCTGGTAGCAAATCAGACACCTAGAGCCGCTCTACTTTAAGACCGTGTCTGGCTCACGAGAGGGAAGCCACGCTGCAAAAGAAGAAAACAAAGTAGTAGATGTTCGAGCGAGCTGTAAGAAGCGTGTTGCACGTGTGAGACCCACTCTGAAACTGTTTTGTAAACACAGTTTTAGTATACGTATCGCGTGGCGTGTGTTCATTCGTCAGTAGTGATCTGTGACAAGGGGTATGCACCATACTAGAAATACTCTGAAGAAAGCGGAGAAGGTTGCAAACACAATAGCCAAGATCCTTCCTAACATTCACGGGCCAAGTAAAGCCGGACGTAGGAGACTCATTATGTCGGCCGTCGAATTATAGCGTTGTTTGGAGCTCCGGTGTGGTTTACAGCGGCTAAAGAGTCACAAGGGCTAAAACATATGTTAAGAAGAGCACAAAAGACCGCACTCTTACGGATTACTCAGGCCTATAGGACTGCTAGCACCTCCGCTGCACTTGTCCTTGCTGGCACTCCTCCCTTGGACCTAAAGGCAGAGGAAAGACAAAGATTATGGGATAGGGGCCCAGAAAGCTCTAATATGAATGTCAGAGATGATGAAAGGGAAGGCACACTTATTGCATGGCAGAACGAATGGGCTGCCATTCCAGACGGTGCACCGTGCGCGACCTTATTCCTGACATAAGGAAGTGGTTGAATCGACCCGGAGGAGAGGTTGATCACTTTCTGACGCAGGTTATAACGGGCCATGGCAACTTTCAGACATATCTGTAGGAAAAGCCTCCTCGGACATATGCGTACTCTGTGAGCTAGGTGTCGTAGCCGAACGCTGGAATAATGTCCAACCGTCGGGGGTGAGTCCCACACTGCAAAGGGCCTGAGTTTCTATCTACTTGCCCTATTGCGTTAGTGCCTAAAGCATTTAAATTCTCCTCCATAAAAGAAAAAAAACTCGTGTCTGGACCACTCTAAAGATGCTGCGAGAAATGGGTTGCGCACCAGGTGTAACTGCCTGGTTTAAATCGTACCTAGGCGGACGTAAGCATTTGTGTCGGTGGGGGGCTTGAGCTCCACCCCTGGGATTGTCTCGATTGTACTCCCCAGGGGTCGGTTTTTGGCCCCTTCATCTTCATAATCTACATAAATTTCGTCTTGCGTGGCATTGAAAGGGATATAAAGTGTCGACCAGTGGTATATGCAGATGATACAACTCTGCTGTTCCGCATCTCACCTGCTCAGCTATCAAACGGTCAAGTTAATCTTAGGCATGTGGAAACCGGTATCGAAACGGAAATTTCATATTTTAAACGGTTTGGCCTTGTCGTGATTCCGACTAAGACGAAACTCGTCTTGTTTCACACACCTCAGCGGGCATCGAGGCTGAAACTGGACACGGGTAATATATCGCTCCAAGTGGGCGGTGCAGCTGTCCCTCTCAGTCGAGAAGTAAAATGTCTCAGTTTCACGCTTCATGAGAACCTAAAATGGGAAAGTCACGTTTGGTCGAGCGTCAGGGTCTGCTGTGCTGTGGTGGCATCGCTGGCCCATCTGAGGAAGGCCAAGGTCTTTCGCATTGTTCTGGTCCTTGTATACAGGGCGCTTTTGGAATCGATTCTTACTTACGATGATACAATGCGGTGCGAGCCATTACTGGTCTGTCTCGTCGGGACGACGTGTCGCCATGGTACGGCAGACTCGGACTACTCAAATTCGATCAGCTGGCACGAATAAATTTAGCCGTGCTTGCCCATAAGGTGGTTAAAGGCAAACTACCTCCAGGTTGCGAATTCGAATTCCAACTGACTCCCTTCATGTCTCAGCGATATCAGGACCAACTCAGGGTTTCCAGAACGCAGCACTCTCTAGCCTGCATGCTGCCAAAAGTATAGAACGAGCCCTCGCAGGACCTCCGAAATACGGAGCGGATCGGCGTTTTTAGAAGACGTTTAACCAAGGAACTAAATGCTTGTAGTGGCGGTGGCTTAGGTGGCTAACGCAGTGGCGGCGTGGTCTAGGGGATTAGTGCGCTAGTCATGGTTGTCATCTACCGGTCCCCGGTTCGATCCCTGTTGTTGATCGAATTTTCTTTGAGCAATCCTCATTGAGATTAGATGACTAACCATACCGCTAAGGGTCAGCGGCCATGCTGCCACAAGGACTGTTAGGGAAACCCTAGATATCTTAACATGTCCGGCTCTCGGTGCTTTGAAGAAATACCTCAGGTTGAGTTCCAAGCCCGTAGGGGACGGAGGATAGTCTAGAATTAAAAACAACCTCCTTAAAAAATGTTTTTAATTCTAGGTGGCTAACGCACCGTTCGAAACGGGGCGTTGCCATGACAACCACGGTTAGCAAATCATCGCTAGTTCGAGCCCTGCCCGTGCTGGTTGAATTTGTTGGACGTGGTTGTCATTGCCCTGCTGCTACATACCTCTGCTGGAAAAAGCCTATATAATTCCAGTACGAGAACGCGATGATGATAGATGCATTTAGACGATATCGTGCCACAGGCAACTTAGCCCATTATGAGCGTCTAAAATGTGGTTGTCAGAACGTTAAAAAAATGCTGAAAACAATTGTTCTTAGTTTTTAAATCAGTAAATTGTCGACATTGTGCAAGATTAGATTACCCTATGATATGGGTATACAATGGGTATATAGAAAATGAAAACAAAATTATATAGGTTTGTGTGTGTGTGTGTATAATATTGTGATTACACTTGACAGATGCAGGTGTTCCAACGATAGGTATTTTTAATGAAATATGACTGACATAAATTGTTACAGATTGCCTGTAAAAGAGCATGTCAATAAAACAATCTGATGATGAAAAAAAAATATATATATATATATATATTTAGTCGAGTGATTGTATCTAGCGCAGCGGTATGAGTGTGTGGTCTGTGTGAGTTCTGGCGGCGAAACAGCTTCGCGCTAACCGCCGGGACATTGAGTAGAGTGTGAGTTGGCTAGGCAATACTACGAAGGGAAGCGGCGCTGCCGTATTGCTCTCTGTCGTATCGTGAATTGTAATAAATATAAATCAGCGTCAGTGAACCCGCGCATTTTCGACTGTCTTCATTCTACGGTTCCGTTGGCAACAATGTGAGTCGTGTTCTTCTTAGCGCAAAAACCGCTCCACCCTCTATTGGCGCGGATGTCAAAGCGGCTGTGCAAGAAACGTGGAGAGAGAGAGAGAGAGAAAGAGAACATTTCCGAAGCTATCAACACGTGCATTGGAACATTCTCGAAGAGATGAGCACGTGTAATAGAACATTCGAGAACAGGCAGAGAAGAGCCAGATCGAAGAGAACGAGTTGACGGCTTCTCCGAACGGCCGGCAGTTTCGCGTGCTCACGCCAAACTCCCGAGGTTACTGTGCGAATCGACGTTATCGTGTCGTTCTTCTTGTGAGCGAAACCTCAGTACGTCCCACTGTGTAGCTCTCATCCTGACAGTTGAGCACGGTGCGTGACAGTCATAATACAGAGCAGATTTGCTCTCTATAAGTCAAGCAATATTAGCTGTTTGGGTATCCCCAAAATAACTAAAGGAGAACTACCAACAATACAGAAAACACACAATCTACACCCAGTCGCAGACATTCACGAGGGCAATCTCGCTTGCACTATTGACATACTGATTGGCTCTGACTTTCTGGCCAGGGTAGGATCATTAGAAACTAAATCGTTCGATGATCTAGTTGCAGTTCTTACCAAATTTGGTTGAATATTCTACGGAAAGGCAGGCTTAAACCTAGGTAACGGCGATTTTAGATCAGCGGACAAACTCGTTAGTCAATTAAGCAGTGACGCCGCGGAATTGGACATAAAATGCTTGTGGAAGACTGACACAGTGCTGCTAGAAGCTCCGTTAGAGAGGAAAAATACTTTGATTGGTCATAAACTAAATTCTTTTTTTCTAAGGTCCTAATCTTCCACCAGACATACTTAAAATACTTTTCCGTTTTAAATATCCTATTGCGATGATGTTTGTTATAGAGAAAGCATTTTTGCAGTTCAAAAATAGCCAAGCGCAGAGATCGTATACGAGGTTTTCCCCAAAGCATTGGAAAAACCAACAAGCTATACTTAATAAAGTGTGTTGCAAAAAATTAGCAACTCATGTTTTTTGCGATAATTTTGGCTTGGTTTATTTGAATGGCTTGAACTTTTAAGCGCATGATGTACATGACGAAACATGAGTATAGTGTTAATTTCATTGTAATCTCAAAATCGGTTCATACAAAAAATAAAAAAGTGTGAAAAAACAGTGTTGCAAAATATTAGCAACAATAACATGCTTACAACGCAGCTCTTGTTTGTAAAGGATAGTCGATACTACAGCTGATATTCGATCCCAGGGATCAAATGTCAGGAATATTGTCTAGCTAAATCAATCGTTATATAGCTGCAAAATATTCTACAACTTAGTCGTTGTTCCGAACTAACGACGAATCTTATGTTTAAACCATGGGTCGTACAAAGGATCTTTCGGATAACGAAAAGACAAGAATTGAGGCATATGCTGAGCTCGGTCATACAGTAACTGCTATAGCAACCAGATTAGGACGGCATAAGAGCACCATCAGCAGGTTCTTACACCCTGGAGTGAACCAAAGGTGCAGATCTAACAGTGGGCGTAAGCCAGTTTTGACAATTCGAGATCGGCGAAGGATCATACAGTTGGCTACTCATGACCAAATGTCTTCTTCCAGGATCAGGACTACTTTGGGAGTGCCAGTGCACCGATCCACAGTGTACCGAGTGTTAAGTTGTGACAAAAACGTGCGATACGCGAAAAGGAAGCTTATGCCGCGACTGCAACCGAAGCACATTGTCGCACGGCGTGAATTTTCGCATAGATACCAAACTTGGGATAACGAGTGGAAAAACATCGTCTTCTCGAATGAAAAGAAATTTAATCTTGATGGCCCTGACGGCTGTCAGTACTATTGGCACGACTTACGGAAGGAACCTAAATGGTTCTCGAAACGTGTGGCCGGTGGTGGCTCTGTGAAATATTGAGGCGCTTTTGGATATAATGGCAAGTCTGATCTAGTCGAGATTCTGGGCCGAAACAATTCTGACATGTACCAGCGCATTGTCGGTTCCCAGTTAGAAGCCCACTTCAGAAGAATTGGGGGACCTGACGCAGTTTTTCAACAAGACAACGCCACGTTTCCTCGGCTAGCACTATAGCCTTTTTTCAAGAACAAGGAGTGCCACTTTTTGACTGGCCGGCATTAAGTCCAGACCTGAATCCTATTGAAAATCTTTGGGGACATTTGGTAAAGCAGATTTACGCAAATGGTCGACAATATAATCATTTGTCGGACCTCAAAGAAGCTGTCCAGCAAGCATGGACTAATATTCCACTTTCGTACTTACAACAGCTCATTAACTCCATGAAAGACCGAGTTTACGATTTGATTCAGAAGAAGGGACGAAAAACCCGTTTCTAGAATAAAATATGTAGTTTCAAATGAGTCATACAGCCCTGCTAAGAATCGAATACGCTGTAAGGCGCTATTGTTGCTAATATTTTGCAACACTGTTTTTTCACACTTTTTTATTTTTTGTATGAACCGATGTTGAGATTGCAATGAAATCAACACTATACTCATGTTTCGTCATGTACATCATGCGCTTATTTATTATATATAAATTATATATAAATTTCAAGCCATTCAAATAAACCAAGCCGAAATTATCACAAAAGACACGAGTTGCTAATTTTTTGCAACACACTTTACATTCTGGAAACGGCTCAGAGTAGAATATTTGCACTATTTACGGACCTGCGACAGAGGTCACGACTATTCGCTCTCAAGAAGAAAGACGGCTCTTTCCGCCCGATAGCATGCTCGTCCACACTCCGGAGGTTGGCTTCAAAAATAGGGTGCGCTGCCAACAAAGCTGAAATATTATCGGCAATTGGTCCCCATCAGCTGGGTTTTGCAACTACTGGCGGTACGGCGATCATAAATCACACCTCCCGCGCATTTATAAACTCCCGCAATGGCCCGACTGCGTCAGAAGAAACCACTTGCTAAACGCGGTGAAATGCTACGCCCCGCAAATGTTTCACTATGTACATGCGGCTTATGCCCAACCCTCGCACTTGATTTTGCCACACGCGGCTATATCTTCGCAGTCGGGCCTTCAACAAGGAGACCCTTTAGGGCCGCCGCTGTTCTGCCTGTGCGTAAAGGACTTGATCGACTCCTTACAGTGTCCTCTAAATGTCTGGTACCTTGGCGACGGTGTGCTTGGGAGTGACCTAGCTACGGTAGTCGGTGATGTCCACAGAGTCGTGGATTTCGAGAGGGTTAGTGAATGCGAGGTCCACGTCACGGGCTGCGAGAATATGATCTCGCCGGATATATCGGAGCTATGCCATCTCTTTCCCGGTTGCAAGCTAGTCCAGAAGAGTGACATTGAGCTCCTCGGGGTTCCTCTCTGTCAAGAAGGGCTACCTGAAGCTCTAGACGCGTGGAGACAAAAGCTCTAAGTAGCCGCCAGCCATCTTCCATCGCTGGGATCTCATAGCGGAATGTACCTACTAATTGTTTTGACTTGACCGAGAACCTCCGAGTTTTTAACGAGTGGACCTTGGAGACACTGAAACTGCTCCTGAACGTACGCCTCTCACCCGATGCTTCCCATATCCATAGGTGGACTGGGAATGCCAGACGCACTGGTGTTGGCTGGGCCTTTCATCGTCTTCTCTATGTTCCAGGCATTGGAATAGAAATAGTCCAAACGGTTACTGGACGACACAGTTAAAAGTGTATACGATCACACTTTGGCAGACTTATAATTATTTATTTATGAACACTCGGGCTGGGTAAGTGTGTTTATGTTACATCACAGTCTTTCGACACAACAATCTATCTAGCGTTTTGCCAGGTCTGCTATGGACCGAACCGCCGGATAAACCGCGGCGTGGTATTTATCACATTCACTCCAGCATTCTTTGCATCGACATTTGTCTTGTGGTCCATGGAAGCCCTCCACGTTGCATAGAACATAATGCAATTCGTGGGCTGCAAAGGCCATTGTTAAATGCCGATTGTTCACCCCGCTAGCCCTCCACCCGGTGCTTCTCATTGCTGCTGTTCCATAAATTGTGATAGGATATTCCCGTTAAGCTTTTTTGCTCAGCCTTCCCTCCTTCCGCGATTTTGAACATTTCCCTTAATTTTCACCCAGATGTTGATCGGTATATGCTTTCTGAGTCCCGCCGCTTTCTGTAAAGGATTCTTTGGCAGGCTTATTCGAGAGATTAGCCTCTCTGTGCGGTGCCATACCCACTGACACCCTTTCCCAGAAAAGCTGGTCGACGCCACTGCAGGAAAAGACGTCTGCGCATCTCCTTGAGTAAGCCGCCACTACGACTGACAAGGCCAGGCTACGGGCGGTCTCCTCAAAAAGCGCCGGGGCCTGGTTAGAGGCTCTTCTCAGTGCTTAGTTAGCCACTCTATTAGATGACGAGACTGTTCGGATTAGTGCGGGGCTACGCCTGGAGACAGCTCTCGTAATCCCACACCAATGTAAATGCGGCGATCAAGTGGGGCTACAGGCACACCAGGGCCTCTCTTGAGCCTTAAGCTCAGGTCGTCGAGGCCGCCACGCAGCACTTATCGAGACATTTAGCCAAGCCTGAGGTCGACCGGCTTTTCTTGCATTCTTAAGGCTCCTGGCCTCTGCAGGAATGATGGAAAGCGACCGGACAGGCTGACACTAAGGTCCTTCGAGACGGGTCGCATGCTGGTATGAGATGCAACCGTTACTTACTCATTAGTCCCCTCAATGGTCAGTGCGGGAGCGGAACATGCTGGTCACGCGTCTCCACTGGCGGAAGCGAATAAGTGCAGAAAGTATGCCAGTATTACTTACCCCCACGACTTTCGTTCACTGGCATTCGTGACATTAGGGGGACCTGGCTCGAAGACGCACAAACTTATTCAACGTGTCGGCAAGGCGCTCAATCGTTTGACAGGAGACATTAGAGCTGTCGAGTACCTGCACCAGAGACTGTCGCTGGACATTCAGCGGCGTAACGCCGCCTCTGGGCGTAAAACCCTGTTAGACTGGACACGCCCGAACCTGGAGGATATGTGACGTTGATTTACTTGATTTATCCGGTGTACACGTTTGTAAGGAGACAGTTGTGCCCTTTCCATATAAGCAAATGCAACTGTAACTGTTTGAAAAAAGTACCGGGGGTGATCGTGGATAGAGCTCTCACAACAACACTTTACGTATGTTATCCAGCAAAACTGGCATGGATAAAACCTCAGAACAGGCACGACAAATCCTTCCGCGGACAAGAGAAGCAGCAGACTCTTGCCGCCGTCTCCTCGCATCAGATCCGGATATAAATAGATCACAAACCTGATTCCGACTGTGCAATTGAAAGCTACTGTTTTAATGAACGTGCGAAGACGTGATTCGCAGTTAGGCACCTAATGTGTTCGGAAATGCAGATCCAAGTTTCAGGGAGGTGGCATTTAAGTGTGTGTTGACTAGACTTCCAGAATACAGAGGGCACTGCAAAAGTTGTTGCACGCTTAGATGATGTTCGAGACAAGGTAGAAACTGGTGGAAATGTCACCCCCGTACGCACAATACCTCGCGAAATGTTGCGGAATTCGCCCGACTAGAACATCCTGCAAGTTATTATACTTCTGAAAAAAACTCAAAAACTGAGGGAGCTGATAAGGTCCCTTTGAAAGCAGTAAAAACATGCAGATGTTTTGGCACCATTGTTGCAACACCTCTTCAGATTATGACTAAAAATTGGAACGTTCCCTACGATATTGAAGTCATTTTTAGTTATGCTGCTTCATAAGGGGGGGGGGGGGCGTAAGCTTCGCGTTGATAACATTAGACCTATCTCTATTGTTTGGCAAAATTCATAATTAAAAATTAATTCCCAAATAGTTGAATTTATTGGAAAAATGAATTATATTCGAATTTAGGAGAAGTACCGAAGATGCAATAATTGAAGTTTGAAACTTCATTGGGACAATGATAGATAAGCAAAAACAGGTTTGTCTGGTCTTTCTTGATGTACAGAAAGCATTCGATTCTGTAGATCGGAATAGATTAGTAAATACATTGAACGTTTGGGACTACGCAAGACAAAATCCGACATACTTAAAGACTATTTATCTGACAGGCAACAGCGTATGAAGTATAAGGAATGTTTAAGTGAAACTTTTGTTAATCACGTACATGGCGTACGCCAGGGTTCCGTTCTGGAACCAACACTATTTAAATATCAAATGGGAAATTCATATTTGGCATATGATAAGCAAACTTAGGACAGGGGCCTTTCTTATGCATAAGTTACGACATATTGCCGCCCTCGAATTTAAGAAAGTGATGTATTATGCATTTATTTTTCACATTTGAAATTTGGTGTCATGTTGTACGAACCAATAGCTCTTCAGAAAAGATACAATCAAAATATATTATTCATTCATTTATTTCCACACCATGTTGGGTAAAACAATTACTAAATATACCTACATACAAACAAACACGTTGGCAACAAATAAGCCGTAACACACATAATTACGTAAGTTACCAGAAGCATTCGCCAATCGTGATAACGAGATGAAATTCAAGATATATTTGTATTGGCCTATAAGACAATCACTGAAAATATCGATGCTTAATTATCGCCTGGTAAACATAAAGGCCAGATTACCTTATTTGACTATTTCCTCTATGTGTATTCTGTGTTCAGTGCAAAACTAAACTTTGTTTAATTTCGCTGGATATAATAAAAAACTTTGTTTTGGATCAGTCTCCCAGCACAATTAAAACATTAAACATCTAATAAACACCTTTATGTAATATGTAGGATGTTGACACACTCACAAGAGCGCACAGACACGGGCGATAGCTGTTTCTGCAAAATGCCCTTAGTTTATACAATTGTTGTCTTATACAAAATGTGAATCTATGGAAATTTTAAGCTCAATGAGAAATTACTGAATCGAAATAAAGTTGCTGTCCAGAGAAGTCGGTCCCATCATTTATATATATATATATATATATATATATATATCCTGGCACATTTATCCTGGCATTCTCACATAGATCAATTGATACCAAAGTGTTATGCAGTTATTGCAACTTTGCAAAGATTAAGGCAGGTGGGGGTTCCCGTTGAGGGACTTTTAACGGTCTACAAGGCCCTGTTTTTATCTATTTTATGTTATGGTGTTCTCTTGTGGGGTGGTGGGTACATGGGCATTCTTCGAAGGGTCCAGGTGATTCAAAATGATGCACTTCGCGCCATCGTCTCTAGACGGCGCTACGAGTCAGTTAGTGATCTGTTCGCTGCTTATAACCTTTTACCAGTCTCAAAAATATATTTTCTTAGAATGGCCACGCTTGCCTACAAAACCTCTCGTGGTTTACTACCGGCGGATATAGTATTTCCCTTCGTACCTAGGCGGAGAAGGCAACTGCGTAGAGCGACAGTAATTGTGATACCGCGGACCAAAAAGAAACTTAGGTTCATTCCCTATTGTGTCGGCTGCCGCATGTTTGGAGCGCTCTACCAGGACGCATACGATCTCTCTCCTCTGTGAGTATATTTGTGCGGGAATTGAAAAAGTATCTTGCTACCGGCTCTGGTATAACAGATCGGTGAGGGTATTAGCAGGCGTTGTAAAGCGAAGAGCTGTGGAAATGGAAATCGATTCATGAGTTATAGGAGCCACCATACAAAGGGTCGGCAATACTGTTGTGACGAGCGTATTTCCTTGCTACAATGTTGAATCACACCGATGAACTGATCACCGTTTACTGTGTACACACCTGTATATATAACCATGTGACTGTGTAAATCACTCTATTTTATGAAATGTATTTTTTTTCGAAAACTTAAGCATTTGTAATGCAGTTTCGCAAATAAACCACGTTCTGAATCTGAATATACGTGTATATACAGAGATAACGAAAGGTGTAATATGCTACCCCTCAGACGAGTGCGATGTCATCGTTAGCAACACCTCGAACGCCGTCAGTGCATTCGTCGCCGTTGAAGTAGAGCGACCAATATGAATGTGCTCTGTCGTGTGTTTACTTTGTCGTGAAAGGCGAAATTGCCAATTTGTTGGTTTCTGGTTATGTGGGGTTGTCTTGTGGAGGCTGGGTGGGGGGGGGGGGCGGTGGGGATACGACGCGGATGAGTGGCGGTCGTGTGTGCGGAGGAAGGACCGCCAGGAAGAGATGCATGCGCGGACAGCATGCATTTATTTCTGCAGAAAGCGTATTTCTGCAGAAAGCGACGACACCAACACGAAAAGAACGTACGAAGTACTGGAGATGACGACGATCACAACAACCATAACGGCCACATAACGTTACGTTATGCAGCAGCACCAGTAGCAGTAGCACCGCTAACGCCTGATTAGGAACAACATCAAAGAAGACCCCCCAAGTTAAGTTCTTTGATCTTTCGGCCCTGAGGAATGCGAGTTGCGACACGCCGCCCGCTTCGCAAGAATGAACCCGTGAATGACTTAGTCACTGAATGGATGGCCTGTGGCCCCAGTGACCGGTGCATCGGCGCGTGCAAACAGGTCGATGAGAGCGGCGCTCGCTCTTCGGATGACCCAATGTGTATTACACGTTCAAACGGGTACAAGTGTTTGCGCCCAAGTCACTGTTTATATATATATATATATATATATATATATATTTATATTTATTTATATCGTCTTGTTAAAAGCTACTGTTTAATCGGTTTGCTTCGAATCCCGGCTCCTCAATAAAATTAAGTAAAACAAAATTATTATCGGCTTTTTCCGATAGCAAGGGCATTTGTAGTTTGGCTTGTATCGTGTTCTTGAACAGTTTTAAGATTTTTGATAAAGTGTTTTCTTTGCACAGTTAAAGTGCAAGCGTTGTTAAAGTCTTTTGTGACAAACTTGGCAAACAAAATGATTGGTTGAACCATGGTTTTTTTTGTGGAGAAGGGTCAAATGCAGTTACGCACTACCGCTACGAGTAGGAAAATCCGGTTTCCATCTCGAGCTGTGAGGGACTCGCTCCCAGCTGATGGATGTTACTCGCTGAGATCCATACCCACTAAACGCATCTCCCTCCTTAAGCTTCACTTTCTGATGGCCCAGATCTCCATAGAACAGTGCTATGGGCCATCAGAAGAAGTGGCGAATGCCCTATCGGATCAATTGGTAGGGGTCGCTCACGGGTTCCTTCACCTGTCAGGTGCACATTGTCCCATCTCTTGCGACCCCGTTTGATTCAAAGTTTCGCTTTCTTTAGCCGTGCTGGCTTCAAGAGGATTCTGCCTTTACATCTTAGCATCTTCTGTGCTTTGTTTTTAGTGAACCATGGTCTGTGGTTTGGTTAAGACCACCCAGTCCGCGTCAAGACCGCAGCTTGTACTGGCTATATGAGTACAACTTCGTCTAGTGGCATCTTCGACTAGCACTACGGTAAACCAGTGTGTGATTCAGCTTATTCAACCTAGAATTAAAACAAAAATAAGATATTGTTTTTAATTCGAGACCGTTTCTCGTTTCTGCGAATTTGGAATCACCTAGAAACATATCTTTACTGCCCCAAAGGCCAAACATATCGAGCTATTGAGAGTTTCCGTAACAGCGGATGTGGCAGTATGGCCGTGGACCCTCAGTGGTACGGTTCATCGTCTCTTCTCAATGAACATTGCTAAAACATGCATATTCAACCTACAAAGTATATGTGCTTTTCTATTTGCTTATCCAGGATGCATTTCCTCAGAGAAATTGAATTTTACTTTAAGATACCTTCACTACGTGACTTGGAGGTTATCTGTAACTAGTTTTATATCTTTGAGTCCCCCTAATTGCCAGTATAGTGGCTATCTGTAAACACGCCCATGATATTCAATGATTTTCTTAATTTAAGTGCGCTACCGTTTGACTGTGTTCTTTGCAGGCAACTGTTAGACTCCCCGCCGATGATCACATTTTTCAACGCATCGTTCCAAAATCATTTTCCGAAGTCTTGGAGACTGCTACATAACTCCCGACCTGGAAGAATAAATAAATAATAGAAAAGATAATTCAAAAATAATTGCGCTGGCTGTTGCCCTAAGTACTTTTAGCCATTCTATTAGTATCAAACATTTATTACTTAAGTTGAGTACATGCTAAATAAGCTAAATGTATGTAGTAAAGCGCTGGTGGGTTCCGGCCATACAATAAATAATAGGTGCAGCTAGCCTGGAAGCATGACCTGCTCGGTCCGCACCTGCACCGACCATCGAAAGGGAAAATAAATCGGTCACAGTTGCGTCTTAAACAAGCACGCGGCCACGCTCAAAGGGTGTCAAAGTCAGGCCGGCAGGGCTTTTTCCATCATTCCTGGATAGACCAGAGGGTTCCAGAACACACGGAGAGCCGGCAGATCTGAGTGCGCGTCTAAAGGTGTCGTTTAAGGCGGGTGACATGCTTGTCGGCCTGCACTTAAGGCGCATGACAGGCCATTATGGGCCTACGCGTTCACAAAATCACTACAACGACGTCGGTGGGGCACGACTAGGTCAACACCAAGCCGCAGCCCTGCGTTTGTGCGCGTCGTCTCGTCGTCCAGAAGGGTCCGAATTCGCGGATAGGGTAGGGCATGTAACCAAGCCCCAGCCCCTTGTTTACTAACAGCTCGAAGTCTCGCTCTCTCAGCAACGGAAGGTGCTTTCTTAATCAGGCTTAGTAGTGGCTTTTCTTGTATGAGGGCTGTCCAACTGCGCTGGTTAGCCCTATTATCGAGAGGAGATTAAATAACGACGATAATCTGTCGGTCAGCCTTTAAAGTTCATATTATTCTATATATTATTACATAATTATTATATATTATGCACACATTCATGTTATAAACGTTTCCTCTATCACTATCCAATAATGCCTTAACTCTGTCCGCCGCCTGAGTCAATGGCGACACGATTGCAAGCCCTGCCATCATGACCGAGTCCCACACACTTAGGCCGCCTAAAGTAAGCCAGGCGTAGGTGACAAAGGTCAGTTAAATCTAAATAATTTAATGGCTCGTTGTGGGCTGTGACATATACTTCGCATTTGTTCGCACCGGGTTCAGTGTCAGGCCGCTAATCGCACTAAAGTCAATAACCTTCCGAATACTGTCAAGTACGGTCTAAGGTCTCTGCCCAGAAACCCGTCACCCAAGAACCAGACATTGAGGAGGGACTGCAGAAAATCCGCCAATTTTTAGAGACACAAACAAAACGTGGAAGAGCCAGGGGATCACGCTGCTGAAGACCTGTCCGGATAGCATGGCGTTATAGGGCATGGTTCTGAACAATAGGCCAGGTCTGTCTAGTTGAAACAGTAATGGTACCTACCACTTGACGGCTTGAAGCAAATAGTCTCTTCGGACACGACTGAAAGCGTTTTGGAAGTCCAGTTTGATGGAAGCCCAGTTTGGCACTTTGCGCACTTGCAAAAATGCACGGGCACAGTGGCCTACTATCTCTATACCCCCGGGGGCAGCGAATCCAAGCTGGTGTTGACCAAAGTCGTTGAATCGATTTCCTATTACCTCAACATCCGATTTTGGCTGCCAGTTGGCTAACGACTGAGAAACAGGCGACCGGATTTAATGAGTCGTATTTTTTTAATGCAAACATTCTCGCCCCGAAGATAAGTGGTAAAAGACAAAACGGGGCCGAGCCTCATCTGAGCACATCAACCACTTCGGCAAAAACGTCGGCTGGTCGACCGGCCGGGCCGCCCAGTGTAGCAGAAGAAGACAGTGTAATTGCCGGGGGCCATAGAGAGATCCAGAGGCGCATCTGGATGTTTGGAGCGGAGGGCTTCCGTATTTTTGTTGAGTGGCGTTAGCATATCATGGGAGCTCACCAATCTAGCAGTACCGGAGATATCGCCTTCCGACAGCCTGATCTTCAATCGTCTGGGAATGGTCGTCGTCGAGGTGGGCCATCACTTTAAGTCGTGACACCTCGTGCGTTAGATCCCTGAGCCTCATTCCCAATGAAAATTTGCGCAAGTCCTGGCCAGGACAGACAGGGATTAAGCGTCTTTCCTTGGCTTGAGGGAGTCGCAGTACGGACCGGAGCAAACAAAGAGTACCAGGCGTAGAGGTAGCTGTCTTTAGGCGACATTTAAGAAGACCTTAGCAAGTTCTTCCGCAACAGTGGACCGCATAGATTTGGGTAAATATGTTACAGTTTGGCAAGGCGCATGTTTGCCTGGATATCGATGAAGTCGAGTGTTAATATTAAATTCCTTTGCCAGAGGACAGTGGGATGTGGACGGCCCGTTGGCAGCATCGGCGTGTCTGACCGATATATGTCTGGCAAAATGTCGTTTCATGAGATGCTGTATAGTATAGAGGAAAGTCTTTGTTAGGCTTGTTACAATCGTTTTACTTTAAAAACATGTGTGATAGTAACTGATTTGTTTCGCCACAAGCTTGAATAAGAAAGTATAGTGTACCGTATAGCTAGCAGGTTATTTCTGATCACACTAGATCTGGTGTCGTAGACACGTTTTCCAGTATAAACTGTATTTGAAGTTTTTTTTTATATTTTTCTATTAACTTCTGGCCACCTTGTTCAACTCGATATCTGCGCCTGTATCTACAATGCAATGCAGATAAGCAAACATTAGACTCGGTGTTAGAAAATATTAAGACGAAGCACAAGTAGTGTCTTTTGACGAAATCGCTAGGAAACGTCGTTGTCATTGCACCACTCTCAAGGGCCAGTTTTGGTAGCTCTAGTGTGACGTTCTTCTGTAAGCGTGAGCCATACTTATAATTAACTCCGCGTCGCCAGTTTTTTGTTATTGAGTTTTAGTTTGCTTTTGGACTAATTTGTTTTTTTTTGTTTGCGCCAGTAGGCTCATCACGCTTACACCATGGTAGTCGTTGGATCCAACAATAAACCGTGAATAACGTTAAAAGAACTACGACAATCTTTGAAATACGAAACTTTTCCAAATAAAATATTGTCATTTTAACTCATAAAGGTGTGGATTTCACCGTGCAAGTTGTGCCGTGCAAGATGTTTTTGTCAGAGTGTTGGGAATAAGGCCATCACAATACTGATCAATTGGGCCTCAAAAGAAAGTTGCAGTTTGTATATTGGCCTGATCTAAATATAACTGTCCAACTGCTACTCATTCTAAGAAAGTGGACACTACTGAAAAGCGGCTCTACATAACTTGATTTTATCTAATGTGTTTTTGAACTATTTTTAATTGTGTCGCTTAATCCAAGCTTATAAATGTGGTAGTATATTATGAAGTTGACCCATATATATATATATATATATATATATATATATATACAGAGCCTTCTAGAACACACACTTTGGGGTCTAGTACAACTAGGCAAATAAATATTTTTTGGCACGACAAGGCGGAAATGACTTTGTTTGGAGTGAAACCACATAACACTATTGCGATGCGGACCTACCTAAGCGCGACCTTCCCGGATTGGCCGGGAGGGAAAATAGTCAGAATAAAGAGCTTAATACAACAATGCTTGATAATTTCGCTCTTACTCCAAAAGATGACATTTCGGCTCCTCGTCCGATTGAAAAAAAGATCTCTTCGCTGAGTTGTATTGGACCCCAAAGTTTCTGGCACGAATTCTGGCAGATCCCGTGTGTAACGCAGTAAGTTTCCCACGGCCTTCAACTTAGGCCTTGAGCCGCTAGAGGGCGGCAGGTGTCCCTCGGGCGTGGCAGTCGCCGGTCTGAGCAACAGGTGGGAGTTGGTCTTCCTCTCTCGCGTTTTCTCTGTCTTTTCCTTTCTCTGTTTTTGGTCGCTCTCCAGCTGCATAGCTAGGTGAGTGGGTGGTGTACACCTCCCAGACTCCGCGCATCGGCCTCTGGTGGTTGGCCAGCTCGGATAGCTCTGCAAGGCCCGTACACATCCAGGTTATCAAGCATATTCTGCACAATTGTGGTTCCGATCGGGCGTGTCCCATTCATTGATCCCCTCCGTTTCGGTCGTTTCCCATATTTTGAGATTCTGCTTTGTGGTTAAACCCACAAATCCGATATTTCTCTATAGAATGACATTTTGTCACATGAGACAGGTGATTCATATGTGGTTTAGGATAACGACTATTATGCAGATGCTATATATGCTAGCTGACAATTGACCGAACACCTTAGATAGGGCGCGGCAGGAATATTTAAGGGCTTTAAACGTTTTTGACATAAAGGCAAAGTAGACTAGGTACGTAGTAGGTAAGTCAATATGCAAGTTTTAATAAAAATACCTTGGAAAAACCCTTGGAACCCTTTAGCATTGTCTATAGGAGATACACAATTTTTTAAATGCCTTTTTTGGCATAACTTGGGCGTTACTTTGAAATTTTTCCATCGTAAGTATAAGTAGCGTATCTTACTGGAAAACGCTTTGCCCTTCAGAAAATTCCACAGAAAAGTATTCAGGGACGTCTGATCGCTTAACGAGGTAACCACGGAACATTTGTTTTTTTTGGAGATCACGCGCCCATTAAGCTTATTTTTTAACCAAACAAGTTTTTGTGGTAACAGCTTAATGAGCTCCGCTCTCTAAGATATGTTCATAATAGAATAACGTAGAACGGCGATATTTACAAACACCCTGCCATCAACGCATCAATTTGATATGGAGGTAACATTCGAAGCAAACTCCAAAATGACTCTTGCTTATAAATATAGTGTATGTACACTTACAGTATTAGCGTACATTTCGACTGTTGCTGCATTTGTGGTAGTCGATTTCGTACTTGACACAAAATAAACGGAGTGTCGGTATTACAAATGTAAAGCGTTCTTATTAGGCTATCTGGCTCATACGCATATATATATATATATATATATATATATATATATATATATTATTTATAGATATAATGATTATGCGTAAGATCTTAGGCAAAAATAACGAGTAAGCAAAAATTCAATAGGGACCTTCCGGAGCTTCATTTAAAAATACAAGCAAGAAGCAATAGTACTACGAACTACGTGGATCGTATACGGACCGCTGCGGTTGTCAAACAGCTGCTCCAGTTTGTGATATATATACGGTTTAACTTGTTAAATAAAAGATGAAAAACTTAGTACGTGAATTAAGATGCCCTCCTAGCTAACGTAAATACATAATAAACTCGTCTACAACAACCCTACTACACTGAGTTCTTGTTTCAGTTGTGTTGATGTCACTTTTTAAATCACTGATATGTATATAATACGTCGCGCTTCTTTAGCTTCTTCTTCTTCTTTCTCCTCAACGTATCCTTATCTGTGCCTTCTCTCCACTGCACAATATGAAGATCTCTTTTTGTAACTGTATCTGCCTTTATCGTCTGAGATTACCTACGAACTCTGTGTGTTGGATCGCGGCGAGACAGACGATAAGGCCAATAATCCTCGTGTCCCGGGGCCGAAGTTTGGCACGCAGTCGCCAGATGGCGCCAGCTGGTGTCATCGACCGGCAACGTCGGAGCAGCAACAGGTTTCACTTCTATCGGCAAACTTCCCTCTACCGGATGCGTTGACCCTCTCCCACGGTGGCCTGTGTTCAGATCGCGTCTCTCTCTATGAAAGCGCGGCTAACGCGCTCCGTTTGCTAGACAATCGCGCGATCGTTTATAGTAGAGCTTGCGTTACACGGCTTCGACAACCTGAACCTCTCGCTATTATTCCCCTTGTTAACCTCGATTTGAGTTCGGCTCAAATGTGAGGTAGATCCAAACACCTATATATGCATATATATATATATATATATATATATATATATATATATATATATATTGTATATATATGTATATGTATATATATTTATAAGAAATGACGTGCGTAATTATAAACAAAATAAAAATAAAAAAATATCAGTAAACATCGACTAGATACCTACTAAGGAAAAACCTATATAGTGCAAGTTCATAAATATGACGAAAAACGGCTTGCTGACAAATGTCCTACGTTCCTAATTGTACTCAGTGGATTCGAAAATGACCAAGCATGACGTTGCTGTTGTTGTATGTATTTGCCGTCCCTTGTTACAAACAAACATGAATGTACTCTTATATTCTAACAAACGTGTATGTGTTGCTATCGCACGAAAGGCAAACAGACATATTTTGCCGAATACACATTGAGACGTTAGCGTGCTTATCAAGATATATCTCCTGTGGTGCCTTGCCTCGTATATATGAATAATTTACTAAAACACGAACTTCAAGAACACTTATTAAGCTTGCACGCCTTAATGTGACTGCTTGCATATATGACGTATGATGTTGTGAAATGTCGCAAAGCCAAGGCATAACTGTAGAATACCGTTTTGGATCCTTTACGCTATTAGATACTCGTGTAGAGTTTTGCTGAAGAGCATCCTAAACGTAAAACAGTGTTAACGCCACGGTCTTTACACTTGGTAAAGTGTAACTACTCTGATTATTGTATGGCCAGTTTATATATTCATCCAACTTGTGTTGACGCTGCGACAACGAAAGCAGTCAAGGCCAGAGAGTCTAATTTGCATAGATCTAGTAGACATGTTACCAGTAGTCGTATCAATTGGATTTGTGTACATGATATGAAATATTTTTCTAAATAGCCCCCCTACGACCTACGGCATTCGGATCATCATTCCTGATAGTTCTCTCACAATTTACGTAGAGAATGAACAGTTTGATTGTATAACTTATCTAGAAAAAACATCAGTTCTGATTTCTACAAGTTTGTTGTCGTCAGGGTTTTCACGTGATTTTGCGTCCCTGCTGCATTTCTTGAAATTGCAAAGTGCCCGTTTCTCTAGCACTGTCGGAAGACCGTCCACTTCTCGCTAGAACGTTGTACAGTGTAATGATACGCAGCGCGATTAAGCGGTATCTCAATTCCACGGACTGATCTAAACGCCAGTCTTTCGCTAATAGCTTTTCAACGCATTCCCTGAAACACTATATGCATTGACGACAGTTGCCGACGCAAAGACCGACGCCGCGATCAGTTAGTTTCTATCCACACGCTGAAATCCGTTACTTTAATATAGTTAGTCTCATTCAGGCGTCATATATATACAGCACGAGCAAGAAGGATGTTGACCACCATCCACCAACAGGGCGGACAACGGCCGTTGCTAGTCTAATCTAATAATGTCCTCTTTCTGTCTCTCGCTCACTAGTGGTGCTTGTTCGAACAAACTACCCGAGACGAAACAACGAAATCCAGACAAAGCGTTGGCGGCTTTCATTAATCACCTGCAATGTCGGTTCCGATTGCAGACGGACTCTCGTTCGCGGACATCGAGAACTCGACTCAAGCCTTTCTTTGCATTGGGCGTCTACGGACTAGCGACGACGACACCCTTTAGCTCGCGTCCACGATCGGCGGCTAGGGAGGAAGGGGAGAGACTTGTTGTTGTTGCCGAAAGGCTGTAGACAATGGGGGTAGCGGGGTAGGTACGCCCACAGGGTATCGGGAAGGGGAGACGGAAGCATCTGCGCCGGATATCGGACGTTCTCGCACAGTGGCTGAACCGAAATGCAAATGCTCGCAAGGCGTCAAAGCGAGATACGACGAGATACAGAAACCGGTCGACAAGACTATTATTGCGACATGTCGTGGAAACAAATATGCCTAACAAAGATGCAACAGCAGAAGCAATAGCAGTGGAGACCACGACGACGACTACGACGACGACATTACCACGCAAATAATCTGCATGGCTAATTACTATTAAGCCTGTGTGTAAGCGTTGAGAAACAAGACTACTAAGCTGGCAAACGCTACTAAGCTTGGAATCCCATAGGCATTCGGTCTATTTTCTCTCTATCTTCTTGATTCTGACTCTGATTCCCCGCCATACCGCGTCCGTGTCTTTCTTTTACACGGGGCACTCCCGTTTTATTGCGGCATTAGCTTGATTAGACATAAAAGACGGCCTGTAACTTAATGAACTCAAGCCATGCAGCCAGGAGACGGCAAGTCAATGACGTGGGAACCCCGCCTAGCTAAAAAAAAGGCCAGCTCAGCCGCATTCAAACTTTAAACAAAGCCAAACTTGCGGCTTGCACTTTTGACCTTTGTACTGCTAGCAATTCTGTTGCGACTATATATATATATATATATATATATATATATATATATATAGTTTACATTAAAGGTTTATATTTTATGTTTGTAATACTAGAGTGAAAAATCAGCTAGATTTATATACGGATACAAATCAGCTTAACCATCATATTCCGAGTGGAGACTCAATGTCACAGATTTTTTTGCATCAGGGACGGTTACACAACGTACAACGAAAGACTTCGATTTAGGGGATTTTAGCCTTCAAATTAGTCGGACCTTGCTGAATTTGGCTAGCCCTAAGTCAGCAACCAGTGATTACACTTTTGCTCAAATAATTAGCTCCAAAATGTATGTAGTAAGAATATATAGCGGTAGCATTAGTGCATTAGCAGGGTTACGTGGTCACTGCAATCCTTGCCCGTTTAGGTCTTTTGTAGATGTATATATATATATATATATATATATATAGGTATGAGCGATCGATGGAGATATCTTGGAGTCGACTTTGACAGCACTGGCAGTTGATTCCACCAAGGATATACTCCTTAATTTACTCAACAGACTCACGATAGCTCCCCTTAAACCCCACCAAAGACTCATATTTTTGAAAGACTTTCTCATTCCCCGCCTCCTATACAAACTGGTCTCCGGTCGGTCCCAGACCATCTTACGCACTCCTTAGCGACCTAGATAAAGAGATCAGAAAGGTTGTTAAGTCGAAATGGCTTAAGCTCGAAAACTCGGCGCCGAACGTCTACCTGTACACGCACACAGCACACGGCGGTCTGGACATGCCCTGCCTCCAAACATTCATCTCCAGACTCCGCCTCTCCCGCCTAACAGCACTACAACACTCCACGCACCTTGGGGTCCAATGGATGCTAACCACCGAGCACTTCAAAAAAGACCTTGCGAAAACAAGACTTCTTTGCGAGCGCTTGGAAGCCTCCATTGAGACCGCTACACAAGAGACCGATTACTGGTCTCAACAACTACACAACACGTTCGATGGAGCGCATTTTAAAAAAGCACTTCGAAACCTCCTTTGTACATTACTGGATTAAGGGTATGCCCTACCTATCTGGTAAGGAGTATTTAAACCTACTGAAGCTCAGGATCAACGTACTACCAACGCGTGCCAGATTGACCAGGGGACGCCCGGGCTACAACAAACGTTGTAGGCACGGGTGTCATGCGCCTGAGACGTTGGCTCATGTCGCTCAGATTTGCGATACAACACACAAACAAACTATAAAGAGACATGACGACGTCTGTGATCGCGTGGCGCGTCTTCTCCGCGAGAGGGGTCATGAGGTGGTTCGTGAGCGAGTATTCCGTCGACCGGGCGCACCGGATCTAAAGCCCGACCTTGTAATAACAACACCTACCGAGGTCTGGGTTTTAGATGCCGAGGTTTGCGGCCCGAACCGGGACCTGGCAAAAGCGCGGCAGGACAAGATCACCACATATGACGTCGAGCTCCTAAGAGCGGCGCTCCCCGACCCGCAAAAACCTCGCAGATTCGGATTCATCACTATCTCTATGAGTGGTTTATGGGACTCCGATTCTGCGAGGACGCTCTTGGGGCTCGGCGTCACGAAGAGGAATCATATGGATCTTACCGTTTTAACGTTGCAAGGAACCTTGAGGATATACCGCTCGCACCGGGTCCATAAGAGCGGGGGCTACCATCAAGCAAGGTCACGGACAGCTGATTCTTAATCTCACGTGACACCTTTTTACCACCAGTTTTATTAAGGCGAGCACTGCCGAGCGTGCAAACGTATTGTAAATGATTAATAAATCACCACAATATTTTCTATATATACAAATGTATATATATATATATATATATATATATATATATATATATATATATATATATATATATATATATATATATAATATATAAAATATTGTGATGATTTATTAATCATTTATCATCATAAATGTATATATATATATATATATGTATACAGGTAGTTCAATAACTTCTTAGAATGAAAACCGAGAATTTTTCAAATCATGTTTTTAAATTTTTCTTATTTGATATACTCCCCGAGAAGCTCAATACACTTTTCCCACCGAGATTTCAGAGCTTTCATACCTCCTGAGTAGAATTCCGCGTCGTTAGACTGAAATAGGCATTGACAGCAGACTTAACCTCTTCATTGCTGGAAAAACGCTTTCCACCGAGACTATTCTTCAAATGTCCGAAGAGGAAATAATCAGAGGGGGCCAGGTCTGGAGAATAGAAGGGTTGTTCAATAAGTTCGAACCTCAGTTGGGCCAGTTTTGCCGATGCTTGCCGGGACTTGTGTGCAGGAGCATTGCCCTGGTGAAACGGGAC
The DNA here is from genome assembly GCA_003439945.1 of Dermanyssus gallinae. Lineage (NCBI taxonomy): Eukaryota > Metazoa > Arthropoda > Arachnida > Mesostigmata > Dermanyssidae > Dermanyssus > Dermanyssus gallinae. The sequence goes on along the minus strand of QVRM01006607.1, from coordinate 95,468 downwards.
AACCTTCTTCTGCAAAGCGGGCCGTTTCACGATGAGTTCTTGCTAACGGCAGTCCAACAGTCTTGCATAATATTCTCCTGTGATCGTTTTACAGGATCGTTTCAAGGTAGTCGACCAGAATTATTCTACGTTGGTCTTAAAAAACTGTAGGTATCACCTTTCCGGTGAATGCCGTTGTCCGCACCCTCTTCGGAGGTCCTTCATCAGGTGCACACCATTGGCAAGATGCTTCTTGGGTCTCGGGAGTGTAGTGATGAACCCGGCTTTCATCGACGGTCATGAATCTGCACCAAAAATCCGACAGATTGTTCGACATCTTGGCCAAATTTCGCTGTAAAGCCAAAACAGGCGCGTCTTTTTGGTCTTGGTTGAGCAAATGCGGCAGCCATTTTTCTCTAAGCTTATTCATCTTCAAGTTTTCGTGTAGGATAAAATGCACACTGCCTAAACTAATCCCTAATGCCTCCGCTATTTCCTTAATGTTCATTCGCTTATCTGTGCCAATAATTTTTCGCACTTTCTCTACGTTTTCCTCATCAGTTGCCGTTTTTTGGCCTCCTGGACGTAGTTCATCCTCGGTGCTCCTGCGACCTCTTTTTAACACATTAATCCAGTTGGAAACAGTGGCAAAACATGGCGCAGAGTCACTGTACGTCTCGTCTAACTCAATTTTTACTTGGGTCGCATTCCAACCTTTGAAATAAAAATGCTTGATAACCACTCGAAACTCTTTTTTTCTCCATTTTTAAAATTACGCCGATACGTTGCACGGGAAAAGCTATCAAACGAAATTGCAACGGCCAATCACCATAATATATTGAGTGCTAGCAGTCGAAAAGTTGCAGTTTCTATTAGAGGTGAAAGCGTGCCAAAATTCGAATTCTAAATAGCTCATTCTAAGAACTTATTGAACTACCTGTATATATATATATATATATATATATATTTTCGTAATAGCACTACATCTTCAGCAATCAATGCAAAAAACAATATCTTAACTAATAATAATTAGCTTTGTTCATGTCACTAACGATCATTAGTTGTGTAGCCAACGTTTGCTTCTAATTGGAACACTGGTTGGTCTTTATTAAAAAAACATATATATATATATATATATATATATATATATATATATATATACATATATATACTTACGACAGTGTTACGCACACAGACGAGCCAGCTGGTCGGCTGAGCGTCGCTAGAAGGTAGCCTTCATTTGCTGCGCCATGCGTGAACGTGGAAAAATCACGTCGTTGTATGCCTTGGAAATGGATGAGAAGCCCGAAGTCGCAAGAGCAAATTCGAACAAAAGATCGTACGGGGCCAAGGTGAGAAGATCGTTGCCTGTGTCGTATCTCTATTACATAGCCTTATCGATGGCGCTGCGGCCCGCCAGTCATGCACTGCGTCGTGCCGAGGAGAGAGACAACACAGAGGCCACGTAAGCCAGTCGAAGAAGACTCAGTCGGGTGGTTGTTCTCTAGTTTGCTCCACTCGCTGGCTGGATAGTTTCCATCTGACGACATCACGGTTCAAGTGGAAACGGGTACGATGAGCAGCAGCAGCAACACCACTTCTAGTAGTAGGTTGTAGTAGTAGCAACAACAACAACAACAGAAGCACAGGTGCCGCCGAAGTCGTAGAAGCAGGCGGAAGCATGGAAACGAAGCAGGGAACGGAACAAGCAGCCAAGAAACAAAGAGTGGAACAAAGAGCCTGTCGGAGTGGTGTTGGAGCGCAGGGCCAAGATGAGCACCTCGTAGTAGGGAGCCCAATTTTCGAGGATTTATTTGCTTTGGTCGTGGTCCATGGTTGGAGAGTGTCGCGTGAGCTCAAATCCTTCTCGACAAGAGGCCACCTTTGACAAGACGGCTACCACCACCACCACTACCAAGGCTGGTAGAATGGCTCACTGGCTGACTGGGAGACTGAGGAAGGACGACCCAGGGAAAGAGAAATAGAGAAGGAAGGAGTGAGTGGATAAGGCGAGAAAAGGGTCGAACGCCGATGACGCTAGAAGCTGACATATATGCCCGTACGCGACAAATTGGCCATTAGTTATTTATTTCCTCACCTTTTCTTTTCCTCGACGACAACGACGATGAGAAGGAGGGTGATGCTGCTGATGACGACGGCGGCATCGGCGGAGGCTGCCTGTCCTCATCATTACCGCTGTTACTAGGTTTGCGACTATGCGCCTTTCCTACTGCTACTGATGTACTGCCGTTGTTACTGATGCTATAATTGTTGCTGTTGTTGTTGGTAATGTCGTTGGCTGTAGCTGCTGCCGCATCGGCTGATTGGTAAGTTACATATTATTTTTGTTGTTAGTGTTGTCGTTGTCGTTGCTCTCGTTCCTCACCCGGCCAAATTACAAAAAAAAGTATATAAATATATATATATATATATATATATATATTATATATATATATATATATATATATATATATATATATATATATATATATATATTAAGGGGAAATGAGTTATTTCCCGTAGATGTGCACCTTTCCCAGACCTTTCTACTCTCTAACAACTCAGCTAAATAAGCCGGGCCCATCCTTTTCGGTCACAGTACTGAGTAGGGCGGATTCGTTTTCTTGCTGCTGTACGTTCAGCAAGAGTGTCCCGGCAACAAAAAACACCTTTAGGTCACCTGCAGGTTTTACCTAACTAGAAGTAACTGCCTCGTGAGAGGAAATGGCACTCTTAGTGGCGAGAATACATGTGTGAGCTAAACGTCACGATACGTTCCGATTTGTTGTGCTCCTCTTGCATGACACAGCGTGGCTGGGTGGCGCTGTAACGGAGAACGGAAGGCCTAAGATGATCGGTAACATTGCCTGCCTCATTCTCAAAGTGCATTAGGGTCAGCCTATCTGGCTTGCGCTTGCCATTTTCGAACCGACCCGGCGGCTCGTTTTATTAAGGAAACGCCTTGCCCGTCGTTGCGCTGTTACAACAACACTGCTCTAAGTTTGTTTAATGTTGAACGGCGGTCATAACAAGATTTTTATTTCGAGATCCCGTCTGATCTATGTGATGTGTCCCGTGTGTATCTGCCATTGCAGATAATATACATGTAATAATATATATGTATAGCTGCTCCGTTCTCATACGATAGACATTTTACATCTACTACAATTGCTACAACTTTTTCTTATTATCATAGAGGTATAACACGAACAAGAGCCGTGTACACATACGGAATTTTGTAAGAAACTCATCTAAAAGTGTAGGGCTCCAAGCTACTAAGAACCAAATATCTCTACCGTTAGAAGACTGTCTGCGCAAATTTACTTCAAATGGGTCTACTTGCGGCTAGCTTTCTCCCAGAAAGCTAGAGGGAAATAAATGGTGCAGCAAATCTTAATCATGGCGTAAACCAATATCTAAAAAAAAGATCTTTTCCGCCGCGGCAGAGATTCCACTATAGGCATGTCCATGCGGTGTCGTTCTATTGAAGTCGTCGCGGATGCGCGGTACTCCGCCGAAGCTGAACCCCTCATGTCCCGTGCAGGAACCAAGTCCCTTGTCGCAGTGGATGCACGTGGGGCTGAGAGCCGTCTCGATTCTAAATTGTGGGACCCTCTCCGTACCGCAGCGGCTTCTCTTTAGTCTCTGGGGTGCCTAGGTAGGGGGCGTGAGCAAAAATAAGGTGCTGTGGCAACAGGTGTGGGGCTGCCTCCCACCCAGGGAAGGAAGTCGCCGCGCCTGGATGCGGTTCCTTTTGAAACGGTCAAGCTTAACTGTCCACCAGTTTTTAGGTACGACGGAGCGGAGAAACTTGAGTGAATTGCACGCCGCCTCTCTAGAAATTTATCGAGCCCCTCCGCGATCGTGGGCGGTGAGCCTTCTAAGAAACTGCCGGGACTCGTCGGCTCCTATGCGTCTGATGAGAGGTCGAGGCAGGAAAGGTCTTGCTGAAAAAGGGATCATCTCCACCATAGTCATCAAGCACCTCTTTCTGCAGTACCGTACTAATAAATATTTGGAGGGATCTAACTAAGCAAATTGGGTAATACATAATGTAAAAAGCCCTTCGAAAGCAGAAACGTTTTTTTTTTGTTTTAATGTTGTTTGAAAGATTTGAGACCCATATATATATATATATATATATATATACGGTTTGGCTCCAAGAAGTGCAAACGTGTTTCTACGAAATTACGAAATATCATGTTTGCTTGTGTGATTGCGATAAGGTCAACCCAATAAGTGAAATACCAGATTATTAAGTGAAGCGTTGTTGTTTTTTTCCGCCGCGGCAGAGATTCCACTATAGGCATGTCCATGCGGTGTCGTTCTATTGAAGTCGTCGCGGATGCGCGGTACTCCGCCGAAGCTGAACCCCTCATGTCCCGTGCAGAAACCAAGTCCCTTGTCGCAGTGAATGCACGTGGGGCTGAGAGCCGTCTCGATTCTAAATTGTGGGACCCTCTCCGTACCGCAGCGGCTTCTCTTTAGTCTCTGGGGTGCCTAGGTAGGGGGCGTGAGCAAAAATAAGGTGCTGTGGCAACAGGTGTGGGGCTGTCTCCCACCCAGGGAAGGAAGTCGCCGCGCCTGGATGCGGTTCCTTTTGAAACGGTCAAGCTTAACTGTCCACCAGTTTTTAGGTACGACGGAGCGGAGAAACTTGAGTGAATTGCACGCCGCCTCTCTAGAAATTTCTCGAGCCCCTCCGCGATCGTGGGCGGTGAGCCTTCTAAGAAACCGCCGGGACTCGTCGGCTCCTATGCGTCTGATGAGAGGTCGAGGCAGGAAAGGTCTTGCTAAAAAAGGGATCATCTCCACCATAGTTATCAAGCACCTCTTTCTGCAGTACCGTACTAATAAATATTTGGAGGGATCTAACTAAGCAAATTGGGTAATACATAATGTAAAAAGCCCTTCGAAAGCAGAAAAGTTTTTTTTGTTTTAATGTTGTTTGAAAGATCTGAGACCCATATATATATATATATATATATATATACATATATATATATACGGTTTGGCTCCAAGAAGTGCAAACGTGTTTCTACGAAATTACGAAATATCATGTTTGCTTGTGTGATTGCGATAAGGTCAACCCAATAAGTGAAATACCAGATTATTAAGTGAAGCGCCTTGATCGTTCAGGCAAGGGCCAGTGTGAAGGTCACAGGGGGCTGTGAAGAAGGTGTTGAAGAAATCACAAAGATGGTTTGCCAGGAATGGCTCAGACTGCACCCAGTGCTCATAGTAAACCTGGCCCCGCACTCTTTCCTCTCGGAAGAGAGTGCAGAACCTGACTTACTTCTTCTACCTCAAAGGGCAGATTCATAGTATCCTGCTCCAATATGAGCGGGTGCTCAATTATTGGAACCAGGCGTACCGTCTCGTCAAGATGTGAGGGGAGGTAGAAGACCGCTATGTTCACCCTCATAGACGAGAGGCCCACACAGAAATCGTTCTTCCTCACACATTGCGCCGGCGGTAAACGTTTATGTAGGTAGATTGATAATCCACCCACTGGTCTACCACGGCCTCTAGCAGGTAGAACTGCCAGCTGGTGGAACCCTCGCATATTATTGATATGCAGTTCCTCCCGCTGGTAGGTCTCCGTAAGGAGTGCAATGTCCACCGACGTAAGCATGTCAACTGGCGCTAGGTCTATGGCTCATATTAGTCCCTCACAGTTCCAAAGAAGCAGCCGTAGAGACGTAGTAGTCTCCACGTTAGCATCTCTGAATCTGTTCAGTCACTTGCGAAGAGCCGGACCGCCAGGCGCGATAAAGCTTTCCATAATCATTTTCTCGTAGGGAGCACCACCAGCCCAACGACGAAATAGGATACCTTTAGGCCAGAATTCTCTCTTGCTGCACTTTGCGTACTCGCCGTCACCCAGCACTACACAGAACACGGCATCATTCCCCTTCGTCCGCATTTTAAATACTGCCTTTACAGATTGTCCTATCAAAGGTAGCTCTAACAGCCTTGCAACTAGGTTTATGCAACAGGCCAGAACCCTCCTCAATTATGTCACTCTAACAGACCTAGAAGCTCGATTGAAAGCAAAACGCCGTAGAACAGGCGCAAAAATGCCATTAGGTTATTGATACACCCTATATAAATATGAAATATCAAGGACGCAGAATATTCGCTTTGCTCGTATTTAGGACGGGTCCAATAAAAGGCTGATGTACTGCAGTAGCCATCCTAGGTTCCAGTAGGGCTAGTCCAAAGATTGAGATGAGAGCATTTGAGATACACACGTACGATGGGGCTTAGCTTATTGTCCTGTGCTTGGACCCCATTGCGCCATCGCATTACGTGCGACGAAAGAGCGCCAACCCTTGCTGAGTACGAAACCCTAAGGACGACGAGTCCAGCGGCTGTCGGCCAGAGCTGTGCCTCTAGGCTAACGCATTCTAAATCGGAACAGATTGCCCTGTCGTTATGTCCAGCTTGCCAGGAATCAACGAACGCAACAACGTCCGTTCTATTAGTTTCGTTCTTTGTACTTATTTCCCGTACTTCCTAATTCGCTAATATATTGCACAGTGGACTAATTCCCTTTGTCCCGCGTATTGCTACAACGCCATTAATTAGTATTCTTCTTCTTCTTCTACTGCTGGCGATAGTACAAAATTCGCCGCCGTGTCTACAACCAAAGCGATTCTTGTACATGTAATACGAGCAGTCCGTTTACCCTCTTTTCTCTGATTCTTTGTCTATTTACGTTATGAATGGAGGCTAATATTAATAAACATATGCTTGCATACGGGTGCATATAAGGTGAGCACTGTGTACAACTCAGCACATTGTGGTTCGTGGAGCACTGAATCCGTACTACTGCTGCACGCGTAAGCTTTTATTTAAGCGCTTAGATAATTGAGAAAGCTGCATGTACACAACATTTCTGTGATCTTCGTGCACATTTTCAGAAAACAAGGGTATGCCGTTGGCCTGTCAAAGCGGTGTAAAGCTATCCGAAACGGAGGTTTTCTTACCTTATATACTATGTGCACTGATGAAGATGTTAATATAATTCTACTTTCTTAGCATTCTCTTGTCTGGTTTACAGATATACTAGGGCACTATATTGTGCGGAAATGTTGGATTAGGTGTGCGGGATCGAGTATTAGTAATGCAGGTATTTAGCCATATTTGAGGTAGTCGTTATGCAACAACTCACATTTACTCATACTTAGCAGCTTGTCGTTGGCAACTTCAAACATATACACATATAAGTATTTTAGCTATGACTCGAGAATGTTTACCAGCAGGTTAACGATGATTTACCAGCAGGTTGCACATTGTGTACTCACGATGTTTACGATTCTGAAAATTCGGATTAGCCGCTAATATCACAAATATCACATACATATTTATGGCATGAGAGATTATTGCCCTCAATGGGTCAATCTTCCTTGCGAAAGCTCGAATGATGGTAGCTGTGGAGATTTGATTAAGTTTGCTGCAGCGGCCGCCTTCCTGAATATCTGTGTCTAAATATAACCGCCTCAGTCTGCGTAAGATTCTCTGTGATAAAAGCTATTTCAGAAACGTCTTCATGGAGTACTTCTTGGGGTACCGTGTTATTTGCCGCCGACGCTTCTATAAGGTTAGCGGTCGGGACTCCCAATTTTATGGAGCAACTTCTACTTTAACAAAAAAGTAACCTTTTCTTTCTATCAAGTTATCTTTATCAGGTTCATCTCTATTAGGCTCTGTGTTATCTCGTACTAGTAGACTTGTAAAATCAGTGGGTTTCTCCTTGCCGTAGCCGGTCTCTTGAGCAGATGTAGTCAGTAGGTTTTACATGCTGTTTACTTTTAGCCATATTCGTTGCTGTTATTGTAACGACATTAATTATGCCTCATTTTCTAAAACAACTGTATATCAGCTGTCGGGGCTTTGGCCATATGGCTGACGTGATGCGCCTTATTTCATGACTGTCCATGGTGAACCAGAATTTGTGCGCGTGTGGTTGACCTCCTGCTCAGTGCTGGCTGATGCGTTTATTGCCCACGTTTTCCACCTTTCGGTATCGTTAACGTCTTCGTCGAATTCCAGCATCAGTTATATGTTTTAATTGAACATGTACGAATTTAGTGTTCGTCTCGCCATGGTGTTGTTGGCGCTGACCTCGGTTCGTGGCTGCGAGTTTAAGTTTCATTTTACGGACTACCGTCCCTGGCCGGGCCGTTGATTTCCACACAATATCGGCAACACTTGAACCACTCTAGCGTAAATTTAGACAATAATTCAATAATCGACGTGACAATTTTACAAAGCAAAGTAGTGCACCGGATCAGGACCAATCTTAAGGACCACAGATACTTACTCGGACAATCACAATCGGTGCAGACGGTGACTGGAACGGGACGGGTATAGTGCGCATGCCTGTACTACAGCGGGAGTCGAAGTACCAAGGGAAACAACACCCCTAAGTACTGGCCAGAAAATGTTAAGGCAAGAATACGCAAGGATATTTGCGACCCCGACGTATCAAGAGACACGATAAAACGGGGAAGCTGCTTGAGTAAACTCACTGAAAAAATGTCAGGAATGCGGTTAACTTCATGAAAGCCGCTAGGTGTGTCTTGGCACATACCTTAATGTGCAAGTAGCATCAGAGGATCGATTCGTACCATGTAGCTGGGTGCATGGAAGTAGGCATAACGGCTTTAAAATTACGACTACACCACACACGAAAAATGGCCTACAAAGGACCTTGTTTTTCTTTTTAACACACAATTCGCACCATAATTGTGAATAATTATACAATAAACAACATATTTGATACAGCTAAAAATATAAACTTACACACACACACACTTTATGCAACTTAATGGGGCTTACTCATTAAAACTAGCGCCGTATGCACATTTTAAACCCTATCTGGTTTGTAGGTTTGCATATTCTAGTTAAAGTTTTAGCTAAGAACATGTAGGTTCTGCTTTTAAGTGTACTTTACTAGGTTGTGCTCAGATGTTAGGCAGTTCGATAGCAAGTAGTGTTAACGAGTACGTCTCTCGTAGAGTTTAGAAAGTTAGAAAGTGACCATATATATATATATATATGATAGCACCCATCGCCACATATGGCATTTCACTACTATGGGATAAGGTGGGAGTAGACGAATTGCGTTTAATTGATGGGGTACGGTTTTTCTTTTTAAAGAGGGCTTTTGCGCTTTCAAATACATGCAGAAATAGGGTGGTCCACGTGTTGGAAGGTGGCCCACTGCTGACAGAGGAGCTACAAAAACGATGGAATCTAAAGAAAACGTGCGCCTTTGACGTCTATATGCGAACCTGGCAAACCAAAATTAGCGAGGTAGACATAGGAATTTATGGGACAGCCGCAATGAGAAGCACTGGGTGGAGGGCTAGCGGGGTGAAATATCGCTATTTAACAAAGGCCTTTGCAGCCCACGGATTTCATTACGTTCTATGCAACGTGGAGGGCTTCCATAAACCAACATAAGACGAATGACGATGCAAAGCATGCTGGAGTAAATGTGATAAATACCACGCCGCGGTTTGTCCGACGGTTCGGTCCATAGCAGAACTGACAAAACGCTAGATCGATTGTTGTGTCGAAAACCGGTGATGTAACATAAACACACTAAGGGCTGTACTGCATTTAGTCGATAAATTACACATCCCCGTTTTGGCTAGCTCCTAGGACTGATAATTATGTATGATCAGATTATGCCTATTATATACGCATCTCACGACAGCTGTGTCTCTGCTAGCTAAAACGGTTTGTGTCTAACACATTGTAATCATTGTGAGGCCTGCTCCATTACGTGACGTTACCTATAACGACCTTCTGAAAAACAATGCCTGCCGCAGTGGGCTTTAACGACCATTATGGCCTTGGCATTTACCATATGACTTCTATTCCTTAAGGCAGATAGAGCAAACGTTTGGCTAAATAAGATCTATGGCTAGATCTGACTGGTAGGCGGATACAAGTTGACGTACAATGAACACGCAGTACAGACTTACGTCACTTAACACAATAACTCCACTCTAGGCAACTAAAAGGCAGGCTTGTGAAATGTCTAAGCAGTACGATTCTTACGACGAGCCTATGACAGATATGCACCTCAGCCATCTTTGTTACATAAAATACAGCTAAATTCGTGCCATTCAACCTTAGGCAATGTCTATCTAGTCTCATAGTTAAGAAGCGCGTTTTATGCGGTAACTTACCCTTTTGTTGTATTAATAAAGACGCTTTGAATTTTATTATATTTAAAATGATTTTGCACCACATTCAGTCACTAGCTTGAGCTGACTGTCGCTATGAGTTGACACGACGCGCTTGGATGATTATGCTAATAACTTATTGTGCCATATCACCTAAGTACATTGATAACCAGGCCAAGAGTATTTGTAACTGGTTACTGTTTAATATTTACAAATAAACTTAGAGAATGGTCAAATTAAAAATAAAATAAGGTTGTAACTGTATTTCCTTACACCACGCGTAACACTTTATGCTAGCGCTTTCCGGCCAACTAGCCGGAAAACATAAAGTGCCAATAGCCAATAGCCAATAGGCTTTGGAGGCCGTAGTAAAATCGTGTATATATACCGCGAGTGCCGCATGTGGGCTGCTATGCATTTTGTTACAGAAAGATACGGCAGTTCACACGAGCAAATTGCATACGATTGACTCCCCGCAATATGGATATGTGTTCTGGCCTAAGACTTGCGACCTTCTCCCCCCACCCCGCTTCAATAGTATCGATATGAGGACCTACTAAACTACCATTTGTTGGGATCAGTACAAAAATGACATCTGTCTGGGGCGGCAATCAGAGAGCATGTACAAACATGAACAGAGACCATTGCAAAATATATCGAGTGCTTTATAGCTGGAAGTGTCGTCAAAGCTTATAAAGATTACATCGAAGGATCAATGCCTTTACTAACTGGCAAAACAGTTTTGGGAGCCGATCTTTTGACTGAATGATAGGTATGTGATTTGTATAATAGTTTGTTAGTAATCATATATACTACGGAGCATCCGCAAAAATATAAAGCTCGGCTGCTACGTGTTGCCTACCCGAATAGGGGCAATTTTAACTGGATTACCTCAATATAGCAACACATTACAACATGGCGTTTGTCCCAATTTGTGTACAAATGTATTGTGTACAAATACGCGTTTACTTACAACGACTTCCCGCTGCTCTTTCATACTGCTCGATAAGCATACGTCGCCATATACCGAACACGGATAAAGAAAAATCTAGAAAGTCAACGCTAGGTGATTACCCTTTGCTACTCAGTGCACTCACGGCTACTGCGTTCTAGAAAATAAGCTGATTGCGCTTTCCAGTTAAGTCCGTAGTTTTGTACAGACAAAGGGCTGGAGGCCGTGTCTACCCTGTTTATGCTGGCGAATCGTCTTCGCTTTGAGCGGGAGGGGGGGGGGGGGTAAACAGGTAGTTCGGAGGCCTCAACTCCTCAGATTAGATCCGACAGAAGTAGACCAAGTTCGTTCGTTCGTTGCTCGCCAAAAGTTATCTCCTCTAGTTAGAGAAGAGCACGTGCCGACATCGATATCCTTTCTATGTACTCGGACTAGCAGCCCAGGACCCCGTCGAGCCGATCTAGTTGGAGTCGCAGCTCCGTCCAATCCTTGGCCGTAGCTTGGCCTATAATGAGAATAAATACTTCAAGCGGATCTTTGTAAAGAGATCGTTTTCAAATACTTAAGGTTATAAAAACTGTACAAACAGAATTCATCAGTATATGATAATCGCCGTAGTGGCACCAGTAAACGCATAGTTGTTTCTAGCGGAAGTAGCGATGGTAGTAACAGAAGCAAACCACACAGTCTAGCAATTCCCTGTGCATTCGTCCCCTAAAATTGTAGAAAGTGACCACCTTGCAAGTGCCATGAAAACAGTCCACCTCTAATGATTACTCTAAGTAGTTGCACTCGTAGACAGCCATCTTCCAAATACCGCATTCTAGTGACTTTCTGAGCCGCCACAGCATTGACTGCACAAAGGCTAGGATAATTCAATGTCACCACGACCGAAAATTCATGACGGTTTGAACTATTACATATCTCTAGATTTCGAGACACTGTGCCATGTGAGTGTAAATAGCCAGAAAGGTATGCAAAGGTTTAGTAGCGATAGAGCAGAGTTGGGAGAAATATGGGAGCGATAGAGCAGAGTTGGAGAGCTTACGTTGTAGCTCTAGAGTTCACTAGCTACCATTTTTTTATAGAGGTAACTGGTAAAATGCGTTATGCACACCGGGCGACGTTGTTAAAGCCTCGGTAGTGTGGGACTCGCACCCACTAAAATCCAGTCGTCCTCTTTGCCCCTTGACGGGGGGTGGCCGCAGTACTGTCTTCTCGAGATTACTTCGCCTGGCCACTCTTCTTGCCATGTAGGCTGCTCGGCTTTGTGCGGCGGTTATTTTCGCCTCAGAGATACCTTGTGCGAATCTTCTTACTAGAATCCAGGATTTGTGATCTTTGAGGAGCGCCTCTACAAGAGCCTGGCATGTCAGGGGGTTCTGCAGTCCTAGGTCCCGGGACAATAGCTCTCGCTCAGTGTCGAAGAAGGAGCACCGCTCATAGCAGTGCCTAACATCATCCGGCTCCCCCGAGTTGCACATGCGGCATACAGGGGAGTAAGTTTTACCGATGCGGTGTAGGTTGGGTCTTGTTGAGGAGGCGACGTGTTGTAGCTCTTGTAGTAGTGCGTTCCCATAAGGGTACGGCGTATAACATGATGCTGTCTATTACTGATGCTAAGAGTCGGCGCCGAGAGTCGCTTGCCCCTCTGGTCCGTGGGAGGATTTTGCGTAACTCTGCTGAGGCTTGGCTGCTTTTTTAGCTGCATAGCGCACATGAGGTGTTCCTGTGAGAGCTCTATCCAGGATCACGCCCAGGTACTTGACCACGGGCGTGGGTGTTATTGGATGGCCTTCCAGGTGTAAATTTAGGTTGCGTGGAGGACGCTTCAGACCGTTTAGAAGGATTGCTTCCGTTTTTTGTGAAGCCAGTTCGAGGCCAAGCGTGCGGAGGTGTTGTCGGATATCCGCCAAGGCTCCGTTGGCTGTACCTTCGAGCAAATCCTCGTCACTAGCGGTAACGATCAGTGTCAGATCGTCTGCGTAGGCGATAGAAAAAAACTCCCGGGGGATGCGGCAGTCTTAGTACTCCATCATAGGTTATGTTCCACAGGGTTGGTCCCAGTACAGATCCTTGGGGAACCCCGGCAGTGACGGCGTAGTCCACTCCATCGTATGTAGATGCTCGGTCCTTTAGATACGACGCTAGGATACGTCGTAGGTAGGGAGACACGCCTTTATTTCCAAGTGCTTGGTTTATGGCGTCCCACGATGACGTCCCACGAGAGCACGTCCGATTATTCCACCAGTAGCACGGTAGACGATTGGCTATCTTAGGGTGTGGGCAGCAACGACAGCAACGACTACGCGGGTGAGAAATTTCCAACTTCATACTGTCTAATACTTAGTGTAACAGACGGCAATTCGAACGGCACCACGTGCGGCAATTCGAACGCCGTTACGTGCAGACTCGAAGCGCCGCCACGTACAATTTCGAAACACCGCCGCGTGCAGCAACTCGAACGGCGTCACGTACGCGATAACTCGAGAGCGGAAGCGCGCCAAAACTTAAACGTAGCGAAACGACTCCAAGTCGACACATTAGCAAGTCACTAGCTACCATGGACTATGGGGGCGTGATATATATATACATATTGTACAATATTGCTAGCTGTGTTGCTAAAAATATCACTACGTTAATAGCAGCATTAACTAGATTAAAAAAAAACGAGCTGCGATCGAGTAAACAGCTAGAAAGAAGTCGTTTGGTGGACCGTTATGGGTGCCCATGTGTGTGTGTGAGAAAACGAGTGGCTGCACGTGTTCTATACGAGAGTGCGTGGTCGAAGGTATGCAATGGTGCGCACAGTAAACAATGTCTTGGCATTTATATTGTTCCCTAAGCTACAGTGCTTAGAAGACAATGTGTTTCTTCGTCAACAAACGACTTTTGGTTGTTTATGCTACCGCTGCTGCTTCTATAGCTGCCGTCGCTGTGGCACAGATAACCTGTGGGTGAAGCTGTTGCTCCCGCGCATTGTCTATAACGCTGGCCTACTCGAATGCGCTTGCTATGTGCTGGCTAGTCAATTGTTTGCGACTTGATTTCATGCCTCCTTCCATGGGAATAAATTTAAAATCAAGGAAAATATGCGTTAAGCTGTACCAACAAAAATACTAATAGCAATAATACAGAAATACAGGCTGAGAAATAAGTCATAAGAACTCAGGAGAAAAGGAACGAGAAAGCACAACTTTTTTAAGAGAGAGAGAGAGATAATGGGAGAACAACCGATTGGCTGTACTCGATCGTCGTAGATGGTTTAAGAACATGGCTGTTGCCGCCTGTAAAAGATTATTTGGCTCCAAGCTGAAACGATAAAAATAAGGGTCGTACACGGATTCTGAACGATGCAGCCTACCATCATAGCTAAGCTGCTTTTACTACTAGCGATCTATGCTAAAGCGGGGCCAACCGAGCTTGGCATTGCCGACCTCCTGTCTGACCGAGGTATGTTTATTGTCTAATCGCCTCTCGATTCGTTAGTCCATGCACACCTGAATAGTGAACCAATAGTTTGCCATTCTAGAATTTCATATTCTCCCTTCTTTTGCACAGATAGTTTTTGTCAAATAGTCCGCTCACATGTGCAGCTTGGGTTTGATAACGTTATGCCGTTGATGGTAAAAGTCTAAGAAATAACATAATAACATGTATGTGCACATAGTGTGCATATGTCTCAATATAAGTGCGCCTGTGCCATTATTTACTTGTTTTTGATTCGTAACTATTTCCGGTATTCGCGCGTACTTAGTTATAAATGTTTTCTCAGCTGATTATGCTTGTTAGTGCGAAGAACCTACTTGTCTAGATAGTGCAATAGCTGTTCAATAATGAACGTTTGCACTATAAAATAAAAAAAGCCATATAGTCAATAGTAAAGCCTGGTCCATGTAGCCAATTTTCGATTTTTAATCAAGCGAGGTTTAGAACGCCGTGAGCACAGCCAACTTAGAGAAGCTATTGCTTGCGCTTCTAACCTGCGGTAATAACCTTGCAGACCAGGATTGTTAGCAGGTAGGATTTTGTTTTTTAGTAACAGGCTTAGGCTAAGAGCTGCCTCCCAGGTAATGTTGAAGTACTTATTACGTCCAGTTAGATTAATGTGTCTGTAATTCCTTTTCCAACGTATGCAAAGTTCAAACACTCCTAACGTGCCTTAACGAAATATCAGTTGTATTTACGGTTTAGTACGTATAGTTTCGAACTAATATTTGCTTGCTGTTGTTGTTGACATTGTTGTTAATGTCGTTGCAATAAATTAACATACTTGACAACGGTGGCGGCCTGCTCGGCCTGCCTATCACAGGTTAACGCATGGGCTGCTCATTTGACACTTGACCGTCGTTTTTCATCACACAACGCCACTACCTTACCATCATAGCCAGTTCCCTTAGACACTGTACAAATGGCCGTGAGATCACCGTACACTAATTCGCCTACTATTGGGGGCAGATGCAAATGGAGACATATACGAACCCAAGCCGAAATAACTAAGGTCACATGAAACAAGAGAAGCCCTTATTGAGATATGGTAATCAAATTAGCAAATGACTAAGCTAAAGACTAGAACATCTAGGCTGAAGACACAGGTATGGCACAAAGAGATTCATAAAAACAACAACTTGATCAAATAGCGAATTCGCCGGATTAGTAATGAGGCTAATTTGTGACGCCAAAATACCCCAAGTGTATGAAGTTATGAAAATTGTCTCTGGAAATCATAAAGGCCAATTGCGGGATAGGCTCCCGGCGTACCTCCACGTACAACCTCTTAAATGCAAAATACCTGTTGAATTCTCTACGTGCCTATCTGGCGGTCAAAATAAAAACAACTATAACATATGATGCCGAAACCAATGTCTTTTGGTAGCGCTAGTGGTACTTACAACTAGATTAAACGGCTGGGCTATGTTCATAATCCCCTTGGTCTGGTCGACTGAATATCACGCCGTCCTGCAATCTGTAGCAGACGATATTACTCGCCGTATAACAAAAATGGCTGATCCATCATTACCGAGCAAGACGGTTTAGTGGCAAAGACTTTGCCTTGCATTTGGGAGGCCTGGGTTCGAGACCCAGTCCGGCCACTCTTAAATTGGTTTGCGTGGTTTCCAATTTAGACAAGGTAAACGCCGGAGTGGATTAAAAATTAGCCATGACATAAAAAAAATCGTACACGAGCGATTGCCATGCGGAAAATCTAAAAACAAATCTCCCCCCGCCAAATGTGTCGTGCCCAAACCTGACTCGCTTGACTTTAATTATAAGATTAGTAATGCCATCTTACCCGCTTTTAACTTGGCGAACTATGACGTAGGAATACACATTTCATAGGAACATGCGCTTTATACTGTTGACCTAATAATATGCCCGTACGTAACTGCGAACTTTAACTTTAGCATCCACCGAACATAATAACGAACTAGTCAAGGGTGCAACCCAACTCATTAACACCAACTGCCTATCTTTGTCGTAAAAAACCCTGCCTTCAGAAATTTATTGTTATTCCCAATCTTGTATTACATTTATTATTAGGTACAGAAAATTGCTAGAAAGCGTGCAAGTTTTGTTGTTGAAGAGCATGCGACTAAGACACTCCCCGGTCATACAGCTCAATGCTCTTCAGACTATTGTTTAACGACTTGATCTAGGCAGCAAAACTGCACTTATTTCATCTAAGAAGACTAATTTACTTTGGCATTTCTTTTATACCAAATGCAATAGTTTTGCCTAGTAATTTGTGAATGCCGTTTGAGATGGAGGCTTAACCAATGTATCAAAACTAGTCAACGGTCATGAAACCCAAATACATGTGTAAGCTTTGCTCATGCTCCCATAGCAAAAGCGAAAAAATAGGGGTCGAGCGATTTTTCTTTGCGGTTCTCATTATTTAATGTGAGCACGCAAATAGTGCATCATCAAATTTGGTGGAAATTACGTAAACGTGTGTTTGAATGTTGTAAGTAAAAGTTTTCCAACTGTCCTGTCTGCTCATCGGTGTGTACATATATGTGAGAGACTGAGGTCTGTGCATACTACCTTGGACATAGGCATGAACGCCGACACCGAACGCACGGACCTGAACGCCGTAGGCATGCCGTAGCCGCATGTGTTTAATGTTTTACGCAAGAAGATATATTGTGGCGAAGTTAGACACAACGTAGCAACAGAACAGCCAACCACTACGCCGTCAATAATGATTGCTGTGATGAAAAATATTGCCGATAAGTCGACGTGCTCGACGTGAAGACCAGGGAATCGTCACTAGCCACCACATAAAGCCCATTAAGCTGCGTGCTGGAGGCAACAGGGCACGTGCACCACCGTCGACCTGTTGCGTCAGAATCATACCATGAGCATTATCATCATCCTCATCATACCTACGTACTTGCCCTACGGCGGTACGTAGGTATGATGGTAATGATAATGCGTCGTTTAAACCGACCAATCAGCGAAGAGAACAGGTGAAACATTCGAGATGTCAAATGTTCGAGAAGATTCATTTCCATCTTTTAACATTATTACTATATGAAAGCTACGGCGTCCCTTCTTTGAGTGAATAGACCGAGGAAACATGGTCTATGACATCGACCAGCCTTTGCTCGGCTGCGCTGCGCGCAAGACGTACGTCGTGTGTTGTCGTTAAGCGTAAGTCCAAGTCCCTCGTGCTGTAGTTCCCGTCTGGCTGAGACTAAATTCCGCCTGAAATAACTTAGCGTAACAACCATCGTTACAATATTCTCTCTTCGCCATCAGTACAGGTAAAGTATAAGCACGTGTGCGCATGTGTGCTTCTTGTGTCTGATGACATACGAAATGATCCTACGCTAGGCCTAATGCTAAGACGGTTTAAAGGATGGGCACCTAGCTGCTCACTTGGGTCCGTCGTTTACCATTCAACCACTCAACATTAGCGTCTAACTATCGCAGCATGATCCTTTCCGATTGTATAAATAGCCGTTCCTGAGGTCACCACACACCAACACGCCCACTATTCAAACTAGATGCAATTTAAATCTTATGCCCTTTTGTATCTTTCGTAGAGTTGCCACAAAATACAACCGAAGCATTCACTGATATATGAATAAATTTAGCAAATTGCTAAACAAATTACAAGCACATTTTAGCTGAAATATTACAAAGGGTCTATATTTATTTATTTATATATATATTGATATATATATATATATATATATATATATATATATATATATATATAATTTAATGATATAGTGAATCGCCGGAATAGTGATTGAAATGCGTCAAAATATCTCAACTAAAAGGCAATTATTTTAGTGATAAACATACTAAATAAAAACTAGCCAAAATAGACTTCTATTAATTATTAAAAAACACTGTGTTCTCCAGGGAACAAATCCTACCCAGTACTCATTAAGCGTAGATTTAGGATCAAACAAACGACATCAGAGTTTTAGACCATTTCAATCACGCAGTATTCTTCTCTTAACAAATATAACAACTGGACACAGATATAATAACTGCTCTCACTGTAATGCACAATTGAATGCATTGCATCCCTCTGCGCATTCGCGGTGGGTATGTGCAACGCACCGAAAGTGACGGTAATGAACCTCCTAAATACCTGCGCTCCACTGCTTGAAGAAGACAAAGAACCTTTTTCAAAAAACGTGATTAGCGGCAGTGAGAAGTGGGTCGTCTACAATAACGTTGTAAAGGCACAAAGGCAGGCCCAGCATCATTGCCAAAGCAGAATCTCATGCTAAGAGGATCATGCTGTATGCCTGGTTGGGTTGGAAAGGCATGGTGTACTACGAGCTTCTGCAGAACAACGAATCAACGAACAACAAAGAGGCAGTTGCTCAATCGTTTGAAACAAGCCGTCTTCAAAAAAACGTTCTGAACTGTGCAATCATGGAGGCGACGTACTCCAACCTGACAGATTCCACTATGATTGTTCCGCTTACGAATACTACTTTCAAACTTCTTGCAGAAAAAAAAGCCGTGAAATTAGCATATGCCTACCGACTAATGGTACGCTGCCCACCATTTTCAAAGCGTTGGAGCAATAAACTAATTGATTGAATCTAATTGATTAAAAATTCGATTCAATTCTATATGACGGCTAGTGCAGGTTCCACAAATGATACTGTTCATACTTGAACTAGCCAGAGACAGACGAAGATTAAATTGCTTTAACCGAGGCTTAACTGCCTCGTTATGTTTCTGGAGGTAAAAACACGTTCATTGCAGTTACGTAAGTAGAGTAATGGAGGCCACTGCGAGATACCTTCACCAATGGCAGAATCATGGCCTCAAGCTTATGAAACCGTAACGCGACTACGGAGCCAATGAGTGCAAAGTCTGAGCGGGATGCTTCAGGGCTCAGAACTTAGACCAAGCTTATAGAGCATACTTTACAAGGAGGTTCTAGGGACCAGCGCACCGTTGATTCAATCAATCGAGTTTGCCGATTACCCCACGATGCGAATCAGAACTTGATGTCTGAAAAAGCTAGCGTAAGCAAGCAGAGCTTAGTAATGTCTTTACAGGGATACTACTGAGATCTGCATTCTCAAGAGGCATTAGATAATAAGTGTTAGTTAGTAGTCAGCATCCACTGGCTACGCCAATTAGTTGCACTTGCATTATACTAAGTTGTGCAGCTTCAGCGTTGATTGCACAATGGCTGGGCTAAATCATTACCACCAAAACCGTAAATTCACAACAATTTCTCATGAAAAGAAAAAAAAATATATATATATATAAGGTTTATTGAAACTTTACCTGTCTGCCCAAGGATTTACTTTGAAAAGCTAAACGGGCAAACGGGATCGTTGCTTAATGCAAAGTGGTAATGATCTGGTGTTGCTAACTAATATCTATATCGGCAAGACTGTCTGTCATTTTTTAAATCGTTATTTTGGCTGTTGTGGCTACAAGGTAACTTTTTCGCCACAAACACACGCTAGTCTTATTATCACCCTTATTTTGTCTAGATATCTAGGACCTAGTAGACTTCCTCTAGTCACCACTCAATATCTGACAAAATCGGCTAGATTCCCGAGGTAATGAGGCAGTTACATTATTACACGTTAACCCGAAGAAAGCGTCGGCTGCCTCTCTCGCCTGCCTAGCAGACGACGATATAAACTTAATGGAAATTCAATTGCTTACAGCATATTGCCAATTCTTCTATGGTAGGCAAAAAGACCCCTGAACGTAGGGAACGTATCACACTTGCTGGGCTTATCACACTTGCTGGGCCCATGACATTTGCTGGGCTTCTACAGTCCTATTGTGTCATATTGGCCATCCAACTCGCTGGATTTGAGTATACACGTCGAAGGGGTCGTAGGTCACTCTACACCTATTCAGATGTACCTGTAGAACACTAGTCATTGCTTTGCTGTGCCCTTTTCCCACCCGCCAATCAGTCCCATAGCTTTTGACTTCGGGTGCCGGATCCAAAGGTGCTGACAGCTAGCGAGCCCGGGTTTGGAGGGATCGCTAGCTGGGTTGCCCGATTGCGATGGCTTGTTAGAGACCTACATGGCTGCAGCGTCTTCCTTCTTATTCACTGCTTTCTAACGTTTCCGCCGAACCTGCTGCAGCTGGATTCAGTGAACTAGGTACTCCATGCTGTCAGCTCTATGACCGGGCACGTTACAGGGATGCATCGCGGAGTCAGAACATCACAGGCGTTGGCACACCCGATCCCTCCATTTTGTCCGCCATGCAAGCGTTTGCTTGATGGCCAGGATTTGGCAGCGGTAGCATGTTGACAACCGCAGCCAATACATGCCCACTAGGTAAACGCCTGACACCGGGCCGCATTCGCGACCGCGTGCTTCTTTGGGATTGCTGCTGTTAACTAGTGAGGGGTTTGGCTAAGTTCTCGTTGATGACCGCGACTGAGTCCATAGCGCCAGTCAGTAGATCAACGCCGCCTGGAGCGTCTATCACCTGGAAACCCCCAAAAAAATTCGGAATTTCTTGATGGACTTTAGTCCCAAACGGGATGGACGCCGCTCTCCGGGGTAGGGAGGATACAATGACAAATACTGATTCAACTGAACGAGGTAAATGCCTCGTTACCTCGGAACCCACCTATGTTCAGGAGTCTTTTTGCCTACTATAGAATAATTGGAAAAATGCTGTAAGCAATTGAATTTCATAAAGTTTATATCGTCGTCTGCTAGGCAGGCGGGTGCCTGGTTCGTCTTGAATAGTGCGCCCAAATTTAGTGATTCTTGCTCACTTACCCCATCCTTGAGTCTTCTGTGTTGTAGTGACTTATCCTACCGTCCGGGACTGTCGTTGTGCCATATTAGTAATCAAATGGCTTCCCAAGGCAAGAAACGCGGGGACCTTGAAAATGATACTCAGTCCTGCACCTAAGAAATCTTTCCACAAACCGAGGAAATGCCCAAACTGTTATTGAAGAGTTGATCCAACAAACTACATATGTTGCAATACATATCAGTATACGGCGCCCAGGGTGTCGTGAACTAAACGCCTTTAGTGACGTGACAAACAGCGTAGACGACCCACTTGACACACAAAATCACCCAAGGCGCGGGACAATTTGGGGCGGGGCTAGCGGAAAGAGAGGCAACCGACGCTTTCTTCAGATTAACGATTCGTCTTCAATGCAATTCTCTAAATTTGTACACCGCGCTTCACCACGCTGACATCATCTGTATTACTCAGACGTGGGCCACCGACAACCTATCGTCGGCCGAACTCTCACTTGGTGGTCGCTACTAGGTCTTTTAAAAAGATCAAGTTGGACGAATCGGGGGCGGCGTCTGCACACTTGCGAATCTTGTGCTAACCTGCTGCAAGGTTAATATACCTCAATCAGCTGCCGAGGTCATTGCATATTTTTCTCCTACTGAGTCGACATTTAATCTTAGGCAGCGCATGGCATTACTCTGTGAAGTTTTGGAAGAAGTTGTTCAGATCGATTGCCCCGTTCTTCTCCTGGGGGATACGATTTTTCCGTATGCTGACTCTAAATAGACCACCCGATAGCAAGCAGCGTTTGCTTACGGCGTTCTGCAATGACTCTGGACTTACTCAATTGGCCACTTGTCTAAGAAGTGGCAATGTATTGGAAGTTATCCTCATTGACAACAATAATATGCTGGCTAACATCGATGTTCGCCCTTCGCCTGTAAGCTTAATCACATGGCTGTCTACTTTAAACTGGTCTCAGGTAAGCAGTTCATGCTCCTGCAACCAAGACTTAACTACACGAAGGCCAATTACGATTTAAATCTGATGTCTATCAATTGGCGCCAAATTCTTTCCATGTGCTCTTCCACCAACGATCAGTATTAAACCCTCGTAAACATTATTTTGATCATATTTGATCGCTTCACGCCGCAGCATTGTGCCCGGTCGTCCCCTATCGACAAATACATCGCTCGATTCTGCGCTCGTTTAAGCCGTGATTTGTCTGGACTGTTTAAGAATGGCGCTTACGGCTGTCCCATTAACTAAACCGCGCATCATCTCGTTTCCGCCGTTTTGAAGAAGAAAAGCTGGATCCCAATGACGCTGAGCGTTTCTTTCGCTATGCCAAGAAGCGTCTAAATCTTCAGGCAGGGGTAGATTCCCTTACTTGTGGCGACCACATAGCTGTGAAATACGCTGGGAACGAGAAAATTGAGACGTCATTCTAAAACTGTAATACAGCAAACTGACGCCTGATAAAATGACGTCGTATTTACCCCTGAGCTTATCTATACGAAGCTGCTTGAAACTAAGAGCAGCCTGACCCCCGACGGGCTCCCACTGATTTTCTTTCATGAGTTGGTCTTGGCCCTTGCGGGACCTCTGGCGATGATGTTTAACTGCAGGTTCGACGACGGGATGGTCTCCCTGTCTTTTAAAGAGTCTGTTGTGATGGCCGTGCACAAAAAGTAACCGCGACCGCTTCCAGAAAACTACCGACCGGTAGCTCAAGGCTCTATACTGTGCCTTCTCATGGAAAACATAATCGTCGATGAGATTTATACCTACCTTTAATCGTATGCACTCCTGGACCCACATCAGCACGAGCTTAGAAAGGGGTCAATTTCTTGGGGTCTGTCATGATTGGGCTATCGCGTGCCCATTTCCATACACACGGTCTACTTTGATTTCTCGCTAGCATTCGACAGGGTAAATTATGAGATTCCTTGATCTAAAATGGTAGCGCTTAATATTGGCTCTCGGATCCTGGCTTGGTGTCACTCATATATAGCAGATTGCACCTTCGCCGTAAAAGTTGGTGACTCGGACCCGGAGCACTCCCCATGCCCTTCTGGGATTCTTCAAGGCTCCTTAGGGCTTAGTTCCATTTATGTATATAATCTTCGCTCAGGACTTAGGTGTACGTCTGCACAATCTAAGCATTACATACAATGTATGCGCACAATCTAAAAATATATGCCTGAATCAGAGGAAACGAGGATCGCCTGCAGATTCAAGCATTAATACGGTTTCACGATTTCATTCAACCGCCTGAAACTGCCAGTGTCGCAGTCCTCAACCACTCATTTGTTTGGCGAACAGTTCGCATAGACCGCAAATGCGAGCCACCCATTTTCTTTGTTTGACTTATTTTCTAAATCTATGTATGTGTGTGTGTAGAAGTTGTCTAACACCAGTGTCATGATTGAAACAGTAATTAGACACGAAGAACTATAACTGTGGCAAGTAAAGCGCATGTTATGCGCTTATCTGACAAGCAAACATCTTTTTTTTTGTGAGATTGGGGGAACATGCTTCATGCACACCCAGTGCAGTTATCACTGTCCGGGCGTGTAGAAGCGCGTAGGTAGTGTGGGACTCCCCGATGGCATGGGGTTACCCACTAAGAAACCCTAGTCCTCACATTTACCCCGACAAGAAAACATCCACTCGGCTGTAAATGTCTTGGCCCCGACGTGGTTCTGTGACGCAATCTTTCGAAGGCGAATTTGTTCGAACAAATAAATGAACAAATGACTCACTGTTATTAGTGGCACATCTGCTGCTGCATCAGTTGCTCATGCCACAGCCGTGGTACGTCAAGATGTTGCTCCGAGACATTGTCTACAGCATTCGTGCGTTTGCATTGGCGCGTGTTTCGATTCAAAACCGTGTCGTTGCAGGAAGGAGCGCCTATTCGGTTGATGGATAGCGGACGCAAGCGAATGTTCAGTAGTTCAATACTAGTGCGTGTTGATTATGGCAGGAGATGATTGATGCTTTGCTAACTCGAGCGTTCGGCGTAACGCGTACTCTGCAATCCCTCAGTCCGGCGGCGACCGGGACGTCCGACGGCGTGTCAGCGGCAGCGGCGTGAACGTGGCAGTAATACTGCCCTAGGGTGGTGAGTGATCATAGCTAGCAGGCGCAGGTAGATTCATATATTTATTTATTCATTTATTAATATATAAATATGTATATATATTTAGTTGAGTAGCGTAGCGGCATTGTTAAGTGTGTAGTCTGTGCGAGTTCTGGCGGCGAAACAGCTTTGCGCTAACCGCCGGGACATAAAGTGTGAGATAGCTAGGCAATATTACGAGAAGAGGCGGCGCTGCCGTATTGCTCTCTTTCGTATCGTGAATCATAATAAATAAGAATCGGTGAGTGTGTGAACCCGCGCATTTTCGTCTGTCTTCATTCTACGGTTTCCGTTGGCAACATATTGGTATATGAGCGACGGGCAGCTATTGTCCGGGCTCTCGGCGCCAGACGGACCGGTGCTCAAATTGCAAACTTTTTTGTGTTAGTATGCGGAAAGACATTCAGCAGATCGCAAATTCGCCGTACATTCATTAAAAGTATTTATAGTGTTTAGACCCCGAATTTAAAAAAATCAGCGTGACCATGGATTATATAGAATGAAAATGTTTGTCAAGAGTTCCCCGGTCGACTTACGCAAAACGGTTTACCAAATATGTGTTGCTATTTAGCTAGGGGATCAAAAAGATGCGATAAGGTAGGCGCCAATTTAGACGGTACACCCGTGTTTGATGGCATATGCCAGTGCAGGCGCCCTAAATCAAATGTGCAGGTCTGCGTCTAAATACTTCTGCACATAATTCACTTACTTATTTGATAATTGTTATTTTAGTTTTTTCTATTATTGGCATTACCCTAAATACTGCCTTATTTGGTGACGCTTTAATGTGCAGAACCTAATACTCTCGGTAAATATTGATTGGTGAATATTCGTGTAGATCTAAGCCGTTAAAAGAAATATTCATATATTCGAAAATGATGCGGCTATATTCGCGGAGAAATGCGTGAATAGATATCAATAAAATATGCTCACCGGAGATATCATACTGTCTCAATTGTGTATGGATTCCTAACGACTAACAATAATGGTTCTGATATATGGTCCTAAAATAGAATGTAAGGCTTGCTACTTGTGCTCCTCTTACTGTTTTTAGTATCTAGAATATTTGATGCTTAAATAATTACAGATGACATATAAATATGCTTCTTTTTATGTTATACATTACGGCATAGTTTTGTTTGCCAATGGGTGGAAATGCCATGCATGCCAATGGAAATTAGACTGTGGTTGTCGGCAGGTATCATTTTGCTAGGCATGATTTGCTATTGTGGCGGCGTAGTCTTTGGAGGGTGTTGCAGTAAGCTTGTCATGGTTGTCATCTACGGGATGTCGCCGGATCAATCCTTAATGTTGATCGAATTCTATTAAGCGATAATTACTGCAACTACAAGGTAAACCATACCCCTGGAAGTCAGCGATGATACTACCAAATAGACTCTCAGCATGCTTGGACCTCGGCACACTTAAGGCAAGATATGCCTCAAGGCAAATCCAAGCCTACAGGGGCAAACAATACCTGCCACATGTTGCAAAAAAAGTTAAATCTGACAAAAATCACGTTTTTGCACAGGGCGCACGATTAGGTGCAACGTTTAATCAACTCTGACTAAAAAGGAGATACTCACCCCATATAAAATCAGATCTCTTTTTGTTACTTTTACTGAGTAAACTTATTATAGTAAAGGTTATTAGCTTTGACTAAGCCCGCAAGTTCACAACGGTGTGAGCTAAATGACCATCGCATATCTCTAGAGTTCGATAATAAACATATTCTCAACTCATTGCGACGTAGTGATTTGCTAATAACGTCATTGGCATTATATTGTTGCGTACCACCAATACTGCTACCGTCACAACAGCCTTTGGACATTACAGTGTTTGATTTTATGTTCCTGCCATCGTCATTCAATAATAGTACTTCTGTGGCTGCAAGGCGGTTTTGTACGAATCTGCCTCGAGCCAATTCTAAGAAACTGTACCATCGCAATGTGGAACACATTTGAGTGCAAATAACAATTCAGCGATTGCAATTCAGCGGTTGAACAGCGGCACAGCACAGCTGCAAGCGTCAGTTCCCGGTTATTCTAAAAATGTCCCATTCACCGCAGATATGACGTTTTAGAGTCTACAACTAGCTAGCATGCAATCTGATGATATACAGGCATACATCTAGTAACCACGTTATTAGCTGTGTTGCTAGTAATAATAATCAGTAATAATAAAAAAAAAGTAATAATACTCAGAATGACAAAAACAACAATAACTTCACTTAAAAAGAAAAACGAGCTACGATCGAGCAATGGCGTGTTCCTGGAACGTACGCGCTAGATGGACATGGGTGCGCCTGTGTGTGAGGAAACGCGTGGCTGCACATGTTCCATACGAGAGTGCGAGGTCGAAAGGGTGCCGAAAGTACGCACTTTTGGCAGCGGGCGTTTTGGCATTTACGTTGCTTCTGCCACTACTGCTTCGAAGACAATGTTTTTCTTCAGTCAACAACTGACTTTGCACTGTTTCCGCTGTTACTGCTGCTGCTGCTGGTTCTGCAGCTGTCGTCGCTGTGGCAGCTGTGACGCTGTTGCTCCCGCCCCACGCATTGTCTGTATAACGTTGGCCTTCTCGAATGCGTGTACTGGCTGTTTGGTCAATTGTTTGCTACTCGATCTTTGACTCCGACTGCCCTCGACCGCCGTAAACGGTATAAGTTCACGGTCGCTTCGAGGTTACCTGTCCAGAAGCAAAACGCTAGCTAAAAAGTCGTGTACGCCGGCACCCGGGCGGATTCTGAGCGATGCGGCCCACCATCATAGCTATGTTGCTTCTACTGATAGCGGCCTACGCCGAAGCGGTGCCATTTTTACACAAGCTTGGCTTAGGTGACACCCTGGATAAGCTAGGTGAGTTTTTTGGTCCAACGCCGAACAATTCGTTAGCCCATGGATATAGCTATTGAAACAATAGTATGTCGTTCTAGATAATTATGCTCTCGTCTCCCTATTAGCTACAGATAATGACTGTAATATACAATTAGCGTACGCCGCCGTGTGTTGCTTGTTCTTGATGACGTAACGCATACATATTGTTTCAGATTCGACATTAGGGTGTGCACGTGTATCAATGTGTGGTGCATGATAGTGTGCGGCCGTTACCCACGTATTCGACAAATTTGCCTGTGCCTTAGTTCACGCATTTCTGGTGGTTCGCGGCTTTTCCCGTTATTGGCACTAATTTTATCACCATCTACACTACAGAAAAGAATAGCCATATAGTCAATAGGACGACCAGATGCATTCAGCTAGTTTGCATATTTAATCAAGTGAGGTTTAAAATGCCTATGACACAGCCGGCTAATGTTGAAGGTTGTTCTGGCTGACGTAATGCCATGCAATTCCGACCCTGAGGGCATAGGAACAATCCGGGTTCAGTGGGAATTTTGCAATCCCAAAGCCTCCCACATCAAAAAGCAAGGTTTGTCCGTAATTACTGTATTGAGTGAGGTGCTTGCAGATGGTTAGAGAGGCACTTAAAATGGCTGTGTCCAACCGTAATGTATAAGCGTCTCTCATAGAAACAGCACTTTGTATTCAATTACCTATTAATGCTATTTTTCGTAGCATGTAGGTAGACACGTCGTCGTACCCACATAAATAATCCCCACCCAATAAAGCCCACCTTAATAATAGATCAGCAAGAATAAGCCATTAAGGTTCACAACATATGCTTCCTTGTGGTTTATTCGCCAGTGTTAGCCTTGCACATAAGCATGGACGTCGACATTATTCCCCACAAAAGACCTGGGCGCCGTAGGCAATCAGTCCAGTTCTAGCGTAGAATGGCCTACGCAAGAAGATATATTCTCGCCCTTTTCGTCATCAGCCCAGATACGATTGTAACAAACAAGCACGTTTAACCATGCGTGCTGCATTTGAGAACATATAAGCTGATCGTGAGCGTTAATGAACATGCAGGTGTGCACGCACATCTGTAATTATTGGTTGGTTATTGCGCTTCTTTCTAAGCGTCATGCAATACCGTCATGTATCTCGTCTGAGATCCTCAGCTCTTTTTGACGTCTGACAGTTGTTTATCTTGTCTGAGATTCTTTCCGGTTTTTAGTCAGATTCGTTCAGTTTAAGACAGTTAAACATTGGGATACTCACAATCAGTGACAGACACAGATATAGAAAAATATAGTTACTAATATATTATAACATACGTATATAAGAGCTGTTACAACCCCGGGGGTAACGTGGGGGCACCTATTGCGTCCAATTGGATCAACATGTGCAGTATTTTCTCTTTCATCAAGTCTAGAGTGCACACACTCATAACGTGCCTTAACAAAACATCTTCTAACTGATCTTGTTGTTGTTGTAATGAATTTGGCTTTTTACACAGGAATTGACATGGAAGAGCTCGAGCAGCTTATACAATTCGGGCAGCTCGCAGAACTCATGCAGCTCAGTCGGCGTTAGGGCAAGTTCAGTCGTAGCAACGGTGCTGCTCATTTGCCAAGGCTGCGTCGTTTTTTACCACCCAACTCAACTGCCTTACCATCATGGCAGGCTCCGCTTCGGACTGTGTTAGCGGTCTTTTCAAAGGCCACCGCATA
Source organism: Dermanyssus gallinae (assembly GCA_003439945.1). Taxonomy (NCBI): domain Eukaryota; kingdom Metazoa; phylum Arthropoda; class Arachnida; order Mesostigmata; family Dermanyssidae; genus Dermanyssus; species Dermanyssus gallinae. The sequence goes on along the minus strand of QVRM01006607.1, from coordinate 66,390 downwards.
CTTCGCTCACTATAAGAAGTAGATGCAAATCGAGACGCATGCGCATCCATGTTGAAATAAATGTGATCTTGACATGAAGCAACAGAAGAGTTTTTTGAGATATGGTACTTAAATTAGTAAATTATGGAGCCAATATAGAGCCAATTGCCAGATGAATCTCAGCCTAAAAACATGATAGATAGACACAAATAGCAACGAAAATAGTGAAAAGAACTTGACAATAGAGCGGTGATGGTGAGCCTAAAGATGGTAAGCGAAAAGTTTTCAGGCCGACCAAGTTTAACGTCCACGGGACTGCTGTTCGCATTTTGCTTCATAGACGGACCCCCATAAATACAAATGTGCAAAGGTGGGGCTCGAACCCGCGCACCGAAGTGTCTCCTCCGATTGCGAGGCGCAGACGAATGCACCACGCCACCGGGCTCGACCGTCATAACATATTGATAGTTATTAACTTTTTATCTGGCTGTTGTCTGGCTGGTACACGGCATAGTGAGTGTCCTCGTGGCCTAATGGATAAGGCGTCTGACTTCGAATCAGAAGATTGCAGGTTCGAGTCCTGTCGGGGACGGCTATCTTTTTTACCCATCGTACTATTAACCGAAATGCTTGCTGGGAGGCCTGGAGTGAATCTTAAGAGAGGCTGCGTTTCAGAACATCGAAAACCCGGAGTTTTATTTGGTAACGCCGGTAGTCTTGCGGTGAGTCCGATACTGTTCGGCCCACATCCAAATGTGATGTTCGTTTATGCATAACGCGTTGTTCCCCTGTTAAAAAATAGCCTGTGTATCTGAACTTGGCGGCTTGGCTCGTCTGTCCGGGGAGGACTTTATGGCTGGAGTTGGCCTATATATCTACCTATCGATCTCGAGAGATAGAGTCAGTGAGTGAATCAGCACGAGTGGTTTTGACATCAGGCCACCATGCCTTGAGCCGTAGGCCGATGTCCGACTAGCTCGTGACAGTTTCCGTGGCGTGACCGGCGCGGGGTTGGATGGTAATGCAACTTTCTCTTACTATTAGGACATCTGTGTTCCCCGTTTTCTGTCCGATCATGGCCGATTGTAATCCATTCCGGTATTTACCTTATCTAATTGGGAACCATGAAAACCATATTTACGAGTAGCCGGTGCAGATCTTGTGGAATCCAGGACCTCCCGAATGCAAGGCAATGGCCTTTGCCACTAAGCCACTTTGCTCGGTGCAACATGTGATATGGTGCACTTGCACAATATCACGTGTGAATATGTAACATATTGCCAAACTAGGTACGCTAAATGTTGCGTTATACACACACGTATATATGACACACGTATTTGAGTAGTAGATACCCAGCGGCAAATCATGGCAAATGTTTACCTAAATGACCCAGTCTGTTGCGTTAAGGAGTTTTGCCCGCATGTGAGACATGAACTGGCCCGATGTGAAGCCGGGGAACTTGCGCCCGCTGACGTGTCTCACGATATGGATGTCCGGTTTGAGGTTGGCACTGCCCAGCTTCAGATTAGAGCCCTCCTTACCGAAGATCACCACCGAGCGTCCAAGAACTGCAAGTGCAAACGAAGTCAGAACAACAGTTGATAGCTTGGACATTTTGCATCCACTCCACCGGTGACCGACAAAATAAAACTATTTTGACTATAAGCGCTTGTGACATTTTTCATTAATCATAATAAAAACGAAAACCATAACAACCGATTGCGGGCTGCCGGGACCTTGACCTTTCAAATACAAAACACCTGTGAACTGTCTGCGTAACGGTAACGACAACTATCGTCTGTAATGCCGAAACCAACCATGCTTGGTTGAGCCAGTCGTATTTACAACTAAATTGATATCAAACACACGTTCAGAGTAATGCCACAGAGCATCCTTTTTATTTTAGCTGATGCACGCAAAAAGAAACTACTAAGCCTACGAACTTTAGATAAACGAAGAGCCGCGTACAGTACCGTTCGAGAGCTTTATCTCGGAATGGGAAAATAAAGTTGAACAAGTCCAACGAGAGGTCGGAGACCTGGATGCTTTCAGGGCCTTTCACCTCTGGTCTTATCTTGCGTGTGACAATCGCCACGTCTATACCAGATACATAGTTCATGGCTATCATCACCTGGTTTGTTCGAATACGAGCTTCCACGAAGAGTACACCGAGTGCGTCTGTCGACTGTGCTCTCAGACGTGTACGAAGTTTCATGCCATCTGCCTGCCTGGCCCTTGCGAAGAGATCACTGCACTGCCTCTCTCGTATAACATGCCGCGAGGAGCTGAGTGTATAATTGTATAATATGTATAATTGTTCATGTTATATGCATACTCAATATGAGTGAAATAAATACGATGAGATAAACGAAGAGCGGGTCTAGCCGTCAACCGATGGACCTAAAAATTAGTGGGTTTAGCAAAAAGCAGGTCCTCGCCAGTCACTAATTATGAATCGCGCCGGGATCGAACAAACAACATCAGGGTTGCACGCCATTCCCATTACACTGCCCTTACTTCGTGAATAGGTATGTTTGTTTCCGATTCACTAAAGATCATTTGATTACGATTGCCAAACGTTAATCGGTGGTAATGTGATAAAATCTTACTTTGGGAGTTCTGCACCGTCAAAGGATCAGGCTCGATTTATTATGATGACACTGAGGACGGCCGTCCGGCTTCTTAGAGCGTCTCTGCGGAGTCCACGCCTGGCATCCACCCGCTCCGTGTTCTCGATGTGCCGCCGGCCGTGGTCCGCTTGTTTTTGCCGGCCTTCCCGCTTTTCGCACCTCGTTCTGTCGTGACCTGCTCGTGTCCTGCTGCGATTCACCTGGCTTGCGTGACGACCGCTCCTCGTGTAGCACGGGATGGTCGGGGTCTGTTCGACTGCCCCGTACTCGTAGTCTTTTTTATCCGCACGCCTTTATCCGCACGTACGGGGCCAACAGCTGCCCGACAAAACTAGAGAAATGGCAGGTTTGGCCACTCGGGTTGAAGGTGTACAAACGCGACAGAATGTACAGACAATTGGCAAACAGGAGCACCAAAAACGCTGAGATGATTGAACCAAAGCCAAATGTCTGGAGGCGGCGGAGGTGCGCATCAAGGGCTGATGAAGACGACGCATCGCCTACAAAACACATTCTGGTGGCTGATTGAAGACGAGACTGGATGCAGTTTCCGATGAAGAGACACCTAACAAAATGATGAGGATGAGCGAGCGCGGGTGGGCGAAAAACAGAACAAGCAGAAATAGTATCTTCGTCAACTAAATATGCTGGCAGAAAAGGAACGGTAGTCAAAGCCAAGTTTCGTACGTTTGTGCCCGACGATTGGCTTAGAATACAGAGACCAGCCGCCACCGGGTGCGCTACGTGAAAAACATGAAGGCTGTTGTGAAGTACGTCCACCCTCGGGGTAGACGCGCACCGAGCCACTCACTGGAGTTCGTGGTTGAAGACGGGGTCGAATTCAAACCAAGCCAGTGAAGGAGGACGGGGGGGGGGAGAAGCAGCCGTTAAGCAGCGCAGGCATAAACAGCGTTGGTTGGCGACAATGTAGAACCAAATTAAGGACATAGCGCCAAATAGAAAATACCACCACCCCAGGTAGCAAAGACGCGAGAAGTCACTGGATGCGCGGGCAATCTGTGATATATAAGGAGACATTAGAATAAATAAACCAGTTACTTATTGGCGCGAAGCAAGTAGAGAACGTATGTTAGTTCATTCTGTAGCTCATGGATGACAAGTCTTGATATGTTATAAATATTGTTATGTCATCGGTAAATACACAACAATAAGATACCTGTGTTGTCTACTAATATTGATTTTATACATACATCTGCATTTTCCATAACGACCTGTACATGTGTACCTTCATATTTGCTATTAACATGAGTTACCACTCTACTTGCTTTGATTTTACTTCCTAGAGAAAGTAACCGGGATAGTCGTCGATGCTAAAGCCACATATATTATCCTGACAAAGCCACGTTTCCTTAATGAACAAAGCGTCGGCAACTGAGAGATCATACCAAGAAGCAGCTCTAAATTGGCTGATTAGCTTCTACTATCTAATAAGTATGTCATACATATTGCACTGGCCTCTTAACTATAAATACATATATACATAAATGTAACACATTATATATCTAATTATATAATATAGCATTTCTTTAGTTTTCTTTAATGAGTATGTAACCCTCCTCGGAAAAAAACTGGACATATATAAATCATGTGTAAGCACTATTAGTTGGAACGGAAATAGTGTGTTTCAGTATCATAATCATATGTTCAAATCCCAAAATATATAAGTCTACACAATTATGTTCCAGGCCGTAATTGTTAATAGATACATTATGAGCTAAGCTAGAGCTATATAGATGAGTTATTAATTCATAAGTAAGCGGAGTTTTAAAAAATTTAAACTGTTAATATACTTAATGTGTGGCTCAGTGCTACTTGATTATAAGAACAATGTAAAAATTCACGCAGGATGTACACATATATATATATATATATATATATATATATATAAACATGTTTCTAGCTTTCCAAGTTATCTTGCCTCTTTGTCTCGGCATCGCCTGTTTGCTGGGTTGGTTTAGTTTTGAAGGACAGCTTGTTACTTGTCTCATTTTAGCCGCCGCCATAGCACTTTCTTGGTGTTTCCACTATATATGTCACTAGTTTTTTAGTTTGATTGATTAGATTTGTTTTTCTTCATCTCCCCTAAACTGTACGTGCACGTTTGAATGTGAGTTTATAGGTTCGAAATGAGAAATCCTGTGTCGTCTTCAAATCACCGCATGCTATTAAGTTGTTACAATTTTGGCGCTAAGTTGTTACAATTTTGGCGCAAGATGAGTAGTACCATTGTTATGATTGTTGCCGCGGTTGGTTGTGACGTTCTTTTAAAGAGCACGTGCTGTGTTCCTGTCGCCGACGCGAATGATTGCTCCCCTTGCGTTGTTTTTTTATGCGAGCTGTAACAATGATAGCGCTGTCCGTCTTTGCGTAGGACTTTCGTTTAACTTTCCTGATGCTGATGCTGTCTAGGTTAGCCGCGGCTCTCAGCTGATTAACTAATTGCACGGTGTTTCGCAACACGAAATAATATATTACTTGTGTTTGCTCTAGCATAAGTAGCCCTGTGTTACTGGCGTCGCCTAGTTTTGAGGTCGATGGACCGGCCAACACCACCTTCTGAATCGTTTGCTGTTATAATACTGAACTGCTAAATAGTGTCAAACTGTGGGCTTTTTTTGGCTGGTACGCTCATGAATGATACGTTTCTCCTAGCAATGCGTATACACCAATATCATTTTAACGGTAAGCTCTCTCTACTACGAAGATTACACTTAAGCATTTCGTTTATTTTTCGAGGAGCCGGTGCGAGTGTGACCCACTTTCGACGCATGCAAATGGATTAAGTAAATTTGAAGAATGGACCTGATCAAAGGAAACGAGGGCGGTAGACGGCGCGAAGACGCCTCGTCCTTGATTTTAAAGTAAAGCCAAAACAAGAAAAATACGGGTTTAGTGGGTTTGCGAGTCCCACACTAAAGCATGTGCTTCATGTGTGTGTCGTGACGCATGTGCTTGAAGCATTTCTGAAACTTGCCATAACAAAAAAGGTGTACAGGAAAAGTTTCGCTACAGCGACTAATCATCAACGTTTAAAATAGAAACGCCGTCCCGGTTTTCAGGTACGCTAACGACGTGCGACAGGGAAGACTTCATGGAGCGCTTTGACTACACATAAAGTAACGTACATCAGCAACACAGTGAAAACTTGCATATTTCGCATATATCATCATGCACTCAATGCGTGACAAAATAAATATATATACCTATATGACGGGTGTAGCTCGGATAGTGCTTGACATCGTGTGTCATTAAAATCATAATTTCATTTCGTTTAAATCAATCAGTGTCATCGTCACATTAAGATCGTTGCCATGACAACCACGAACAGCAGTCCAGCTGTCGCAAGTTTGAGCCCGTACCCTGCTGGTTGTTCCCGTTGGACTTGATTGCACATTGTCTTGCTGCTACGTTTCTCTGCTGGAGAGAGCCTGTATACGTTCACGGAACGCAATAGCGATGAGTGCATTTGGATGCTATTGTGCCCTAGGCATCGTAACTTATTACGAGCGTATGTGATTGTCTGAGCGTTAAATTCCTATTCTTACGTCATTTCGGATCCTGCCTGCCAGAATTCGAATTAGTCCGTCAGCAGAGCATGCTGGGAGAAAATGGCGATACCCAGCAAGCCGGTTTCAAGCACCGCGTTTACAAAAAGCGTAGCGCCTTTCCTTATGTTGTACAACGTTAAGGGCAAGCAAAAGTGTTGCCCCTAACTGGCCATTTACAGCATGGCCGCACATAAGATAAAAGTATCCACAGGATGCCTCGTAATTTGTCGCAGGCCGAACAACAACATCGTATGACTTTAAAGATTGTTAGAGATGGAGGTTTAATCATTATCTCATGGCTGGTCACAAGCCTTGAGACCCGGATACATTTTTTAAAATTTCTCTCAGGTTTCCAAAGCAGAACTCGGTCATCTGTTAGAGCAGGGTTCGCGACAAAAAGCGACAAAGCGTAAGCACATGACCGGAAAACGGTTGCCATTCTTATTGCCTCCGTGGCGTCTTGGCGTCGACGTTATTGCCTAAAACAATTTCGGACATTTTCGAACTTGTAGTTGTGCGAGCTAATACATATTTTTTTGAGACGCCTTTCTTTGCCGGGGTGTGCAGGCTCTGGTCTCAGGGCGCCGACTCAACTGCATGTTTTGAAGTCGACGCGCACCACAGAAAGGGAGCTAAGTGGTTTTGCTAGGGCTTTGTTGACGTTAGATCGTACAGTTTTGCACACCGCTTTCGTCAAATGCTCCCTACGGAAGCCATGCTGTAATCTATCTTGCCTGTTTTGAGCGCCTGTATGACTTCTCGCACGGTAAAGTTTTGCGCTCAGTTAGATCACGCACATTGTGCCCACCTCGCGCACATATCGCTATATATTCGCATGCGGTATCGTATTCAAGGACGCAAACGTTCTTGTGATGTGTTGCTGTTCTGCATCGGCGATGCGACTATTTTCTAGCTGTTAAATATACTTTTTTTTGGTGCTGAACAAATGTTCTGTTTGCAGGTTATCTTTCGAGCAGTTGAGCCCAGGTGGCGTGGTGGATTCGTCTGCGCCTTGCGACCGGAGGAGACACATAGATGTGCGTGTTCGAGCCCCACCGTTGCACAGTGTATTTATGGGGGTAGTCCGTCTATGATTGTCTGTATGACAATTATCAAAGACTATTACTAGTTAAATACTTAGAACATATAGAAGGCATACGCTTTAGGCAGCGTATATATATATATTTGCGTAAAGGGAGAAGTATCTAGCATGTTAGCACCGGTTATGCTTACACTACATATACTACTATACATAATAGCCGTATATGTAAGTGTAAGTAAAAAAAAAACGAGCAAGATGGCTTAGTGGCAAAGCCTTTGCCTTGCATTCGGGAGGCCTGGGTTCGGGACCCGAACCGGCCACTCTTAAATTGGTTTGTCTGGTTTCCAGTTTAGACAGGGTAAATGCCGGAGTGGATTAAACATCAGCCATGACATGAAAAAAAAACCGTACACGGGCATTAACCTTACGGGAAAAAAAAAAACAAAAACAAGTAGCCTGATTGTAACGGCTAGACAAAGAAAGACGAATAGCTTAGAACAACTGTTGGAAAACAGTGGTGGTTGGCTCATCGTCGTCGTCAATGTGTGTGTGTGTCTATATGTATGAGCACATGAACTATATCTACTCGGCGATTTTCCGACAATTTATTACTTGCGGCAGATGTCTTAGCGCCGACGAAAACTTGTCGACGGTGTACTTACTAAAAAAACAAAACAAAAAATGATTGGGTCACTGTTATTCGTGCTGTTTTTCTGCTGTTGTGGCTGCTCTACGACAGCTGTGGCCGACGTTGTTGCTTTGAGGCATTCATTGTCTGTAATGTTTGCGGCCAGCTCGAGCGGGTTGCTACTGTGACTGGCAGGCAAATTGTTTTTTGGACTTGATTCGTGGCAAAGAAGTGCAAATTGAGCGGTTTCATTTGCATCAGGCTCAGTTGATACTCCGAGTGAACGAGACTGTTCTTATAGGCAGTAAGTACGACACAGCAGGGCAAGGGAAGGGGAAGGAAATGCAGGAATCGGAATAGAGAACAAGAGAGATAGAGAGAAAAAGCGAATGAGAGTGCTCTCGGCCGACGGACTTAAATGCGAACGCCCGTCGCTTCAAAGTCACTGATCCATAAGCAACTTAATGAAGAGTTTCGTGTACGCAGGCAGTCGAACTACCCGGAACGATGCGGCTCACCATTCTAGCCATGCGGCTGCTGCTGCTGCTGCTGCCTCTACTGCTAGCAGTCTATGTCCAGGCGGCTCCGTGTAAATCGCTCGGGTCGAAGCTGATGAAGAAATTAGGTGAGCTTACCGTCTCCGTGCCAGTTTACAGCCATTACTGCCCTTCGCTGTCATCCGTAGAAATGACACTGTAATATCTCAGCATATGCGTGCCCCCCCTACCACCTACACCTGTGTTTGACGACATTTGCAAATTACGCAGGAGTTCGAGAACAACATAAAATGCAGGTGTGCGCCCGTATAAAGATGTGCGTAGAGATCCGTTTGTATCAATTAGCATGCGTCCAAATGTATATCAATGCGATTTTCGTGCTTTTTCATTGTTGTCACAGTGGTTTGTTTTTTGTTTTTTCTTTGTGGCATTATCTTATAATATTATCACTTTGTTGATGATATTTTAACATGTGGTAACTACTGCTACCTAGTCGTGCCCCACGAATGTCGTTGTGGTGATTTTGTGGACGCGTTGGCCCATTATGACTTGTCGTGCTCCTTGAGTGCAGGCCGACGAGCTCGCCACTCGGCCTTAAATGACACTTTTAGTCTGGCATTGAGCTGGCGTTCCGTGTTTACTTGAACCTCCGGGTCTGTCCAAGGACGATAGAAAAACACTTGACGGTCTCACTCTAACCCCATTTGAGCGCATGCTTGTTTAGGACGCAACTTAACTAACTCATTAGCCTTTTCGATGGTCGATGCAGGTGTAAATCGAGCTGGTTATCTTCCAGGTGCCGAACATACTCTAGCGTAGGTTATCCGCACCAATTTTGGCCGTTGGCTTTCGAGACAATGGGAGGACCAGGTCCTCTTACACTCATGCTGATTCAGCGCGTGCGTAGAAGCTGTAACATTGAGACTCAAGTGAGGCTGTCCTTCTGCATTCAAGAGGAAATGCAGCATCTGCTCGGGGCACATTGTTAAATTAGAGTGATCCTGGGTTGCAGAACACTGTGATCACAAGTTTACGCGAAGACAATTCACTCAAGGTGCTAACATAACAAAGTTAGATAAATAAACTATATATATATATCATATACACATATCAAGGTTTATAACAAGTGCCTCCTTGTGGTTGCCTGCCTCCACACGTTGCGTTTGGATATAGGCATGGACAGCAATGGCCAGAACAAATTCTTGCAATCCGTCCCCCTCGGTTCACGTGTCTAATGGTCTTCGCAAGTTCGCCCGTCAAGCAAGGATTCACATGGCAGCGCGTCGTTGCACCTCAGCGTCACCGCCTCTCATTATCGTAGTCTCCGTTCCGGACCAGTGGTACCAGATCATCTGCATCTCGCCAAAATTCTCCGTACAAAGGCATCCGTCAGTTAGTGGAAATGCAGAGATCTATCAGTAGCGGACACAGTTAGTGGCATACTTGCCACTAAAGCACTTGTGCCCACTACTAGAGCATTTTAGTCTACATCTTTATATAAATAAAACTAGCATGTAACTCGGCATACGTTCAACGTTTCTCATCTGAAAACGAATATGGCACAGCGGCGTCTTTGAGAGAAATCTTGAAGATAATTTGATGTTAAAGTAGCTTAAGACAAGGATAGCATTGAGCCTCGTTTGTGACGAGCCAAAATCACTTTTTAAGAACAGTAAAAATTATCAGTATTTGTATAAAACTTCGTCAGGGTTGTTTTAAAGGTGGCCTGTCCAAGCGTTCGATATGTGATTCTCAAATTGAAGGTATCTGCTGAATCGTCAAGTTTGTTTGCTTATTTCGCAGTCACGTTGAAAACTCTTACATTAAATAATACAAAACAAATACGTTGTAATAGCGTAATCTGACTAATAACGAAAATTAGGATTTATATTTATATATTGTGGTGGCGTTTTATTGTGGCCCACATTAGTAATTTTATAAGAAATGCTTTTACGCGCTGAGTGTTGGGCTGGCTTTTCAACGCATTTATGTAGGAGCCCACGTGGAGTACCTACTAAAACCGCCTCTACTCTGCTCCCATAGCTGGCGGCACTGCCTGGAATTACATGTTGTGTTAGTATGGTTTTACATGTCAAGTACCGCTCCTTACCCGCTAAGTCACTCCAACAATTCATTTTTGAACGCCTGTGTGTATTACGAATCCCACCATCTTAACCATCACGATCCAGTGTTCGTTTTCCTCATCTTCACAAAAACTTTGCATTCTGACAGAGAGTAGACAGCACCGTCATCTTGGCCCGTCGATTATACACATCCCTGACAATGTTTTCATTGTTCAAATTTGCGAGCGAAGTCTCTTAGCCATATTGGTTGTTCTCTGTTGTCCGGGAAGATCCTGATAATATGTTCCTCAGAGTTGGCTGGTCAGAGACTTCTTTTCTCTTATGTCTGGCCAAAGAGTTTTTTTTCGTCATTTTCCACACAGGCAAAAACTTCTTAGTATTTTTGCAATAACGCTGAACTGTTGTTGGTTTGTTCAAGGGCGTTAGCCGGAGCCGACTCTACGTGAGAAATGTTTGCCACTTGTTTGTCTCAAATCATACCTAGGTATTATAATCGGTTTGTTTGGCTGCTTAAAATATATTATGAAAAGCTTAATTTTTCTCCACCTCGCCGATAATCAATATTCTGGTTTAGAGCGTTTTTCGACAACACCGTCGTATGATGCTTATTTCTCTATGCTGCATTTAGCATACCAACTAGATGGAAATCACTTTTCTATAGGCATATCTTAGACCGTTTTAGTTTCTGAGAAGTACAATTTCAGTTGATGCAGCATCTCTTGATTTTACTCAATATTCAGTACTCATGCTCAGCAAAAAAATTATCTCTAAAGTCCATATCTTTGGATCCGTTGAAGTTTTCCTACACTTAAACTTCTGTACTAAGAGACGTTTCGTTCCCTAACTAAAGGAAAACATGACACAGAGACGCTGCCTAGGCTTTTAGGCCGGAACGGTAACAAATCCAATTGTTCATTGGCTCGGTGCTCGGGCGCCCCCACGTCTAGGCAATGAGAGCAGGATGAGTGCCAGGTATGGACGGACAGCTCTTGTAGTAGCTCTTGTAGCCACAAAGCACTTGTGCCCACTACTGTGGCATTTTAGTCTAAAAATGTATATGAATGAAACTAGCATGTAAGTGGGCATACGTTCAACGTTTCTCATATGAAAACAAATATGGCACAGCAGCGTCTTTGAGAGAAATTTTAAAGATAATTTGATGTATAATTAGCTAAAGGCAAGGATAGCATTGAGCCTCATTTGACGAGCCAAAATCACTTTTTAAGGATAGTAAAAATGATCAGTATTTGTATAGAACTTCGTGACGGGCTGTTTCAGGGGTGGCCTCTCCAAGCGTTTGATATGTGATTCTCAAATTGAAGGTACCTGCTGAATTGTCAAGTCCGTTTGCCTATTTTGCAGTCAGGCTAAAAACTATTATACTAAACAATACGAAACAAATAGCTTTCGTTGGCGTAATCTGACTTATAACGAAAAATAAGTCTAATATATATATATATATATATATATATATATATATTGTTGTGGCCCACATTGCTAATTTTATGAGAAATGCTTTTACGCGCTGGGTGTTAGGGCTGGCTCGTAAACGCATTTATCTAGGAGCTCTTTTTTTAAGGGGGTTGAGGGTTTAAAATACATTTACGTACGACTGAGCAAAATCATACAGGGATTGGCTGTTCCCAGAACATGCTCACACTCAGACAGTGTGGGACTCAGCCACCAAACAGCAAGTCTCACCACCAAGCCTTGGCGCTTTGCGAGAGTCGAGCCGTAGGCTTAAGGCAATACCCACTAAAACCCTACATAAATGCACGACAGTGTCTACATGTATGTATCCCCCTTAAGATGACCCTCCGGCCTGCGGGATCCTTATCTAGGAGCTCTTGTGGAGTACCTACTGAACCCGTCTTTACTCTGCTCCCATAATTGGCGGCACTGCCTGGTACATTTTGTTTTAGTAGGGCTTTGCATATAAATTACCGCTTCTTAACCACTAAGACACCTCCACAGCTCATTTTCGAACACCTGTCTACTGCGTATTACGAATTATACCATCTTAATCATCACGATCCAGTGCTCTTTTTCCTCTCCTTCACAAAGACTTCGCATTCTAAAAGAGAGTAGACAACACCGTCATCTTTGCCCGACGAGCATACACATCCCTGACAATGTTTTCAATGTTCAAATTTGCAAATAAGTCTTTTGAGTTGGCTGGTCAGAGACTTTTTTGCTTATATGTCTGGCCAGAGAGTTTTTATTTTTCATTATTCTCAACACATGCAATGATTTTTTGTATTTTTAAGTAAGAGCTTCTTAGTATTTTTGAATGAAAAGTTTAATTCTTCGTGACCTCGCCGATAATAAATATCCTGCTTTTGAGCGTTTTTTGACAACACCGTTGTGTGGTGCTTGTTTCTCTATTTAGCACCAACTAGATGGTGCTCACATTTCCGTGGGCATATCTTAGGCCGTTTCAGTTTCTAAGAAGTACAATTTCAGTTGATGCAGCATTTCTTGATTTTACTCAATACTCATGCTCAGCAAAAAAATATCTATAAAGTCTTTATCTTTAGACCGTAGAAGTTCGCCTACACTTAAACGTCTGTACTAAGAGACGTTTCGTTCCCTAACTAAAGGAAAACATGACACAGAGACGCTGCCTAGGCTTTTAGGCCGCAACGGTAACAAATCCAATTGTTCATTGGCTCGGTGTACGCCCCCACGTCGAGGCAATGAGAGCAGGATGAGTGGCCAGGTATGGACGGACAGCTCTTGTAGTGCGTACAGACAAGTATGGAGTGTGCTATACTATGCTGTCGGGTATTTGCTTCTTAAGGCAGCTTCTTCAGCTTTTATGGGCAAAACTAAGTGCGTCGTATATAGCGGCACTCTACCGCGTAAAACTGCTTTTCTGAACTTCGGGGTTTACAAACTTCCGCGTATGATCGGCGTATGAGCAGTATGAAGAAAACATTGATCTGACATTGATCCAGAGTTTTAATGGAGCAATTTAAAATTGGAATCACCGTGAGGCATATGCGCCGAGGGCGAAACATGTTAAGATGTACAGAGCTTTTCCCTATAGTGCTTGTGGCAGCATGGGCGCTAACGCTCGGTTGTATAGTTTATTATCTATTCTCACTGAATATTGCTCAAAGAATAATCGATCAATAACGGGCGGGGATCGAACTGGCGACACCCTAGTAGATGACAACCATTCGTTGCGCATTAGTCACCTAGACCATGCCGCCACATAGTTTTAGACCTGGCAATGTCGAAATTCTGACCACACTGAAATTTATGTATGCTGGCTCATATACGGGCATATGCCTCACTGAAACGGGACATAGTCCTAGACATAGAAAGACAACGAGCAGATAAGCTACTTTCGAGCTGACGCGTAAGCAAGCCAAATAAATTCGTGAACTTTGTCCTACATCTCCAAAGCAAACAGGCTGAAACAGAATGAACATGCGCACACACAATTACGAAGAATAAAAACTTGTAGATCACATCATCAGATCGTCTATTTCCAACTCTTAGGAAATACCGCAGTCCATCCAGTTAAATGTACCCGTTTTCACTTAGTCCCACTAAGCTATGATACGCCATGCGCTTCATCAGGCGCTTAAGTGCTTTTTAGTGTTCTGCACTATATAGCTCTGCTGCACAACGAAAGCGTCTGAAGGATTGCAGTGGTCGGCATTTTCTTAATCGGCGGAAGGAATCGACAACCCGGCTGTTGCGAACTCAAGGACTGACATAGCTGTATGATGACTAATGGAAAACGGAAACCTCATACACAACCACACGTACTTGTTAACGAAACGATCAACGTAACAATCTCCAGCAGACTCTTTCTTTTCTATCAACATTCGAACGCCATTTGAGGACACAAATCAAAGCTTGATGACGGTCGAAGAAGACTGGCGGGCAGAGCGCAGGAGAGTTATTGGCGACTTTTGCTTGTCCTGCATACTCTCCACGGCCACACTGCCAGTGTGGCTAACGTATGACTGCACTCACTTTACTTTTGTCGTCCTGGTCTTGTACCGTCGTCGGGTCAGTCCTCAGACTAAGGATGTCTTCCTTTCAGTTTTCGTTGTGATGTCGGTTCATTGTGATGGGATAGCTTAGTGCATTTGCAGCAGAGAAAAATCTCGTGGCCTGCACTCGCTGGCGCCACCGATTGCGGTCGTTGCAAATCACCACATCGGGCGCTAACTTATCGACGCTCTCTGAGACCTGAAAACATTTTGTGTATTCTGTAAATGGTGGATGCGTGACTCATTCCGCCCGTGGGAAATAGTTTTGCGTGAAGGAAATGCAGGTTGCCAACCCGCAACTCCAAAGGTTTCCAATGCGGCCTCGTTGACGCGGGCTTCTATCTGACATACACAAATGCCGCGTCTATTAATGTTTGCAATTACAACAATTTGCATGAAGCTTACTGAGATCGGTTTACTTAACGCAAGCAGAATTGGCTCTCAACAAGATCTCGAGAAGACCGTCTGCGTGTGTGTATATATATATATATATATATATATATATATATATATATAAAGCCTACAACATGTATATATAGGCTTGTAGGCTTTATATATATATATATATATATATATATATATATAAAGCCTACAACATGTATATATAGGCTTTTAGGCTTTGAAATCAACGAAAGGAGGGTCCTCGGCCAGGCGGTTCGATTACGGCTCGCGAAATCCTGGCTCACCGCGCGCTGTCGCTTGCGCTTCGACACCTCATTGCTAGCTCCTTCCCTCGCCCGCCCTCAACTCACAACTAGACTTCGGCCGTCATAATCGGCAAGAAGGAAGGAAGACTTCGGAGATGCGGCGCGTCTTGGTCAGACGGGTAGAACGGGCCGCTTTAGATGGCCTAAAAGTGTGACGCCGTCGCCGCCACCGCAATTTCTGTGCTACGGAGGTTCTGTGGTAGTCCGAATCGTGTTGATGCGGTGGCGCCCGCCAAACCATGGAGACTCGGAACCACGGAACATCGCCGCTGTCGTTGACATCATGCGCTTCAATTTTCTCCATCTTCCTCTTCGAGGGGCATATAGAAAAGCCAATCACGGGAACAATTCGGTGGCTCTGAAACGCATTGAGTCGACGACTGTCAAACGAAATTTGCATATTTCCAATATTCTCAATAACGACAACAAGAACAACACAACAACATGCATATATGTATATCACATGAAAAACATTACAGTGCTATATTGATATATATATATATATATATATATATATATATATATATATATATCTATAACTATGTTTTTCGTTGTAGCATCTATATATATATATATATATATACAGGTAGTTCAACAAGTTCTTAGAATGAAAACCAAGAATTTTCCAAATCTTGTTTTTAATTTTTCTTATTCGATATACTCCCCGAGAAGCTCAATACACTTTCCCACCGAGATTTCAGAGCATTTATACCTCTTGAGTAGAATTCCGCGTCTTTAGACTGAAAATAGGCATTGACAGCAGCCTTAACCTCTTCATTGCTGAAAAAACGCTTTCCACCGAGACTATTCTTCAAATGTCCGAAGAGGAAATAATCAGAGGGGGCCAGGTCTGGAGAATAGGAAGGTTGTTCAATAAGTTCGAACCTCAGTTGGGCCAGTTTTGCCGTTGCTTGCCGCGACTTGTGTGCGGGAGCATTGTCCTGGTGTAACAGGACAACCTTCTTCTGCAAAGCGGGCCGTTTCACGATGAGTTCTTGCTTCAGGCAGTCCAACAGTCTTGCATTATATTCGCCCGTGATCGTTTTACCGCTCTCAAGGTAGTCGACCAGAATTATTCCACGTTGGTCCCAAAAAACCGTAGCCATCATCTTTCCGGCCGATGCCGTTGTCCGCACCCTCTTCGGAGGTCCTTCACCAGGTGCACACGATTGACGAGATGCTTCTTGGGTCTCGGGAGTGTAGTGATGGACCCAGCTTTCATCGACGGTCACGAATCTGCGCCAAAAATCCGACGGATTTTTCGACATCTTGGCCAAATTTCGCTGTGAAGCGGAAACACGCGCGTCTTTTGGCCTTGGTTGAGCAAATGCGGCACCCATTTTGCTCTGAGCTTTTTCATCTTCAAGTTTTCGTGCAGGATGAAATGCACTCTACCCAAACTGATCCCCAAGGCTTCCGCTATCTCCCTAATGTTCACTCGCTTATCTGCGGCAACGATTTTCCGCACTTTTTCCACGTTTTCCTCATCAGTTGCCGTTTTTGGGCGTCCTGAACGTAGTTCATCCTCGGTGCTCCTGCGACCTCTTTTTAACTCATTAATCCAGTTGGAAACAATAGCAAAACATGGCGCAGAGTCACCGTACACCTCGTCTAACTCAGTTTTCACTTGGGTCGCATTCCAACCTTTGAAATAAATGCTTGATAACCACTCGAAACACTTTTTTTCTCCATTTTTCAAAATCACGCCGATACGTTGCACGGGAAAAGCGATCAAACGAAATCGCAACGGCCAATCACCATAATATTTTGACTGCTAGCATTCGAAAAGTTGCCGTTTCCAATAGCGGTGAAAGCGCGCCAAAATTCGAATTCTGAAAAGCTCATTTTAAGAACTTGTTGAACTACCTGTATATATATACACAGGACCTTGCAAATTTCGAATTGAAAAAGCTTACCCGGCGAACTGTGTTAGAATGTCTAAGAAGGAGCGAAGAGTGACTTAAATCACACTATTTTAAGGTTCCAGTGACCGGAACAGGCTAGAACCACCGCAATTGCGAAACTTAGCTGCCGTGTATATAGAAACGGGTTCGCAGGTGTTGGGACAAAACACGCCGAATTTATCGTTAAATAGTCGCCTGAAGCTCTCTCAGATCTTTGCTATTAAGCAGCGCATAAGCTTAAACAATAACAAGATCGCGTTTTTGGTAAACGTAGTTTTTTCCTTGACTCCATAGCTCGCTATTTTCTCACAATTCTAGCCTTCTCTCTACGCCCACGAGCTAATCCGAAATATGGCAGCTCAGATTAGAAATGATGCAGCTATCTACCGTAAAGTTGTTTTTTTTTATAGCCGCTTTGCCGGCTTGTTCAAAATGTTTGCGCAAATTTGTTGTTCAGCATTCTCGTCACAAAAACGAGGCTGTAGACGGGCCATATTGTATCACAAAACAGTTCTGGATGGTGACCTCTTGGCAACTAACACATATATCAAGGTTATAAGGTTATATCATGCTTTATCGAATTTATCACTTGTGTTAAATTTCGAATAACATAAACTGTTTGTTAGATTACAGGAATTGTTCGAAAAAACGACCTATTGATTATATTACTACTCTAAAGCCACTGTAAACATTTGGACGCACGCGTTCAACTTTTTTGCGGCGACTTAGTCTGAAATGGCCATAAACCGTTCTAGTGAAGTCTGATCATCTATTTAACCTTTTGGGAAGTAGACAGGGCCTGATACCATACTGCTGTATTAGCCCAAACACTCACGAAGAAGCCGCCCCTGGCGTGTATAAGCGTAAGTTGTATGCGGGTTTCTGTTGCCCGCCCCTCCTCCATTGTGCGAATTGTGCCGATGTGTGCACGCCTTGTGATATGAGAGCAAGTGGTATGCAATGCCCTGTGGTATGCAAGCAACTTCACCTGAGTTCTATTCTCTATCAGAAAAGAACAGCGACAGAAGTCAACCCGCCGGTGGTCATCAGTAGGCTACAGAACCTGAACATGCAGAAACTGGTACGAATGAGTTTGTGGTCGATTAGTATATTATGCACGGTTTCGCGATGCACATCAACACGCACGTCGACAATTTCCTAATGCTCGTAGAGGGACGGAGGGAGGTTATGTCTGGAACGATGATCGAGCTCATCTATATTTAGCGCTTTCACTGACCGCAGTTATGCGGTGTGGTGCAAATGCAGGTGCCGACGACCGTGCAGCGGTTCCATTTCGCATAGCTGATGATGTACGTGCAGATGGCCTCAAACACAACATGTGATGATCAGATGGTGTGCGTTTTCTTTCTAAGAAACGCTGCTCCCAAATCTGTCGCGCTGCGAGCGCTATACCGTTCGCTGTAACATATACTAACTGTATAGGAGTGTTCTTCTCCCTACTCGTGAAATGGTCTTTTACAGCGTACGTCGTAGAACATGTGGCCATAGAGATAAATGTAGGTTTTTTGTCGTCTGCCTTTTCTTTGTTTCAAACGGTTATATTCACACACTTTACTTAAGCGGAAAAACCACATATAATTGCGGGAGAATGCACGGTGTTTGCAATTGCTACAGAATATGTTTATGGACTGCTATTGGGCGATTTTATAAAACAGAAAGCAATTTCATGTTGCTCTAAACGTAGCTAAGAAAAAGAAAATAATATATATATATATATATATATATATATATATAATAAAGCAAACAGTCTTTGCTGTGTGTATGCATTTATATTTTCACCATCACACCTTATTTACTAACAATCACGAAACAAACCGGCATCAATTTGTAGCCAATTTAATTGCAATTTACATGCGTGCGGTGTCCACAACTTTTGACTGAAAGATGCGTGCGGGGAGCATTGAATTCCGATGGAGAACACATGAAAAACATGTGTAGTTTTGCCGCTCATACGTATATACGACTTTCGGCGTTGCCCGAATGCTGTATCGTTTACCAACTGCAGACTGTCAAGCACCTATGTATATTTTATTGATTATATATACAGCATATTTTTTTCTTTTATATATACAGCAGTTCTTTCGAGTACGACAGCATTGTGCCTGTGGGACTTTCGGGTCTCTGGCCAGCCTATTTCCTTGCAACGTTTAAGACTCTGAGTAGGGCATGGCGTTCGATGCCGAACTCGTACGTTGAAAGTGGGCGCTTGCGGCCGCCGTTGTAGTTCTGCCTACAGACCTCGCCTCTGTGTTTCTGTCATCGGTGTCGTTGCCTTCACGAAGACCCTCGTCATTGTCGTGCTGGTATTGCTATTTTTCTGATTTCCTTTCTTCTTTTTAACTCTTTCCTTGTATATCCTGGCCGATACGTCACTACCTGACGATCGGTGCCCGACTGTTCAACAAGCGTTCAATGATCAATAATATCTCTCTCACAAATCAGATCGCGAGACAACCGCCAATCCTAGCAACAGTCGGACGCTTAACTGGGTGAGGAAAAGAGAGAGACACTTGGAGCGGGGGGGGGGGGGGGGGTCCAATGTCCTCTGTAAAAGTGAGAAGCTCATGCACTTGGACCGTTGGCGGACGAGTGGCACGTTCAACGTTATATGGCTCGAGGGCGGAAAGTGAATTGACACGCTCAAATAGTTGGGCACGTCCGGCGTGGACGGCGTCGGGATACGACAGCTTCCTCTCGAGAATCCATCCGGGGCAGCCGTGGTATTCCGCGAATATTCAGCTGGTCTCCAGCTTCCTAGAGGATATGGGTAAAACCGTAACTCGTGAGGTGGTTTGGCGATAAACGGCTATGCTTGGCGGCACAGATTCGTATTATAACAACGGCGCGACAACGACGACGACCACAACCGCGGCATCAAGTAAACGTGTTTCAAAGAGAGAACAGTCGGCCGGAATCGAGGACAACGTAGGCCACAAGACCATGTAGGCCTTAGGCAAAAACAGCTGAACGAATCGTTTGCCAGATATCGCCGAGGGCTTCCTGGTAGTGGCGCAAGCGTGGTGTGCGACGACGCCCACACCCAATACAACAAAACAGGGGAAATCTGCAAACGTATTATAGTAAGACACTTTAAATCCCTCGAGGTAAAATTTGCCTTGAAATCGCGCCTGTTATCTCAGCAGATTCTGTGGGTTCGAGAAATTGACATATACGCTGTTGCTGGGTTCAATCACGCTTACTCGGGCCCGTCGTTTACTGTTAAACCTATTCAAGATTTTGAATAGAGCTGAAAAACTTTTGTGGCTGCTCTATGGTGTGATCAATAATACTGATATCCTTGCCATGGAAAGCAGAAAAGAAGATTGCAAATTCTCATACGCTCCCTCGCACCCGGTACTGTTTTTTTAAATTATTTTTTTCAGCTGTCTCTTAACTATTACATTCTGGATCGCTAGCACGTGATGCGGGTAAACTCATTTTAGTACCACTGCAGAAGACTTGAGATTATGTTTCGATCCGTCAAATATTGGATAGTTTATTTGTTACGTTAGCCGTGTGTGCATTTTGACCTTTAGTGTCGCCAATGAACTCTCCATTTAAACCATAAAAAAAACTCTTGGGTTAAAACTATAATTGCAAGGAGGATGCAGAATAAATTCGAATTGTCCCCAAAATAAGCGTGTATATGCGCATACGCAATTCTGATGATTCACTCACTACACAGGGACTTGTGATGAGCGTTACCAGTTGAGCTTGTCTTCAAGGCAATCCCCCATTGTACTCATTAATACTGTCGTAATGTCACTTTGCACAGCTGGACCGGCAACGATGACCGTAAAAATAGTGGTGCTAGTTGTAAAGCTCCTCTGGCAATGCGCGCGGGTCACCCTGATGTTAAGGGGAGTGGGGTCGAACTCGCTGTGCCCAGCTTGGGGCTGGCTGAGTAGTCCGCCTGGGAGGGGTCTTCTGTGTGACTCGCGCTCAGGTCCTATTTTAGAGGTGTCCCGAGATATGGCGTTTTGATCCGACAGGCTTCTTTTCTTCGAAAACTAATAACAGCATCATGGCTGAACTCAGAAGTGAGGTCACATTACAAAGTGCGTTGGGTACTTGAGTATCGAGGCCGCTCAGCTTCCTTGCAGCATTGATGAGCACTAAACGGCGAAAGAGACCCTCGGTGAAGAGCCTGCTTTTTAAGTGGACGCGCCCTGTAGATGTTCACCCAGTAGATGGCAGAGGCCTAGTGAAGCCCCGTCTAGAAGAGGCGTCTTCTATTATTATGCGAGTATAGCGCATAATAGCGCATAATATTACTAACTATCCTTCGCTGGTCTTAATGCCTTAAAGGGGCGTGTTGATCGTGTTCGATGTGCAACCCGAAATTGGGGCAACGGTCTCACGGACGACCGAGGCGTAGGAACAGGGAACATTCCCTCCTACTCCAGACTTGGTCCAGGATTGGTCCGCGCCGCTGGTTTTGTCTGCCATAGTGGCTGCGAGGTAGTCGGATTGGGTCTGACGTAGACCCCGTGCACCAATGATAATTTAGCTCTTTCTTCCACACAACGGTGTAAGTCGATCATGAGAGAGAACTAATCTGTTCGCACTTCTACAGCTTGCGCATCTTTGAGCGTTCTTACAGTTTCCAATAGAATGTCGGTTACTGCTGCAGTTTGCCCGAGCCACACAACATCTACAGGACAATATATGTCCAGAACATAGGTGCATACATTTAAAGCACATTTCTCGTCGAGGTAGTTGTCTGTTGCGGATCGGGATCTGCTAGCCTGCAAATACGCTTGACCATAATAACGCTGGGGGAGCTGAATTCTTTTAGACTTTTTTTCCTGTAGGTATGGGCTGACATGGCTGATGGCACCCCAGATATTGTCGATATTTCTTAATGCCGCTTTGGTCTACAACCCGGGTAGCTGCTTGATACGTATCACTTTCTGCGCGACTTTATAGATGGTCGCCGAGGTTTGTCAATTCCGTACTGAGATGTTAGTCTTCGACTTTAAAGTGTAGCTTTTTGTATTCTAATACTGTGCCATACGATGCTTTTTTTGTTCACAACGTCCCCGATTCGCTCTTCTTCTGGCGGTTTATATGGTGCCGTCTTAGAGCCCTGGGCGTAGCTGGTTGATCTCGCCAGTTTGCCAGCATTCATTAACGTACATGGGTGCAGCTTTGCATTATCCGACCATCGGTGGGCCACTCAGTAGAGGTGTGGCCGCCACCTTGCACGAGCCCCCGAGCCCCAAACAAAACACACCAAAGAAAACAATATATTAAATATTGCATCCAAATAGTTAAAAAACACGGGTAACTAATAGATTAAAATAGAACTTATTAGTATAGAATAGAAAACGCCGGTAATAGCAGAAGACAGGGTGGAGAAAGCTGAAATGCAGCCTGCGAAGTCGCTTTGCCTGTGGAATGATTTGGCTACACGTCAGACAAACATATGTGCTTCACGCGCTAAGGAAATTCCAGGAGAGATCATATTTTTACGTAGAAAATGTGAAATTTTATGTCTAAGACTAATATGGTGTACAGCAGTGGAGAGTGGCAGCTGAAACACAAAGTGATAAGATATATATATATATATATATATATATATATATATATATATATATTGGACCGACGTAGCCCGCCGGCAAATTTATTTGTCCATGTTGTCTGTTATCACAATGTGTCACATAACGCACTGAAAACTAACGACTCAAGGCTCTAGGTCCAAGATGGGGCTGGTCCACCTGGCCAAAGTTCCTCTCACCGACGCAGCGTTCCCCCTCTGAACGTCTAACGACAAGCGCTGCAGTAAGTACTCCCCTGCTCTTTTGTCTCCTGTAGCAACCACCATTTTTTTGGTAAGCATCCCTGGTGCCCCCAACGTCTCAAAAGCTAGAGGTGAGAACAAGTGGGGATACTCCAGGCTTGAGTACTTCCTGCACTTGGCTGTTTCCGCTAAGGCAACCCCATGCCCAGGGCGGGCTGCGCCAGTACCGACCATTGAAGGGGCTAAAGAGTCGGTAACAGTCGCGTCCCACACCAGCATCTGGCCCCGATCGAATGGGGTCAGAGTCATTCCGTCAGGCCTTTTTCCGTCATCTCTGACTAAGCCGGGGGGCTCCAGCACACATGGGTAGCCTGCCAGCCGTAATCCTCTGCAGAACGTCTCGTTCAGGGCCGAGTGGCGTGGTATCCTGCCTGAACTCTGGGCGCAGGAAAGACCGTGGTGGCCTAGGGAGTCGACTTCGTCACCACAACCACAGCGATGGGGGGAAACCAGTTCTGCTCCCACTCTCAAACCGACTAATATTCGTGTAGACTCATCGTCTAAAAGGGTACCCAGTTGAGGACTCGGGAGGGCGTGTAGCCATACGCTTGCACCCGGCGAGGAGCGGGCTTGTAACCGTCGGAAGTTGCTCGGCTCCACAGGTCGCTCCATCGATGGTCGTGTGTCAAATCTGACCACGCAGACTGAAGAGAAGGGGTCTCTGGGAGAGCCCCGCAGAATGCGATGGCTTCACCTTGGGTCTTTTCCAACGTATTTCGGAAATGCACCAC
Organism: Dermanyssus gallinae; assembly: GCA_003439945.1. Lineage (NCBI taxonomy): Eukaryota > Metazoa > Arthropoda > Arachnida > Mesostigmata > Dermanyssidae > Dermanyssus > Dermanyssus gallinae. The sequence goes on along the minus strand of QVRM01006607.1, from coordinate 42,785 downwards.
AGCCTGGGGGTCTAGGATGGCCTCGATGTCGCTGATCGCTGAATGCAGGAAGGCAATATGCGCCGCAACTGAAAGGGAAACTGCCTCGGGGAGTCCCAACCCGCCTCTTGCGACCGGTAGTGATGCTTGGGTTAAGGGGTCGCCCCGTAGCCGCAGGTTAAGTAGAAATTCCAACGCGTCGCCTTGCTTCACATTTAGTTCTTCCAAGTGAGATGAAAAGGCTATACAGTTGACACCTCTGAACAGGTAGTTCGGATTCGAAGCGGAGAAACACGAACGTAGAAGGTACAATCCCCTATGAGCGCCAAGCTGAGGGAGGCGGTTGAGACCGACCTGGAGTTTTTCTCTCCATCGCTCGATCGTCGAGGTGAGGTTGTCGGAGGATAAAGGCACCCCAAGAAGGTCTAGGTCGTCGCCAACTACACGGCACCCCGGAAGTAAATCCAGGATGACAAGGGTGTCATTTGCGCCCATTCCTTTTATATGGACCTCACACTTGGTCGGGTTCAGTTCTAGGCCGCTGCATGTTGCGAAACTTAGTATTTTCTTTATGTCCTCACATACTGTACTGGCGCTACCTCCTATGATACCATCGTCCAAATACCACATGTTAAGTGGACTTTCGAGAGAGTTGACCTGATCTTTCACGGCAAGGCAGAACAAAGGGGAGCGAGGGGATCTCCCTGCTGGACACCCACTGCCGAGGTAAGCAATGCCGAGGGTAAGATCAGGTGTGATGAATCACCGTAGGCCAGTTTGACTTGATGGTAGATGGCAGGAGCTTCTTCTGCAACTGTTTTTAGCAAGTGATCTCTCTTCACGGTGTTAAACGCGTTTTTAAAATCCAGTTTGACTAGTACGGAGGACTCCTGCCGAGAGTCGATGAATGCCCTGGTAGCGTGGACATTATTTCTGCACCCCGCTTGGTAGAGAAACCCAACTGGTGACGCCCTATAACCCGGCAGATGACATCTCTGGAGTCCCTCACTGCCAGTTTCGCCGCGACCCTGCGTATCACCGATGAACAGGCGATGGGTCTATATGAGCCGTTATTCTTCTTCAGTGCGAACAGCCTTGCCCCAAAAAATGAGAGGACGCCACCCAGGATGTGGGGCTCCCCACCGCAATACGTCAATCAGCTTTGCCAAGTCTCTCGGACGAGCTGCCAAGACTCGGTGAAAGAAGGTCTTGCAGCAGACGGGGCCGGATGAAATCTAGGCCGGCACTCGAGCTCTTTGAAAAGGAACCCACCGCGTAGCGCACATTCTCAGCCGAGGTGGAAGAAGGCATGAGCTGTTGAGAGAGGGGGGGACGGCCAAACCGGGTCCGACTGTCCGACGGGGTGCTTCGCCCGTAACGATGCTATAGCAGCTGGCTCATCAACCATAACGTCATCTGATAGAAGGAGGCGGGCTGCCCCTGCAGCGTCCCCGTCGGATAGTTTGGCCAGCACGGCTCGCGCGTTTGGACGAATCCGCTCAACACTAGGGCCTGACCCGTCTGTACCAGACGAGGAACCCAAGTGAGTCAGCCGGACTCCACGTTGAAATTCCACCAGGTTCTTTCTGATGATAACTGTCAGGGAGCGTGTATCCCTGCGGCCTACAGGTAACCTCAACACGACTGGGGCGAACGAGAACAGCCCAAGCCAGATATATATATATATATATATATATTCTTTACCGAATAAAGGGTGGAAAGGAGGCTAGGTAGGCGATGATGCCCACAAAGCCGCCTTGTTGTGTGATTCCCTGGCTACACGCCAGGCGAAAGTATTATTGATTGTTTTAAGTCTTGCAATACATTTTGGTAAAAGCATTATTTGGCTTCTGCAATTGTTATTGTCACATCGAGGAAACGGGTGATAATATCAGCACTTGCAAGTTGCAATGGTGTTCGCGCGTCGTTGTTATTCAGTAAAATGGAGATCGACGGAAGGTTTACAGCGTTCGGCTCGATATCACATTTTCTACACAGCTTTGTTTTTAAATACTTTCTGAACACCTTCAAGCATGCCTATGTGCTTGCACAAGCACAAGCTCCAGACGGGTAAATGATACAAAAGTTTAGATAGCATAATGGCTTTATACAGGCGAATGTACACATTTGAGTCATTGATGATAAAGCAACGGAACAGCATGTTCACAAGTAAAGATGTCGATTTGACTAGTTCTTTTAAATGTGCAGAAAATGTAAGATCCGTTGATACTAATACACCAAATCCCCTGCAACATTAGCGCTACGTGTCACCAGGTTGCCAAGTAAGCATATGCCAATTTATTTCTCTATTTTCGCTTGCTAAACCCTGGTTCGTAGCATCTACTGTGTTTCCCTATAACATACCGCATTCTAAAATAATTTAATACACACCCTTTCTGTTGAACGATCGGCACCTCTGTATATATCTATATAAAAAATAGCAATCTAATACTAAAATATTAAATAGCTGTTTGCTTAGAGATCTCGCATTGCTAGTTAAAGTCCAGCCTAACAAAAGGCAATTTTTCTATACTTGTTACGATAATTAGGTATTACAGTAGCACTAGATAACAAGTGATGATGAGTATTTTCAGGGTTTATTAAGCTACATTTCTTTGCTGGCTTTCTAGATATTCCAAATATTGCTGTCGCGGCGTTACCATACGCCAGACCAGTCATAGTGGTAATTTCTCCGTGCATTCTAGAAATCTTCGACTCAATATAAAGGCACAAGGAAATTGCGCTTGTAGCTCCAACAGAGCGTGGTAAAACGAACGTTTGACTACTCAAATAATGTGTACGCGTGTCAGTATTTGTATGCATTGGGTGTTGTATTGGGTATTGAGCAGTTACGCCTGCAGTGCATTTAAAAATATTGTTACAATAAACGGTGCTGTTATTTTCTCAGATACTTCAATGCGTTAACTGGATTGTCTTCCTTCAAGTAAATTTAGAATCTTAAGTGTTTTGACAGGCGTGGTGTTTCGAAACCTAGATTTTCTGTTTTAAGCACGTTTTAAATGTAGAAGGTGTATCTACAGGACAGCTAATCAGCGCATGCTGTAAGAAGCATATTTTAGTTTTATTTTGGCCTCTTGTGGTGGCTACGTGAATATTAGTATTATTGCATTACCTTTGTATATATGCATATATATATATATATATATATATATATATCTGGGGCTTCGCCGAATGGCAACCGCTCATCTTTGCGGCCTGACTTTTCGCCCTCAAGAAGAAAGATGGCAGCGTAAGGCCCATCGCATGCTCATCTGTAATCCGGAGGCTAGCGGCAAAAATCGCAAGGCAGACATCTCATGTGCTCTTGGTGACCATCAGCTTGGCTTTGCGACACCGGGAGGATGCGAGGCCGCAGTGCATTCGACTCGGTCCTTTTTGGAGTCACGCTCTGAATCTACACTTGTGGTCAAGCTTGATTTCAGGAACGCCTTCAACAGTATTCGAAGGGACCATTTGTTGAGTGCGGTGAAAGCTTGGGCCCCAAGCATGTTCCACCAGGTGGAACTTGCTTATAAGGAGCCATCCTACCTTCTTCTGCCGCAGGATGTCATAATGTCGCAGACTGCGCTACAGCAGGGCGACCCGCTGGGCCCACCGCTGTTCTGCCTGGCTGTCAAAGAGTTAGTTGACTCTCTCGAGTGCCCGCTAAACGTATGGTACTTGGACGACGGTGTACTGGGTGGCGCCCCCGATGCAGTTCTGAGGGACATCCACAAAATCATCAAGTTCGCTGAACGGAGCGGCCTGGCTCTAAACCCTGCGAAGTGTAGGGTCTATGTTGTAGGAGGTGCTGCGGACTCTGAAGTGTTGGAGGCTCTCCCAGGGTGCGAGACTGTCGGCACGGATTTAGAGTTGCTGGGCGTACCCCTATTCCCGCAAGGAGTTCCGGCTGCCCTCGAGAGGTGGCTGGCCAAACTAGAAAATGCGATGTCACGCATTTACTTGGTGGGTTCTCATCAAGGCCTCTTTCTTCCGAGATCCTTCTTTTCGGTTCTACGTCTCAACCTCTTGTTTCGAGAAGTCAGATTGTTCACTGGCGTCCGGACTTCTTGAACGACTCAACGACAGCATGCCGGCTACAGTAGAGGCGTTGCTGAACCTCAGTCTATCCACGGGTGCACGCCAACAAGCTCTACTCCCCGTTCTTTGGAATGGCCTAGGGTTACCTGATGCGATTGTCCTATCTGAGATAGCTCTGGCAGCTTCTCTACACAGGTCTATGCAACAGGCTAGAACCCTCCTCGATTCGGCTGCCCTCACAGACTTAGAAGCCCGATTGGAAACAAGCCGCCGTAGAGTAGTTGCCCTGTGCGGTCACGAGCCCGCCGAGCTGGACACTAGAAAGAATGGTCAACAGCTCTATATGAGCAAAGGGTCGTAGACCTCATTGCGGGATGCACGACGGACGCCGACAAGGCCAGGCTGTCTCCTCCAAGGGGGCGGGTGCATGGCTACACGCCATTCCCTGTGCCCGGATCGGGACCCTGTTAGATGATGAGTCGGTGAGGATTGCCGTCGGACTTCGTTTGGGAACAGATATTGTATACACTCATACCTGCGTCTGCGGAGACGTTGTCGGGCCAGACGGACGCCACGGGCTGTCCTGTATCGTCAGCGCAGGTAGGCGAGCAAGGCACCAAGCCCTGAATGAAACCTTCAGTCGGGCTTTAGGATCCAGTGGTCTGCCGTGCGTCCTTGAGCCCGTCGGACTAGACAGGGAGCGCGGCAAGAGACCTGACGGGCTGACCTTAACTCCGTTCGAGAGCGGATGCATGCTGGTTTGGGACGCGACAGTTACTGACTCATCAGCCCCTTCAATGGTCAGTGCTGGCGCGGCCCGGGCTAGTGATGCTTCGGCTCTCGCCGAGGCAGGCAAAGTTAGAAAGTACCAGAACATCGGGTACCCGTGCAGGTTTTATCCCCTTGCCTTCGAGACCCTTGGCGGGCCCGGTCTATCCACTCGAAGTTTGCTACAAAAGGTCGGGAAACGCCTGATTCTAGCGAGCGGAGGCAAACGAGCGGGTGATTTTGTCAGACAGCGCCTGTCGCTGGATGTGCAACGGGGCAATGCGGCCTCGGTTCGGGGCACTCTCCAGAAATGGCTGGTCCCTACAATGGACCCCCCGTAACGGTGCACACGTTTCGCAGGGACCCTATTGTCATGTTCCCACCCTGAATGATTCATTACATTGAATAAATAATAATAATAATATTAATTATATATATGCATATATATAAATAAATCAATATATATATATATATATATATATATATATATATATATATGAAAATGCACATACATAACTTCGCATGGTTCGACTTGTCTTAGTCAGTGTCACCTGAATCGCACACGTTTGACTTACTCGTTCTTTTCACGCTGGCCAACCGCACCTGATCAGCTAGCCGGTCACCTAGTTGCGTGCTGGCAGGCCCAATTAATTAAAAGATGCCACATCGAGTAACAAGGCGGGAAAGACGACGACGTCGACGACTACATCACTTGTTCGGACCCAAATCTGCAGTTAGGGACGCTGCGATTGGGACTCTCAAATGGCCACTGCCTTAACAACAACAACAGCAGCAGCAGCGGCAGCGGCAACAGTTGCGGTTGTGACAGACTCGCAGACATGTCACTCTCTTGCCCGTTGCCCTTTCAGCCTCGTGTCTTCTTTCGTCTTTCCCCCCACCACGACCTCTCTTCCGAATGCTTTTGTTCCTTTGCCTATACGTCGTTGTTTGCCGTTATCGTGGAAGAGGTATCCAGTCGTCTTTGTGTCGCTCTGTCTTTCAGGACGTCCTTGTGCGACTGCAGGACGAAAACAACGACAACGACGTCGACGACGACGACGATGACAACGTGTGTCCTGTTACTCACTATTAGTGCGCTGATGTCGCTCGCAAGGCGACCATTCGCTCCTGCCCGGCGGGACTCTCTCTCTTTTCTATTCCCTGGTTTGCCTGGCTGTCAGTCACTCGATCAGAAGACGGCTAGCAGCGGCCGTAGTGGCGTGATGGCGGGGCGGGACGGGGTGGGTCGAAGGGGAGCAGGATCTTGGTTGTCATGACAAACCGGGCACTCCCAGACTTGAAGGAGGCCTCTGCTGTTGCTTCTGTTGTTGCTGTTGTCGTTGTTGTTGGTGGTGGTATGGGTGTTGCTGCTGTTGTTGTTGTTGTGGTTGTTGTCGGTGGTGGAATGGGTGTTGCTGCTGTTGTTGTCGTTGTTGTCTTCATTAGAGTTGTCGTCGACCTCTCTGTCGTACCCCTGTGCTGTCGTCGAGACCGTTGTCCACGTCGACAGCCACTAGTCGATAAGGGAAATTCCCCAACGCCGCGAAATCCCCTCCGCCTCGCTCCCTCGCCCGAGTTAGCGCCCTGGTTCTGTCCTGCAACGCCAGCCTCGTCTACCCCGATTGAATCCACTGGGCAGAGAGACGACTGAACCTTAAAGGGGTGGTCGACGGACAGCGTGGCGTACCATAGCCAGACAAAGCAGTGCCAACAAAGCGAGCTCCCGGTTGAGCTTCACGGTGACCACGTCCGTCCATCGTCGGCCGTCGTTGTTGTTGTTGCATGTTGTTGTTGTTGTTGTTGTTGCTGTTGTTGGTGTTGCTGCTGTTGTTGGTGTTGCTGCTGTTGTTGGTGTTGCTGCTGTTGTTATTGTTGTCTGAGCTGCGACGTTTTCGTTTTTCCCCTCGATCAATAGCAGCAGCAGAAGCAACGACGCAGGCAGACTTATCCTGCGGTTCCCGGCCGCCTTGTCGATCAAGCCGACAACCCCGCGAACTGTGAAACTGATTTTCCCTTCGGGAAAGTGTGCACTTTGCCTTAGGGTACAAGCGCAGTTCACGCTGTTGACATGGACGCTGTTGGATGCGATGCGTGTAGGTCGACAGGTGACCGTAACGACGCCTAACTGAGTGAGGCCTAAGCCACAGACAGACGTAGGTCACCATATTGTCTGCACCTGCAATCTTACGACAACCTCGTCGTCTCGCCACCGAGGCCGCGACAGTATACATTGATTCGCCAGCACACAAATCCGTGACTAGTTAGCGTATGCGTGGCACACATATATGTGGGTGAGTGAGGGAACGCGTTTGCATTGTATAATTGATTCTCTTTGGTCACGTGCTCTCTCACGTACCGGGTACTAACAGTAGACATTGGCAGCTGTTCTTACGGCAAGCCAGCCAGCCAACCAACCGAAGCATCAAAGCCAATTTCGAACGCCTCACATGACCCTCTGCCCTAACGGCCAAGGTCAGACCAGGGCCAAGGTTAAAAATTGTTTTTCCTTCTGTGCTTCTTCGACAAGGAACTATAGGAGTCCGCTGGGGAATGCTACTGTCGTCGGCTTCGGCCTAGCCCCTTTCTTTTTTTTTCTGTTTTGCATGGATGGTAGCACATCGGAATCTCGTTACATCGGCGTCTGTCTCTCTCTCTCTCCCGCAGTGGCGAGCTCAAATTACGTCGCCACACTGGTGCAACTGCTAAGGCCTTTGCGTAGCGCCACTGCAAAGGAAAGACTGCGCCCACGAGATACGGTACGCACGACTGCCCTCGTCACCTGCTACCTGCATTAGCCACCCAGCCAGACCTCGAGGCTTCGGCCGCCGTAAAATGCTGTATTCAACGGTGAATCTCACCTGCATATCACACAATCCTGCTAGATCGCATGTCTCGTTCCACCGGCCGGTGGGACAGATGCGAATTGCATCCAATTTTTCTTCAACCTTACGCGCAGACATTCAAGGCAAAGAAACGACGTTTTTAAATATGATCAGCGAACTAACTAGCGAGCTACATGACCTAACTCTTTTTCTTTCCTGTGACGCCGTTCTCTATTCGCTTCACCCACAAGCAGGTTTGTGCTCTTGCTTGAAATATAATTTATATATATATATATATATATATATATATATATATATATATATATATAATTTTTTATTACGACTCAAGCCTGCGGCTACTGGGCAAATCGAAAACAACCGCCGCACAAAGTCGAGCATACATATAGATATAGCATAAGGGGGAGTCTGCTTTACCAGTGCGATGTAGGTATCACTAAAAGCAGCTAACGTGGCTCAATAGCAAATGCGGAATTGGCTAGGTGAGCAAGCCGTATTTAAGGCTATACTAGTTTTTGAATTTAGGGAAGTTGGATTTTGTTCACTAGCCTGGCTGGATTGCTTCCCATTGCTGGCTTCATTTGCTTAGTATCTCTGTGTTGCCGATTAAAAGTCCCTTGGTCCAATTGATGAGCAGGGGGGGGGGGACTGTACGTTTGACAAGTCAGTGAAAACGTGGAGTGTCCGTTTTCGTGAAGGCCGGGAGTGTTTGACTTATGAGACACAGTAACCACAGCCGAACTCATCAACAAGGTGAACGACCTAGTGAACAGCGATGGGTGTGTCCCAATGCGAATGCTGGCAGTCATGGTCGGGACCAGCGTTAAAACTGTATGGACAATTGTGCACGATAGGTTGATTTTACCGGAAGGTATGCGCGCAGTGGGTTCAAAATAAGCTCAGCACAACACAAAACACATTGAGGAAAACAGTTTAGGACTTGCTCTTCTCACAGCTGCAGAATTTCTGGAAACAGAGAATTTGTCGGCTCGTAAAATAGTGAAATAGTTGTGCTCAGGCATCCGGTGATCATTTGTGAATGACCTCTTATATCTGACTTCAATAATACTAAAAAAAAAGCTGTTGCCCTGATTAGTTGCGGTTCTAGCCCTGCCCAAACTTGCTCTCCACTGGCAGCTGCCCGTGAGTTGATGCCTTTGGTAGACTTGGCAAACGGTAGCTTGGTTCGAGTTAAGGCCCATTCTGGCGTGATATCAATTTGTCAGAATTTGTTGTCGGCTCTTTCCCTGAGAAATGTCAACTATGCCTAAAGTGAAATTGATGAGTGATGCAATTTTGTGTCCGGAAGTGTATATGGAGCCAGTAGGATTTGAGCAGTGCACTCATACAATCTGGTAGTGAAGTAAATACTACGTTAAGATCTTGCATTTACTGTTGGTTTATTTACGATATAACCTAGTTTTATAGAATTCGCTAGCCAGCCTGGTCACGACCCAGCATATTTATTTAGTCCACTTTACACCGAGACCAAAGTCAGCACATAATTATGTTCAATTACATATTGGTACAACGGCACGGAAAATCGATATAGCAAAGACTCAACACGAGAGCATTATATGCAACGATTGTGATACGCTTTATGCCTTAGACTTGATAACATGTTCTTGGTAGCACTACTGGATACAGTAAACCCTATGTAAGTGAAATCATTTTCACGAACTGTAACTGTTCTGCCCATATGAATCGATGGCAGAGAGAATACGACTAGGTGTAAACTTCGCAATCTATCCAACGTTGTCCTTATTTCTTTTTCTTATCAATTTTCATTCATTATATATATATAGAGAGAGAGTTACTATTATGTTAATAGTAATAACATAATAATAAATCATGTGTGCATCTTTTTTCCTTATTTTCCGCGATCGGTTCGACCATGTGATTTTCTATTCAACAGAGTGGGAGCAAGATTACGATGTACGCAGGCGAATGACGTACGCTTTGAAGTGACGACCTCAAAGGATAGCTTTTCTAGCTAACCTATAGCAAAGCACGGTCCTCATTACCTAGAGGCGTCCCTAGCGTACGTAGAAGAGACAGAGGCCTGTTATCAGTATTAAGTAAAGCTTTGCGTAAGCGCATTTCTCACCCGTTTTCTTCGTATGCTTCTTGCAGGTGTCGGATCCACCACTGGGGGGGAAACTACGTCTCGAACCATGCTAGATAATTTATTCCTATGACACCTTCATATAATTTCACCCGTTTGATATTTTCTTCTTATTGTATTTAGATAATATTCTATATGCTTGCAGAAAGCTTGCTACTGCGGTTTTTACTTCGACGACGGATTCTTTTCCAGGGGCCACCACTGCTTGATCTATTTTGCTGACAATAATAAACGCCATGGTGACCGACTCCCGAGTCAAAGGTTGACGACCTCTGAAATAATCAGCCGAGACTAAGTCGTATGCATCTATGTAGTTCGGCTAAATGGGTCCACAAATTCATGGTGCGATTCAAAATCATCTGCTCACTGCCAGCGTGCAGGTGACTTCCTTTGCCGACGTAAGTTGTGTAGCAAACTAGTTCTAGATAGAGTCAAGCGTGTCAAGCGCCATCTCCATTACCTTGCCGTGACCTTGCCTCGGGCCAATGAAAGCAACGCCAATATGAAGTAGCCGCTGGCTCTATATTTTCGCAGTTTCTGCACTCGTGCATCGCAATAGCGAGCAAATATTTCATAACTTCTAGCTTCGTATGGACACGAAACGTTTACCTACCTGATCGCTACAGAAGATTAGAGCAAATACACACCTACACCGACGACACGCACCCACTAATGGTCATGATACTCGCCGCGCGCCGGCAAAATCAAATCGAAACCGGAAATGGACAGGGTCGACTTCCGGCTGACACGTTCATACACGGCCGCACGCATACTCACAAGTCTACATACATGTACTGGCAGGTGCTGCTATTTCCGCTTCGAGGCAGCGCGCGCGAATTTGGCGATGCGGCAGGCGTCTGCAGGGAGTAAGGACCAAAACTCTACTGTAACGCGAACATAACACGGGTGGCCTGCGTAGCTAGGACCACGGATACCTTGATCTGACAGCACCGCGAACAACAGAATGTCGAGAAGAATTTGATGCAGCAGCGAGCGTTTGCCTGACGCATGGCGACACATCAAGTCCGTTACCTGGATGATACAATTTGTGTTACTTGTTAGTGTAACAATACAGTCAGAACAAACAATCAAAACGAACACACGTACGTATTGGAGATAATTGAGAGAGAAAGTCTTCGCTGATGGCTAAACATGAGTTCGCTATTCCTAAACATGAGCTCCGATACACCGATGATATATGTCACATGATTTATTTACACACCAAATTGGGTAAAATATACAATAGTACAATCGATATCACTACAGTCTCGTAATGATATTAATATTAAAAATTGCTTAGTGCCAGCCTTGTTAGAGAGGGGATTGCATTGCACTCAATGCCATGATATCTTACACATATACCATAACAATATTTACAAACACATGTGTCACAGGGTTCATGGCAAGCGTCTTTCTGACATAGAAGGTGGTGAAAACCGTGCACAGCAAAGCGGACGGTTATGTGTCTGTTTGTCCTGCTCGTGCCCTTCCATTCTGACCTAACCATTGCATCTGTCATATAAACAAAAAAAATAATATATATATATATATATATATATATATATTCGGTAAATACAAAAAACGTATTTAACATATTACACAATAAAAAAAGTAAAAACAATAAAATGTTTTTTGTTATATTTTGACTTAGTCTCCTTGGAGCTCTGCACATGTATTCCAGCGGCGTTAAAGTTTTTCGGAACATATAAAAAGTCTCAAGGCAAGAAAATGTACCTTACCTAGCATGCGATCCACTTACTGGGCGGGCGATATGCCGTGCCTAGAATGTGCTCTGTATAGCTATCTAGCTGGATTTCACCGATATTAGATATAGATTCACAACTTACTACCAGTCATTTAAGGATTGGCTCAGCTGTCACGCAGTTCAATTTCACACTCACAGGGACGCGAAACAAATATTCAAGCAATTCCAGACTAAGTATGCATGTGCAAAAATGCCTATTTGCAAGCATTAGAAACGCACACTATCTCCTTAGCATTGACGGCTTTCATGCTAGACGATCATTACTATCTTTCTATAGTTGAGTTTTTCGGAGAGAGAGATAAATCACAAGAGCCCACCGAGGCTTGCCATTGCCACGGATCCTGCTCAACTGAGAAGGCCCCGCTCTGCTCAACCCGTGCACGCATATCCTTCGGGCTCTCTACGATGCTGTACCTGTATCTGACAGGTGGCGGTCATTATCCGGTCGTTTTTGCACCTCACTGTTTGCCCTGAGGTGTATATAGATATATAATACACAGTACTACCCATACTAGTGGTAGTGATCTTAGTATCCGCAATTGTCACTGTCACCGCGTGGCGTGCCAGCGAAAGGTGATAACACAAATATAAGGCACAGTTTTCTCTTTGATTGGCATAGGTCAGTCGAAATAAGCCAGTGCCACGTTTGCAGTTGTAACCCCCATTCTAGATAGTGATTGCCCAAACTAACAAGCGGATAGCAAATGTTTGTTTCTAAGCACACAACTCTACACATTGAAGCATTAACGACAAACTAGATGAGGTTCGACTCCACTTGTGTTTTGCGATTAGATAAGTTTATATATATATATATATATATATATATATATATATATGGTGTGAGTCCATATATATATATATATATATATATGGTGTGAGTCCATATCGTGGTTGCCAAAGCTATAACAATGTATATATATATATAGGGTTTACTCCGCGTAACGATGATCAGAACATTGATGGTCAGCTGACCTAGTAAGATGTTTTTATGTTTCAAAAAAATTGTTAAAATGCGCAAAGAGGGCTAGTACAGGCTCACTTTCTGTCCGTTCGCTTTTGCTGCTTTAGCGCAACCATCTACAAATACGTGTGCGGCTTTGCTATAATATAGTCATTATTTCAAATATGGACATTGGCCTCAGCAACGCAATTGGCTTTGAAGTAACGTATTTTAAAGCTCCCTTTGAGCCGTTTTGAACCGAGAATTTAGCCAACCTATTAAGCCCTGGATGGACCCGCTAGTGATCCCATTACTTGGTATGCTAAACACCCACCCACCAAAAGCACTTTGAGATACTGCGGTAACTGCATTTGCATAGTAAACGCCGGTACTGCCTTCGCATTCTATAAGACCTTTGACTTTCTAGATCTATTAAAACGCCCATGACCTTGAGGCTGCGTGCTTAGAGTATACGGGAGAGTCAGCTCTTCGTCTCCGGGCAGTTTTCTTGCATAGCCTCTTGAGTTTCAGACTTCAGCGCCGAGATACCTATACATCTGCTAGAACTATACATCGAAAGAAGCAGAAAGTCACGCACACGATGTGTGCTTAGTGTCTGCATAGGAGGGCTGGTTGTCTCGCAATTGCACATTTTGTGCTCCTATGTCGGGGAAAAACACCAGTGTCACAAATTGTAGTAATTTCACTCTCACCCTTAAACTAGACTTCTCAGACCCCACGTTTCATTGAAAAAAAACATTTGCTTTAACGAGCTCAAAATTCCATTTATCGACCTTCAAAATGTTTCGTTATATATATATATATATATATATATATGAATATATATATATATATATATATATATATATATATATATATATATATATATATTCATATATATATATATATATTCATACGCGCTTTATTTACAATAAAGGAAAAATATATATTCCAAGAAAATCACAACATTCAAACATAGGTTCGGGTTGCTCTCCAAGGAAACAGGGACATTACAATTTCCTTTTCGCTATGCATTTCGGTTCGTAGCAAACCTTAGATCGCGTATGCGAATGTCTACAGTTGAATATTTGACAACATAATTCTTTATTTTATATGACCTTTTGTAATGCAACTTTATCAAAACATTTATTTAAAACATTCTGCAGTAATTGTCGATCATTTTCTTTGCTTGAAAACCATGCAGGGGATGCATACGTCAGTACTGGGTTATATATATATATATATATATATATATATATGCATGCAATATCGACCAAGTATGAATGTGAGCTATGCGGAAAATCGTGTGATCTGTATCATCGTCAACAGTGTACAAGAGCAATATTGCTGATGAAAGTCATGCAGATGAGCTGTAGCACAAATGTGCATATACCAAAAATTGGTTAATAAAAAATACATTTAATATATATATATATATATATATATATATATATATGTGTGTCAAACTTGCTATGTACATTTTTTAACGTTATTTTTTCCTTTGTCGGCAGCTTCACTAGAGAATCCGAATTTACCGCTGTATACGTCCCTACCATTATTTGGCCTTCCTTGTGTCATACAGCATGGTGCTGTACAAATAAAAACAAATGATAAACTAACAATTATGACTGGGTTTGCAATACAAATGGATTTCATATCAAGATATGGGTTGCATGAAATATTGACCGAGTGTGAATGCAAGCTATGCGAAAAATCGTCTAATCTGTATCATCTCCAACAGTGTACAAAAGCAATATCGCTGATGAAAGTTATGTAGGAGAGCTGTAGCACACATGAGCATAAAGCAAATACTGGTTAATAAACAATACATTATATATATATATATATATATATATATATATATATATATATATATATATATATAGCCAAACTTGCTATGTACATTTTTTAACATTATTTTCTCCTTTGTCGGCAGCCTCACTAGAGAATATGCAAATCTATCGCTTTATAAGTCCCTACTTGTTTAGCCTTCGTATTGTCGTACAGCATAATGCTGTACAAATAATAAACAATACTACAAATAATAAACAATGACAAACTAACCATTTAATAATAATTAAAACGCGTGTATAACCGTTTGCGCAGTTATGTTGTTTTCCTTTCGACCGCTAGAATACTTGTTAATAAGACAATCAAAGGTGTGTTTTAGGGAGAATAGTCTTTATAATTCCCAGTTTGTTGCTCTTAAGAGCACTTATTGCAACGGAAACCATAGATGTTTAATATTAACACAAACCATCTTGTATATACTGTGTTTGAGTGGAATGATATAATTAAATTAAAATCATGGATTAAGGACATCATGCGTTTATGACGGCGCATCGATCTTCGGGCACCGAGTTGCTAAACATTTTACAGGACTGGACTCTTCTTATACATTAAGTACACACGACAGAGTTGCACGATATGGGAGACCTATAGATGAGTGCCATCTATAAAGCCATATGAGTGCTATCATGTGATCATTTTCAAAATGATATACGTTAAATCTATAAAGTCGGTGTTTGTGATTGTGGGTTAGTTGCGTATTTAGTCAACTTATTTGTGCTCAAACTCTGTGAGTAGGTGGCTTTATGGCTGTGTAAGTCTTACCTGTATACTACATAATTCTCATTTTAAAAGTATTTTTTTCTAACGTCTGGAGTACAACAATTTGGGTACGCGGGCGTTTCCAGTTATTTTACCCTAGGCTTGCTCAAGGTTTGATGCTTGGTGAAGTTTGAACTAAAATATAGAATACTTCAGCTAGCCACTAAAATTACGCATAAAATGACACGGGGTTTTTACTAAAAAGTGCTGAGCTTTAAAATATAACAGGAAGGGTACTCAACACAAATGTTTGTACGTTTGTTTTCTCAGGTAATATTGTTTGCGATTCTGATAATGCATGGTGCTGCTGATGTTTAAGTATCATTTTATGCAAGCCGATATCTTATTTATCATTAAACTCGTGTCACAGATATTTAAATTTTACAGAGTAAAGTTCTCAAATTTAGGAAGCTATAAGGTGTTCTTCAATATGGGAGTTATACCAATCAGATAGCTAGACTCGCATAGAAGCTTTTCCCAAAGCGATTAGTCTGAGGTAATTTATACAAAAAATTGAAAACCTATAAATTGTAATTGGATGCATGCATGGAACGGATCAGTATGGCTGGAAGAACTCGTCGCTCATATTTAGAGGTCGGCCTAGATGTACCTGTACAAGTGGAGAGCAAATGATTATTTTCAAAAGAACTTAAAGTAAACAGGCATGCACTTAGCAAATATATCAGAGTGTCAATTTAAGTTCGCGCATACTATGTTTACCATTACAGTAACCACTAGACAATCTAATATGTTTTGTTTCATTAGAAGCCAATAGGAACTGAAGCTGTATGCAGTCTATTGCAAAAACGCTGTTGGCTGCACTCACGCTTTACCGTGATATCCACTTGATATTGAGTTCCGCTCGAGTGGCAAAGTGGCGTCCCTGTTCTACAATTCTGCGGCATGGAATTTCCGTGCTGCTTAAGCACAGATCAAGAATCACCGCTTCAGTGCCACTAGCGAAACTTTGTAAACAGTTGTTTCAATCACTTGAACTATAGTAAAACCCCACACACGAATGTGACAATCACACGAACTGGCATTTTTATAGCTATTTAGATTATACTCACATACTCACTCATAGAACTGGTCGTCGACGCAGACCGCACGGAGATTTGTCCCGGATCTCCCGTCTCTATTACGTGTGTTGCATGATCGGCCGCCGGCACCGTCGCCCAACACCGCAGTGTGGCGGAATGCTGCAGCAGACTGTTGGTTGCAATGTCCCGTTGTCGGGCAGAAGCAAGTCGGGAAAAGACCTCGCTTGTCGTACTTGCCTGGCCATACGTGCATATTGTTTCTAGGCACTATTAGCAATAACCATACGCTCTCCAACATTGTTCACGTGAGTGTGCTCGTGCTCGTTCCAAGGAAACACTGGAAAGAATAAAGTGACTCGGCAGCAAAGGAACCCATCGGGGGCAACGGGGACAACGTACGGGAAAAGCGAACCTGCGACAGCCTAAAGGAGCAACGTAAATGCACCCGCCGCTCGTTCCGTTCAGGGTGGGGCATCAGCACCCAACGAACTCACTTGTGTTCTTGTCGTCGTCGTCGTCGGCATAATGTGCGGCAACGCGCAGTCGAATATAGATAGTGTAATACTGTACACCAGACGACCGCCGATAAACAACCGAGGTGGATGTGACAGCAGGAAGGGGTAGAGGAACAGGCCAGCAGACAGGATGGACCGTGTGCGCCTGAATCCGTCCCTCTCGTATGCGTCGCGCAGTACCTCGCGGTAACCTTGCGGAGCTTTGAGTTGAGTCCTTTACGTTTCCTCTCGCATTCTCGCGTTTTCGCTCTCTCGAGTTTCTTCTCGCTGTTCCTTTGCCGTTTGATCTCATTTACTCACCGACGACGACGCATCTCTGCGACCTGCCGCCGCCGCCGCTGCTGCTGCGGATACCGCAGGCGTGTTGTTACTTTAGTTGGCCACCGCCAACATTCAGCCAGTTCAGGGCTTCAGTCAGGTAAGTCACTTCTGCTCTCGTCTAGTTCGTGCTAGTGCAACCAACTAGTTTGACTAGTAGTACCTTTATTGGTGCTGGCACTGCTACGCATCTGCTATGCATTTAAAACCAGAGTGTGTTAGAGAGAGAGAGAGGGAAAGAAAGAGAAAAGAACGTGAGGGAAAATATGGGGGGAAAAAGAGAGAATTTGCTATTGTGAGAAGAAGTGGAAGAGAATTTTACCGTAATGACAGCGCCGTGGGAACTGCAGCGGTGTCAAATGCACAAACACAAGAAAGCGGGCGAGGGAGAGATAGAGCATATATATATATATATATATATATATATAGAGAGAGAGAGAGAGAGAGAGAAAGAGAGAGAGCGAGAGAGCAAGGTAGAGAGGCAAAAGAGGGGAAAATTCAATTGTTGTCGTTTCATTCGTCGCATACGTGGAATCGCACATACGCATTGTGGTCGTAGTTCGTTTGTTGTGCGTGCTCATATCTACGACAGCTTATGTCTGCGCTCGAACGTGCTGTGCAAGTATCTTTCCCCCTCTCTATCTCTCCCCCTCTCTCTTCCCCCCTCTCTATCTCTCCCCTTTTCCCCCTATGTCACTCGCGCTCCTTTTCTCTAGGGGCATCTGTGTATGTGTTCGGCTAGTATTCAGGTATGTATGCTCATACTTTGTCTATCACTGCGCTCATGCTGCATGCGGCTCAACTATGTGTCTCATGAGAGGCGCCGCTTTATGCAGGCATGCAATACCTTATTTAGCTTGCGTGTATACCTAATATAACGGAAATGACGCGGAAGAAATAGGGAAAGAGAGAGCGCGAGAGAGAAAGAGAAGAAAACAGGCAGAAAGTAGGCAAGTGAAGAAAGGAAAGTGAGTTCCGTCGACGCTCTGGTGAGACCAGAGCGGTCCGTACCGAGACAGGCAGGCAGGCACACTCGAGGCCTCACGGGCAAAACGAAGACCGAACACCGAAACATGCACGTAGGCTCGCACGTCGCATAAATGTATGTACACATGTATTTCCACCGTGGAGGAGCACACCGTTGCATACATGCAATACACACCCACATATACAAGCTTACAACATATATATACGTATATATATATATTTATATATATATATATATATATATATATACATACATACATATATATGTTAACACGTACATACGCCACTATCCTAGATACATATTAGCGCAAGGCGGCTGATGACGACGCGGTCGCCCCACCAATGCGCATTTCTATGCAACAATTTCTACGCTCGAAATCGAGAATGAGAAAAACAAGCATAATCAAAGAGGATGAGATGAGGAAGAAGATGATGATTATGATTACGATATCAAGTGAAAATGAGTGCCTAGAACGCGGCGCGCAGTCAACAATTCCGAATGGTGATACGGTGATAGTAGTGTGACGATGATGATGATAATGATGGTGATGACGATTGATGAAGTCTGGTGGCGGCTGCGGCAGTGGCAGCAGCAGCAGCGGCACGCGACGGCACGGGACGTCGCGTACTCAAGATTGGGTGCGTGGTCTCTGCCCACCCTCTGATGCGCGCCTTTCCTACTTGCTACGTGGTTGGGCCTCTTCGGCGCCGGGCCAGCTCCGAAAGAGCAGCCCGCACGCTCAAAGCAGCACAAACGCAGCACGGCACGACGAAGCACGGTAGGACGAAAGCTAGACAGAGCGAGGAAGTGGGTGTGAGTCTATACGTGTATATGAGTGGGAAAGGACTGGAGAAAGGGAAAGATGCAGCTGCTATTCACGATGCCGAAGACGACAGCAGCGGCCACGGCCACAACAACAACAGCAACAAAAGCAACAACAATAACAACAACAGGAAAGGCAACAACAACAGGAAAGGCAACAACAACAACAACAACAACAACAAGAAAGGCAACAACAACGACGACGACGACAACAACAACAAGGGCGGCGAATACGGCCAGCAAAGGTATAGGCGGGACAACGCATTGTACATAATGCGCAAACGCATATGATTAAAGTAAGATGCGCTACCGAAAGGTGGTCCACAGTAAAAACCTGCTAAGAGACAACGAATGTTGCGAGCGCGACGAGTGCAGACGCATATCTGCGCCTGCACGTACGTGCAGATAAATATATATTAGTTTGTTTATAATCTATTATATATATATATATATATATATGTTTATAATCTTTTATAGACATACGTATATGTATATATATATATATATATATATATATATATATATATATATATGTAGATGCACTTCTACGAATGTATGCTCCTATATCACTCAAACATATCTTAACAGATACAATATTTGAAGATTATACGCAGAAAAGGCTTTTCTCATCATCGATGTCAACAACCACTCGGTGTTAAACTCGGATTTGTTGAATAAGGGCGAATGCCTAACCACGGGCATAAATACACTAATGGCGCCTTGTCCTGTATATATAGGTAAACGTAGGTTATTTTCAAATGTACGCTAAAGACGGGTTCGCACTCACAATGTAGTGCACGCACTCTTTAACGTACCTACTATCGGTTACCCAACAGACTAATTTTAGAATGTTCACAATTTTGTCACCTCTTTATTGCAAGCCTACACATGTGTACGCGATAGCAAGGTCAAACATAACAGTATGCAACGCGGAGCTTTGCGATGCAAGTTCATTTCAACTAAAAAGGAACCGACCTAGGATTAGGCTGGCATGCATACTGATCTGCGCTGCTCACTAATAAAGAGTTTTCCCTATTTCCGTGATGCACAGTTAGCAGTGATAACACGCCAATGGTCGGTTAGTGGCTTTAACCCAGGAAAACACACAGTCTTTTCGGTATTTAATTTAGTCTTCTAGTATTTCGTGAAACTAAACACATTTCTACACACACTAGCAATGCATATGGTGATTAGAATCTTTTTTTCGTATATATATATATATATATATATATGTAAAAAGTGTAATAAGAGTATATGTATGTGGTACGTGCATTGCGAATGTTTGCGCTACGAGTTTAATTTTATGAACGCCCTCTTGTGGTCACCGTCGGTACCAAGCGGCTGCGGCTGCAATATAAACAGACAGGAGGAAAAGAGACACGTTCTCAAATTGTTGAACCTAGGGGTTAGAGGTAGAGCGCGGGCTTTTATTTCTTGAAAATTATATTTAATACAACAGTGGTTATGACACAATTGCAGATTTCCTGAAGACATGTCAAGATGAAAAGCTGGATACAATCATTTTAAGTAATTTCGCTTTCAATCCACTGGAAAAATATTCTGTTTTGCTGAGTTGTATATATATATATATATATATATATATATATATATATATAGCACAACTACCCCCTGACAAACAATAACATCTACAAAGGCTAGTTAGCAACGGACATGTCGGTCTTCTACGGTGGACATGGATAAATAACTATCTTCGTAGTTTGTAATAAACATTTAACACTCAACGAGATCATGCATGTATATTGTCAGCGCCTTGCGTGAACAAGTTTATCCACACCTAATTACTCATTGGCATGTAAATCGGCATGATGAACCGTCTGGATTTTCTTGAAAAAACAAAAAGCATTTTTTTTTTAATACAATTTTCAGCGACGAAAAGCGGATTGTCCACAACAACGTAATTTGCACAAAGGCATACCCGAAAAAAGGCACTTGGCCCAACACAGTTAGGAAAGCAGGCCCTCATGCTAAGAAAGAAGACAATGCTGTGTGTCTTGTAGAACTGAAAAGCAGTGTTGCACTATGAGCTTTCGCAGAGAACGAAGCGATTAGCAGTAAAAGTACTGCAAGATTATTAACCGCTTGAAGCAAACCATTGTCGTATTAACCGTTTGAAGCAAACCAGAACGTTCACGAGTTGTGGGCCTGGGGGGAAGGTCGTATTCCACCATGAACACCCGCGTACAAATGTGACGTTTTGCCGCAAGTCGTTGTATGTCAAGCACAACGTGATCCATTTTTGCATCAAAAACAAAATGATGGATTCTGGAAGTATGACATTTTCTCCCAAAGAAAGCCGCGTCGAGAGACTCCTCGGGCGGGTACAGTCGTTTCATCCTGCATACGTGACGCGGAGAGCCACAGAAGGATATGTCACTGTGTAGCTGCTCCGACCGCATCCCTCTAGATAGCTATCCTGCTTAACGCCGCAAAACGCTTCTGAATTTTTGCGGCAGCCTCTCTCCCCCCCTCGCGCTCTCTCTCTCTCTCTCTCTCTAGATATATATATATATATATATGCATCAAACCACTCCAGTAAACGACTTCCTCTCGATGCACGCTTATATGTTATCGAACGCACTGCTCGTGTCACGATGTTGGAGAGCAGGTTCGGTGATCTCCACCAATATTGGGGGTGCCAAACGGAGAGCTCGTGCGTAACTTATTTACGTCGATGCTTTTACCGAGGCGCCGAACCCTGACGCCTCGGCATACTAGTGCTCCCACCACTGTATTTTACTATAACAGTTAAATCAATCGGTCCACCATATTCGACGTTGCCTTCAGAACCCGGGTAAGCAAATATATTGATAATGGAGAACTTACATCTCTCTCCATTGTCGTCAGGTCCACCGTCATCAGAGTAAAGCGTTGTCGGCGACGAAGTAGTGCATATTTAAAGTACTCCTCAAGGGCTTAACGAACGGCATTTGTCCCGGAAAAGGCAGCTTCCAGCTTAAGCCTCCAGCCAGAAGAGCTAGTACACCAGTTGGTATAATTGCTTCTCAACGCAGTCACGGCTTTCAGTACTGTACATCCCACTTTATAATAACTGGCAAAACCTGAGGTGCTGTTTTCGGCCAGTAGAATCCTCGAATGTACAAGACTAGATGCTGACCAGCAGAGAGACTCCTCGTATTTGCCGGTCATGCGAAGGCCTTAAAGCTGGGCAGTGGTGCGAGTAGTATCTATTGACATTGAAACGCTTTGTAGTGAACGTCTTTGTTGAAAGGACAATATCGTAACCTGCGAGGTCGCTGTTTGCGGCGGCCGAAAGCACTCTTCGTATACTGTTACAACTCCAATGGCAAAAGCATCTGCTGCCTCATCGTTTTATGTCATGAGAGCCTTAATAAGGAACGCCGAAATGTAAAACTTTCTTTGAGTCCTCTATGATGGCCCATTTGAGGTGACACTTTTGCCTGTGGGTGCCGGCTGGTCGTGAGGTCCTCTGCTTGAGTCAGCCAGCGCTCTTTCGATAAGACCACCATCGCCTGCATGTCTGTGAGCATCCGTTCAGCCGAGCTTTCTAGCGCCGAACAAACCCGAGGCAAAATGCTGCCGCCAAGTGGGTCACTGACACGGCAGAGGGCACATTTGAACCCATTAGGATGTTACAGGTGCAAGAATCTGGTTGGAGGCTTATAGACACCGCGCGTAAAAAGTAGGGGCAGCCCACATACTATATATCAGTCCTATGTACATAAGGTTGCACAGCCTATGACTGCCGTAACTGACTGTTGCAGCGCTGAAGTGTCAGGGTTTGCCCAGTGGTTTTATTTGTAAAACCGTCTTGTGCTCCAGTTGTCATTTTAAACTCCATGTATTATGCAACGTAGTCAAAATCAGTCGGTTATTGCAATTGTGATTTGATGGTTGCGATGCTTTCTACTGCAAAAATACGAACTTTCACACGGAAATCCGTCGAAAAATCGTTGCACCACGGCAGCCGCAGCCTTTTCGCGGCCTTTTCAGCAACTGGATCGCTCTTAAGTACACTGTATACGAATGTTTTGTGGGTAATCGTTAAAGCGAACTGTGAGGTTATTCACATACTTAAGAGCTTGCTACAACCACCAGCCACATCACGCTCTGCACGTTTGTGTCTAAATGCTGCTACTTGATTTAGTTGTAATCGATTAGTCATACAGAGCGTAGCGTCCTCTTACGAAAGTTGGAAAATTGTGTTTTTTAAACCGTAAGATACTTTAAAAGAGATCCGAAAACTTCTCGGGACTGCACTCTGGCCGCCGCGGTACAAGCACACTTTGTAGACGTTGCAAAATTACCAATAATTTGGCGGGCGCATCAAAACACGTCAACATAGCAGTTGTAAGCAGCTCATGTTATTCAAGCTCTCATCATCTCCCGAAAACACCCTGAGATGAGATACCTTTACTTAAGACATCGTCGCTTGTACCGACAGCTGATAAATTCAGAGAAACTTCCTTTATCTAATGAAAGTTAAAGGTCTGAAGGCCTGAAGTTATCTCAAAAAGTACCGGCTGCGGCAGGAGCTTTGCGGGAAGAGCGCAGCTATAGTCGATCAAACTACTTATACTAATCGAAGCGGCTGTGTGGGATATATTTGGTTACGCACGATCTTGTTACTCACGACCCCAAACATTTTCTTTAACGACCTCGCACAATGGGTTCCAGTATTTTTGCTATTATTATTTTTGCAGACATTGGCATGTCCCCCTGCTTATCTAGCATTGTATCTAAATGATCAAGCATCTTACCTACGAAGTCGTCGACTATGTAGACACAGCCCCCCCCCCCCTCCCCAAGGGTACGTACTGGGATCATCCCTGTGGAATATAGCCTAAGATGGAGTACATCAACTCCCACATCCCCCGGACGTTTATTCCGTCGCCTAGCAGACAATTTGGTACTGCTAGTAACAGCAGCTTTGTGACGAAGATTTTCTTAAAGAAGCAACAAACAGAGCTATGGCGGATTTCCGACAATAAATCTACAAAGTTTCGAATTGGCTTTACAGAAGTCGAAACTAACTTGTTAAACGGCCTGAAGCGCCAAAGTCTCAGCAGAGATTTGAAAATTTTCCCGCCAACCGATTACAACACGCCTTCTCCTTAACAAGACCCAAGTATTTATGGCGCGCAGCATCGCACGGGCTAGTCCCGTGGCTTCTGCAGCGACCATGGACCATGCATGGACCTGGCTTCGAGAAGCCCCTACTAACGTCCAGACAAAATAATTACTAATCAATAAAACGGATACGCTAAGCAATTGAAACTAGCAATGGGAAGCAATCCAGCGGGGATATTGAGCAAAATTGGTACTTCCTGACCTAAAAAAATTGTACAGCCTAAAATATGACTCGCTTACCTACTTGCGCAAATGCTTACGGGCTACGGTGGCTATTTTTAGCAATACCTACACCGCATTGGCCATTCAACCAACGACTCAAGAAAGGCTGACAATGTGAGGAGATACCGCTACGAACGCTGCGCTTTTCTCAATACTGAGCTATAACTCACTACCATAATATTTACCTGCTAATCTTGATAAAAAAAAGTAATTAAATATACAATTATATATACGAGGTGTGTTCAAAACGTATCGCGACTTTTGAATTTTCATGGGGTTACGTATATTCGAATTTCGATTTTTTGTGGCGTTATGTTGGTACTCATGTCTCTCACTTATGCCGACAAGCTCGGCCATTTTGAATGTTCACTTAATTGTTGACAGCTGCTTTGCTTGCACGTGTTTTGGATCGTCTTCGATTTTTACCTATTCAAAAAAATGGATCAAAGAACCTGTATCAAATTTTGTGTGAAAAACGAAATTAAGTGCGCGGATGCATTCCGAATGTTGACTGTGGCATACGGAGAAGCTACCTTGGACCGAAGCAACGTTTATCGGTGGTACAAAATGTTCTCAGAAGGCCGAGAAGATGTGAACGACGAAGAGCGTGCCGGACGCCCGAGCACTTCAACAACAGACGAAAAAATTAATGATTAACGATTGCAGGGGCGTGGTGCATCATGAGTTCTTGCCACAGGGTAGAACGGTCAATAAGGAATATTACCTGCAAGTTATGCGCAATTTGCGCGAAGCAATCCGCCAGAAACGCCCGGATTTGTGGAAGAACAAAAATTGGCTTTTGCACCACGATAACGCCCCTGCTCACACATCGTTGCTTGTGCGCGAGTTTTTGGCCAAAAACAACACACTAATGATGCCGCAGCCACCGTATTCCCCAGATCTGGCCCCCTGTGACTTTTTCTTGTTCCCTAAACTGAAGAGGCCCATGAAAGGACGACGTTACGCTACGCTTGACGAGATAAAGACGGCATCGAAGGAGGAGCTGAACAAGATTCTAAAAAAAATGGTTTTTTGAAGTGCTTCGAAGATTGGAAAAACCGTTGGCACAAGTGTATAATATCTCATGGGGATTACTTTGAAGGGGACAAAATAGATATTCATGAATAAATGAATAATTTTTGAAAAAACACAAAAGTCGCGATACGTTTTGAACACACTATGTATATATATATATATATACGCGTGCTTTTCTCTTCACTGGTTTCCTCTTTTCTCTTGTCTTATTAAGCCATTGAGGGCCGGCGCGCCGAAAAAAAAGCAACTCGTATTCCTTCTCTATTCCGCTTTTTCTCTAGTTTTGCTCGCCTCAGCAGCAACACCAACAGAACGCCACTAAATCCGTCGTGTTTGTTGGCATCACCATCATCCTCTGCTCAATCATAAAGTATCGCAGTCCGCTGAACAGACAAACAGGCAGAGGAACCCTTCAGCTTCAGCGCAGCGTCTGTGACAGACAGATGATACGACGTTTGCTAGGCTATGAAGCACTGGCCCCGCTCCTAGCATCTGGCTATTGCCTTGCAGCGTTGTCAGCAACGTTGGGTCATGCAACCTCAGCTTGACTTGGGTCAGTCAGCAAGACCGTCGGTGTCAGTCGGTTAGTCGTCTTCCCGTCGCGCCCTCCCTTGCCTCCAGCTGACATTGACATCAAAGAAAGCAGAAGAAAGATGCGAATTAGAAAAAAACGAAGCAAAACTGAGGGATAAAGTTCTCTTAGGCGAACTGGTGGGCGAACGCGTTCTCTCTACAGAGGTGAGTGAGCTCCTTCAGAGTAAGTGAAGAGTAGTAGTAGTAGTAGTAGTAGTAATAGTGGCATAAAGTAGAGTGGCGATGCATTGACGTGATTTCCTTTTCGGTCTTCCCATTTGTCTTTGCCCCTGACTAGGTCGTCCATATTTCTATCTATGTAGCTGGCTGCTGGCCTCCGCGCAACCTTTTTTTTGTCTCCTGCAGACGTGACACAACCAAACTCGCATTATTGTCAGTACGTCTTCTTTCTTCATCTGAAGACTATATTTGCCGTTAGGGGTTTTTAACTCGTGAAGCTCGGATTTCGCGTCAGAAATAAATTCTGCACAATTTCCTACTATACTCAGGGACCTACGGTGCTTAGGAGCGCTTCTATGAGGGCTTGACTTGCGATTCGTAGGCTTCAAGTGAGTTGATCTCGCTTAGCGCTAAAAAACGTGCAACGTTTGTAGCAGTGCCTTTATTTGAATCTTCGCTTTTAGGGGATCACTCGAGAAAGTACATATGGTTGCTGTGTACGTCAGGCGACTTGCCCGTGCAATAGTGAGCACATTTGAACCTTGATAAGAAGGCGGAATGTTCTCGTAGTTCAGGTAGGGTGCGCTTAGCGCGCTTTGCTCTATAGTGTACACGGTGACTTATTTTTTTATGAGACCGTATTCTGCGGGCGGCAACTTCATGTAAAGTACGATCTTGTACGTTGCTTTAGGCACCACCCAGCTGTTCGTGGGTGGTAGTACGTGTCATTATGGCATTTCTCAGAAGAAGAACAAAAATGCATAACGCACACCCTTTGGTCTGGGTAGTGTGGGACTCCCAAACTCACTAAAAACCTGGTGATCCCCTAACCTACACGACCGGAATATTTGTGGTATTACTTCAGTGAGTCCAGAGGGCTAGTGCGCTAGTCATAGTTGTCATTTACTGGGGTGTGGCCGGTATGATGACCGTTGATAATCGAAGCTTCTTTACGCGATGCTCATAGAGAATAGACGATAAACCATACCGCTGAGACTCAGCGCCCATGCTGTCGCAAGAACTGTTGGGGAAACTCTACATAACATGCTCGGCCCTCCGTGCACTGAAAATATGCCACACGGCGATTCCGTGCTTGCAGGGGACAGAGGGTGGTCTATAACGTAAAACAATATTCTTACAAAATAATTGTAGGTAGTATAAAGTCTTAATATTGCAAATTTTGACTCTTCTTTTGGCAAAGAACACTTTTTGTTTTAAAATGACTGTCCCGTCTCTGAACTCCCCCAAGTCCTAATTTAGTCGTTGCGATTATGGTAATTTAGCACAAGACCACATTGAAGCACAAAACGCATAACTCGTTTGATATCCGCCAATACTGTCTGTGGGATATATATCCCACAGCCAAGTACCGCCGCAGCGTTACCGCGTTGACAGCCTTTACCGGGACAACTCACCATCCTGTGGGTCCCCTGTGACTAATAGTGAGATGCTTACATAGCGTAGCAATAACTTTCTTAGTAATTTGACCTGGGATATATATATATATATACACACATATATATATATATATATATATATATATATATATATATATATACATGTACAGAATTATTCTATTTAATCAGCAGCGTCTGCGTGTATGAATTGAATTACAAAAGTGTTTTTTTACCCTAGAATAATTGTAACGGTGAGAGCACTTAAGGATAACATGACAAAAACCTTCTGCACGGTAATTATGCAAGACACAAAACCTATTTATATAGAACTAAACGCTGTTTAAGTATCACAACATTTCAAGGGCAATGTAGTATAGCCTTTTCCCGCAGAACTCGCGGACACCTCGTGTTGCCGTACTTAGCCGTACGTATCTCAGTAGTTAGATAACATAATTGCACGCGACAATTTCGGAGAGCTTTAAACCTAGGCATTTATTGTCCGTATAGGTCCTTAATAAAACCTTTTAAGGAAGCATTATAAATGCTGCTGTTTTATTAAGGGCCTATACGGGCTGTTGTCAAATTAACTGTACGTTCTAGGAAACCATTGTCATCGATGCCACCATTACAGTCGCATATATGGCTAAAAGCAGCAATGACGCTCACGTAACCCAGAGTTAGCCTGGAACATCACGCCCGAATTGTAGTGAACGCGGGATTTATAAGACGCTCAATCACAATTAATTCATAGCGCGATTTGCTAGGTGCCCATCTCAGTGGACCCATCAAAGTACATCAGTCATGAAAACAGGGTGCTTCAAAGAGCTGTACAGCAATCAGTTATCCTTCCGCCTAGGAGCCTAAAACAACAAAACAAGAAAAGAGAGAGGGAGCAAGCGAAAGAAAGAAATGACAGCGAAAAAATACGTAGGTGGAAAGAAGGGCAAAGCCAGAGAAATAGCGGCAGACATTTTTACTTATTAACCAGCCCTGCAACCACGGACCAGGCCTTGGACTGTCTTACGATTTACTTTGCTGCGTATCTCTTCGAGCAGCGAGAAAAGAGAGAGGAGAATAGAAACCGGCAGGCACCTGAGACTCCTCCAAGCGAAGAGAGCAATCAACGCTGCTTCTACGTCGCCGCGACCGAGATACAACCAGCTGCCTCTTCTACAGCGAGCCTAGGCCAATTCTTACTCAATGAAGAGTTTGCCCCGAATAGCAGAAGGGGCGCCCTGATGGACACTTGCTTGACTTTCTCTACCCCACTCCCACCTTCCGCCCCGCACACACTCGTCGGCTAACTAAGTTCGCGCTCATGAATATGGGCTTTGATAATGAGAGCTCTATCTAACTATGTGTGTCAATCTATTGGAGTATCTATCTATCCATCTATCTTCGACATGGACTCGCTTATACGTCACCATTATTGCCTCCATCGTTGATCTTCACAATGATGATAATAATGACAATGACGACGACGACAACAACATCAGCGTCATAATCGTGTGGCCTGTGCCGTTCACGGCACAATACAGCATACCACAATGGGTATCGTGACGATAATTTTACGCGAATTGATCAATTACTTATTTTCACACGCACCCATAGTAGCAGTAGACCTGGTAGTAAGTAGTATTAGTAGTAGTCGTAGAAGTAGAATTAACGCGTCCTATTGGTTTAAGTATACCTCATTGGGGTAGTGATGTGCATAGTTTCGGTAGAAATAGCATTATCTCTCTCTCTCTTTCTATTTATATATATATATATATATATATAGGATGTACGAATAATTAGCTGGCATCTTTCCCGCTCTCAGCTCTGACCTCTTGGCAATCTGCTCCCTTCTTAAACAGAATAAGGCCGGGTTGCCAAATCTAAGATTGTAATAATTTATTATACAATAAATAGAATGATTCTGTAGGAGCATGCAAGCAGAGTCTTTGCGCAACGTATGCCCTTAACACCACCTATTATTATTAATATTATTATTATTATTGGGTATCAAAAAGTAGTAATAACAATATAGATAACTGGAATGACAAGTAAAACGATGTATGAATCACACATGGTCCGTAAGAAGCATGTGTTGAAAATAATAATACACTGAACTGAACATTAAACCATTTTGTTCCTAACTACAATTTGTGAACTTTTACGGGACATTCACAGGGCAAGTTTCGCACGCGATGTGCTAAGTCGTAAATTAGCACGGACCGCTATGGCCGACAATGTGGAACAATGCTCGAAAACAACGTTTAACAACGCTGTCTTTTGCGCACCTTGACCTGGTGTATTTTGATGACGGATATAGCAATGTATCCATATCAGATTTAGCTGGCGCAAAAGTCCAAACCTACGGATCATTAAACGCTGCTAAACTTCGCCTGTTAAGCCTTCGAAATGACGCAGCGTGATTACGATTATTTTGCAAAGCAAATTATATTTTTCTACAAAGCTCTTTCAATCTAAATAGAAGTGTGATTAAACAAAACTGTCACATCTTGGCAAACGAGAACCCTGACGAAGAGTCGTTATTTGTGCCATATGTGACCGTCTGCCGCGGCTTCTGGTTCAAAGGGATCATTGGACCCTACTTGTTTCACTCCACTGTGAGCGTTATCACAATAGCAGCATGCTCCTTAATTTGGACGGAATCGATGCAAGTGAACTCTGGCTGCACCCAGATGGTGCCACAAGCCAAACAGTCGGCGAGACAATGTGGAGCTTTTGTGGACAAAGTGTCCCCGACGCGTAAATATTTACATAGTCTTCAAGGACTTGCGATTTAACGCGTTAGACTTTTTTTCTGGGGGAGGGGGAGGGGGCTGTAAAGAGTGAACTGCGCGCTAATAATTCCTCGACCATCAGCAAACTAAAGGCGCACATCGACGTGTGTATCAATGCCATTGGGCTTAATTTACGAGAAAAAATACTAACAAATAAGGTGTCCCGTACACAGTTTGTAAAAAAAATAAAAATATGTGACCACGTCACTGATATTGTATTTACCACAAATAATGCCTGTAGTAAAATAAAAACAAAATTACAAAAACGCTCTGCTTAAACAAGTTTGATTGTATGTTACTTTGAGGAATTTAGACACGTTTTCAAACAACCTATATTATTACCTTATATACGTGCATACGTAAGTGCACATACTCGTTTCTATGTATTGCTGTTCCACATGAACGCATAAAGGTGCGCGAAGTTGGCATTAGCTACTGCGTAACTGCAAGCCTCCTTGAACGTTGTAGTGACACTGTGGCCGGCACTGCGACTCGCAATGTGGCGCGAGCGATTTTTACTCTCTGCGGTTTTTTTCTCGACGATTCGTAGCCAGCAAGCTAACTATTGAGCGCGACACTTTGCTAGCGTAGTGGGGGTAGGATAGTGAGGTTCGTGGTGGTGTAGTTGTAGCAGCAGCGGGGGTCCTGCCTCTGTCGTTTCTGCTGCTGCAGCTGTGGACTGTTAGCACGGCGCCATAGTGACGTACCCCCGTCTTCGTAATAGTAGTAGTAGTAGTAGTAGTAGTAGGGCAAATTTGAATTTCAAATCTGCCGCAGCTACGGCGGGAGTGGGCTGATGACCGCCAACGCAGCCAAACGAGGGTGACTGGCGTTCGGGCTCAAGTCCAGCCTGGTGTTGCTGTTGCTGGCGCTGCCGGTGGCACCGTCGGTGCCGGTCTTCTCTATCCTGACTCCTGATCCTGACTCCTCCTCGTACACACACAAGGGCGAACGAGCCAGCTACTGACTGAGTGAGTGAGTGAACGAGCCAACGAAACGGGTGTAAAGGTCTGACAGGAAATGGACTCGCTTCGAAGTTGGCTCGCCTTAGCGTCGCCCGTCTCCGCCGCCCCCGTTGGGCACGACTCAGCAGCGTTTGCTCTGCGTTCACCGCCGACGCCCGATGGATTCTGGCTCTCCGCCGGTCACTCACTCGTGCTCCCTGCTGTTAATGACCAACCCACTGGCAGATTGCTGCCTGCCTGCCCGCCCGCATGCCCGTCTCCCTAACTCCGCTGCTATGCAGAAGCTGCAGTATTAGTTGGGGTAGTAGCAGCAGTGGGGTTGATGGTAGGGTCCTAGGTCCTCTTTTTCAACTGCCCCCGTCTCGGCCAACCTATGGACGACGCTGCCCTTTGGGCACCCTTCGTCGTTGGTCACCCCAGTGCGGCGGCGTTTGTCGTCGTCTCGGCTTGTGTTTGGGTGCTACTACGCCGTTCTGCTCCCCTCGACCGACCGACCGCCAGCCCGCCCGCGCGCGCCCCCGAGTTCCTGGGGGCTCTCCGGCCATACGAGCCCACATATGACCAGAAATCGTGCTGCTGCTGTTGTTGTTGCTCACACAGACAGATTTGCACTGCTTGCGCTCGCCGGCTGGCTACTACAACAACTGCTCCAATAGCCGCTCCATCCTGTTCAGCTCCAGTAGCAGAAGTCGTCGTTTTGTGCCAGCTCCGCTAAGTTCAGACAATTGTTTTTATTGACAAGACGACGAGAGATTTTTTTCGTTTCTTATTAGATTTACTCGTAAACTTAGCTTTTAAATTGATGCTGATGGCTTTTTATAGAGTAACCATACTGCTTCTAGCAAAACGTTTTGCTAAGCGCGCAGATATTGAAAGGCATAGAGAGAAAGGCATTTACACTTCACACAAAGGCACATATATATATATATATATATATATATATATATATAAATATATATATGTGTGTGTGTGTGGATATCATGATGTTAATGCATATATATTACTTATAAGGTGATATCCTGCAGTTATGTAGAAGGCTTCCCAAGTAGTGAGCTTTAAACAATTCACGTTAGGGAGTTGGCCAATCATTATTATTGTATGCTCATTTTAATTTTGTTTATATATATATATATATATAATTGTTTTTTGTAAAATACATGCGCAAACATGCGCGTCGAGCAAGGAGGCAGCCTATCGATATGTATAGTGCAAAAGTATACCAAAGGTACGCACACTTATGGATACACTTAACGAGCTTTTTCGAGAGATTGTCAAGCAGGCGGACTGTCTGTTGGCAATCGAGACTGGAATAATAGCGCTCGAAATGGCCAAGGGGCTCGGTAAGTGCATGCAGATTAAACAGCGTCCGCCAAACGCTTCACGAGATCCCCCCACGCTACCTCCCATGTGGAACGGGAAGAACAGGTAGCACCGGCATAGCCGCAACAGCAACAACAGTTGCAACCACAGCGAGAAGGCAAGAGTACAAGACGACTTGGGTGATCCGTAGCAACAGGCGCCCGACTAAAAGAGAACTAATTGAAGGGAGTAGCAGTGGCAACAATCACAAGGAGGAGTAGTACGGCAGCACTAATGCAAGCACTTTATTATCAATAGAATCTCTAGTAAACGAGCATTTATTTTCACAGCATCTGGGAGGACCACGACGAAGAAACAGAGATCGCAGCGTAGTAAGAAAACAATAACAGAGAAGGCTGGGGGATAATCAACCGATGAAAATGCCTACGACAAAAAAAAAATAAGAGATTTAATAACAATGGGAACAGAGATTCCACAGAAGGAGGACAGAAGATCTACCAATATAATAACGTTGCCCCACCGTTACAATACGATATAAAATTAATAGGCGTAAACAGAAGAGTGTCACAAAATAAATTCGGAAGAGTTGAGGAACGGCCGAGGTACATAGGCTACCTGACAGCACTGAAAACAAAAACAAGATATTTGATCAAACAATTGAGAAGCTTAATAAAGAGAGCACAAAAACCAAAACCATCGGGGATTTTATTGTGCATCTCTTTTACTTTAATAAAGATACCGAATAGACCGGTAGAGGTTCAAAAAACCTGTGTAGCCAAGCTTATAGAAAAATAATCTAAGTATAAAATGCGTGGCAACATATACGTTACAGAAGAAAAAAAGAGTCGACTGTTGGCTACAAACTGACCAATCGAAGAGCAGAAGCTGGATTGTAATTATAAGTATTGACGAAAGTAAAACACGATATAGAGAGCGACCTCAATGTTTAATAACTTTTAGTGGTCAGAACAGGCGACCGAAGCTAAACAGTACGAGAAACAAAATCATAAAAATATTAGACAAGAGACAGTTTGCGAAACGACTGAAAGACCATGGAGCAAGCGGATAGGCTGTGAAGAGAATGCATGGAAGTAAAAAGAAAAGGTTGCAACGTTATAGTTAACGCTATAAAATTAGATAAACGTAAACTAAACAAAAAAAGCGGAACACGCCGACACCATTGCGTGTTCCGCCTACAGGACACCCGCACACAAGCAACGGGAACAGCCGAGAAGGAAGTGACTGATTCTGAGCGCAGTGACGCGCCGGATTCTCCAACCAAACGCACGCCGATATAGAGTCTCCCGCCAAAAGGTCACGGTACCGACTGACGAAGGAGGAACAGAGTGGCAGATGATTGGCTGCCTTTCAACGCAATGATTAAGATCCTCCAGACGGCTCGATATTTACGTTCAAGAACGCGACATATTCGTTTGCCTCCAGTCCAAGCAGGGTCATGGTCACGGGAAAGGATTCGCATGGGTCAGTTTCCCACACATTTCTCTAGTAGTATACTCATGCTACTTCTCTCCCGACAGAACACTAGACAAATTGCATGTTTTCTTTAAAGAGCTCGCGACATCGTTACAAGGACACCCCGGTTGCACCTTTTTAGCAACGGGAGACTTTAGTTCTTATCAAACAGCCTGGAGATCACGCCACCACCGACAGAGATTTTCTTTTGATCGACTGTATGGCGGAGCAGGTCTAGCACTGGCTAACAAAGGTAATGGGTCCACCTTCTCACAAAGATCGCAAGTTTCCCTTCTGAACTTAACAATAATTAACGACAGCTCGCTCAGCCTCATCGAAGGTTGGGCGGTGGAAGAGCACCAAGAGACCCTCAGCGGCCATCCTTACATAACCTTCTCAGTGGTCCAACCGACCAGGCGTAGCCCTAAGCCCGACGGGCGACGTACCTGGCAGTTGAGAAGACTAGAGAGGGGTACACCTGTAGAAACGCTCAACAACCGATGCGCACGGTTCCAGGAAATAGCAGTTGATAAAAAAAAGACGTCGCTACTACCCTGGCGGTGGCTTGCAGAGCGCCAGGCGGGCTCCCCAGGGGAGGTGTGCCCCACCGTCAACCGTAGGTGTGATGGAGTCCCGTCGGATAGGAGGCACGCTCCAACTGTATACAAGCCAACCGAGCCATAACGAGGGCGCGGTCATGGCTGGCCTGACGCCGACGCCGAGGCGACCCGGAAGCTAAAGCAGCAGCATAGAAGGGCCTGATCGAGTAAGTCCATATGTATCTATGGGGATTAACCTATAAGGTGGTAATGGGTAAACTGCGATGTCGCTCATCTCCACATCCGTCCGAAAAGGTTTTCGAGCTAGTGTCGAATCTATTTCCCTCTCAGAAACCTTGACCTGAACGCTCAATTGAAGTCACACTTATAAAGTGCCTTCGGTTACCGAGAACGAAATCCCCCAGGCGGCAGAACGCCTTTCCCCCGGCAAGGCACCGGGCCCAGATTAAATACCCGCAGAAGAAATCAAGATAATGGCGTTAAACTACCCTGCCCTGCTGGTGGGCCTAGCAACAAGGTAACTTAAGGAAAGGAGGTTCCCAAACAGATGGAAGAAGGCATACTTGGCCTTAATGCCAAAACCTACTACCGGCCAGGGGACTTCCTTGTTTAGGCCCATCTGTCTCTTTAATACCATCGTAAAACTCATAAAGAATGTTCTAGTCGAAAGGCTAAATCAGGAGATCACGCAAAAGCAAACGCTTATGCGTGATCTCCTGATTTAGCATTTTGCCATTGGGTTTCGACGAGGCTGCTCAACACTGGATGCTATCCCACATGTCCTTAAGTGAGCTGGACACGAGGCGGCTTGACCCCCAAAATCTATTTCTTTCGCACCGCCGCTATATGTCGGCTAGCACTGCGTTGGCAACTTTTTCAAGTGTTGTCTCTTGGCGAGCCGTGACGAGGAGGCTGACACCGTCGTGGGCTTGGTTCCATAGAACCAAGCCAATAACGGGGCCCTTTGGCACGCCAGCTGCCACGCTGTGCTGGCTTTGCCCTGTTATGAGCATCCTGTGGTCCAGATAAGAAAACGTTTTCGCCGGAGAGAGTGGCTCTAAGCCATCCACTCTTCTTAAACCTGGCACATTACTTTACTTAACAAGGCTTTTGTCTCTGCATTGTTTGAGTCTAGGGGCATGACTAACTGAGGAGCGCCGATGTCCGTGCAGGACACAGGCGGACATCTGGAGGACCCACGGGCAGTCCGACAGCAGAACCAAAGAACGTCGGAACCGGCATCCTGGGAAGCGAGAACCGGCCCCCTAAGAAGCGATGAAAAGAGATCGGGCAATCTCACCCTTATCCTCTGTGAAAGAGGGAACGAGCTTCTTTAAGCGTCGAAAGATTAACAAGTGTTCTCCAGAAGATTAGCAGAAGGTCGACTGGTAGCACTCCTCACAAGCTCTTATGAAGTAAGTTGAACATATATCCCTGTAACCCAAATAAAATTGACTAATAAATTACGCGCTACTGATTAAATATGTGTACACAGCACATGCATCTAGGTAGGAATCTAGGAAGGAACTCATATCTAGGTAGGCACCTAGAAATGTACACGTATCCACCCACGAGATCATCTGCGTTGCTCTCTCTCTTCTTATTTATCAAGTTGCCAATAAATGACTAGCATACATTATCAAGTTACACTTGCTGTGAGCAGAATGCCAGGTAATATCAATCCACAAGTATGGTACGTTTTTTGCACAGGCTAAACCACGGATTTAAGAGGCAAAAAAGCTTCACACGAAAAAGTAGCTTTTTTCGTGTGAAGCTGTTATTCTCTTAGCAGCTTTTTTGCAGCATAAATACAACAATTTGAAGGATGTGACCGGGCGAATTTCCCCAAGAAGAGAACTCCTGATCGTCAAGAGTCGGTAATGAGCACGGTGACTTAGTTATTTCCTAACGCTTCGTACTTATAATGATATTAGTCGACGGGCCGACATGCTGTCTACGTTATTTGATGTAAATGCTTCAAATTGGTTATTGCGAAATTTTAAATGCTCGGAGCGCAAGTCTTAGCATATATCGTTTGACTATGGGAAAAAGTCCTTATGACGCCAGGCAAAGAAATGTGAATTTTTAAAGTGTTATGTTAACCTATTTAGAGTCGTTTAAACAGTTTTTGTAGCCGCACCCCAGGTTAAGAGTGCATAGCACCGAACAAATATTAAGAGCACCTTGTACGCCAATAGATAATATTGCGGTGAAATCACGCTTTACTTAAGTCGTCTCAACGACGAGATAATCTTTTTGGTATGATATTGGTGCCAGTGCTTTAACATAGAAGTGCCAATTTAACTTTTCAAGGAATGTTAGACTTAAGCACATAGTTACAGGTGAGCCAGAAACCATACACGCAAGCAGAGAAGCTAAGTAAGCCTTACTATTTGGATAATCTCAATCACATTTAGCTTGTGATTGAAGCTGTTTGAGACTGATCGTCTTACATTGTTTCGATTGTGGCAATCGAAACGTTTGGCGCGCCTTAGATTCATTGACGATATCCAGTGTCTTAATGGTTTCAATTGCAGATTTAACTTCTTTGCAGGTAGACTCAATACTCCTTACTTTCGGAGCATTTTTTCTGTCTAAAAGATAATACCAAATACAGTTGAGAGTAGTGGAGCTACATCCGAAGTACCGGAGTATTTGTATTAGGAAAGAATGGCGTGTGCAATTAAAAAACGAGTGCCACATACAAGACGACTCCAAAGCAAATCTGTTTGCTTATATAATGGTTTTGACAGTGTCCTTCTATAGGTGTGCAAGGGGTGGTTTCGTGAAGCGCGATCTGCGGAACTGGCACGGCAAAAATTGCGATTACCTTTGTTCTTATTTATCTGGGTAATAAGAACTGTGGATTAGTTGAAATTTACCCGTCTTCATAAATTAGTGAATTGTACGTTCTAGTGAATTAGCAAGAACGATCGAATTTTGCTTGGGACGCATACGCGATACCCTCGTAGCCACTACAAGTCGTCCAGCTTTTATAGTTTAAAAAACTATCTGCGTTTCGTAAGAAGTGACCTCGTTTTATATCGAGTTGGGTCTATAGCGAATGTCGGGTCGAACCTAAAGAGACGTAGCTATCTGTGACTCTACAGTGGCGTAATGTCTCTTTAACTCGCTAGCGATGCACAGTTGACCCCGTATGGTATGTAGTATGAGAGTCAGCTCAAGTTTAGATTTGGTTTTTCCACAACACATCCATTTACTGAGCTGAGCAATATCTTATAGCTGCTTTTATTCAGACTTATATACATAGCCTTTAGACTTATATAACATGTTTTGTGCACTACAAAGTGCATTTCTGAACCTCTGCGCGCATCTTTAGTTAGCTTCTTAAACAGCGAAGGCGATCTATTACCGTACACGCGTATGGTATAACTTATTGACATACACGGAGCAATGGCCGTAGCCCACGCGTAAATTTGATAACGTTAGACATATTTTCTCGGTTACTAGCCTAAACTGCAGGAAAACACTCATAATCTCTTGAAAATAGTTTTTCAAACGCCTCAGAAGCAGAATCGACGCCTCGGACTTCATACATATTACATCAGTTTAGCTGCAGCATACGATACTTGTGCCTTACATGCGGATATTTCCGCAATGTCACAGGAACCTACATTTTTTGTGAGGACTATCGGGTAATGGTCCGAAAAAATGAAGACCATGCAAGAGACGACTCTGTCTCACCCAGAGCCTTTATTCTCCAGCAAATGACGCAAACTATCGAGCTTCTCTGATTTCCACATTAAGGCAAATTATCGTACGTTTAGAACGTAAAAGAGGGAAGCTATTATAGGAAATGCATTCTAAACTATTATAAAAAAGTTTAATTAAAAAGGGACTAGTCGATTTGCGATTTAGGAGGCAGAGTGACGCCTGGGCCCGGTCCCATATTGAGCAGCACATCTGGCAAGGGTCCGACGTTTAAATTATGTCCTTATCTAAGTACTCCAGTGTCTTGAGACACATATCAACTAAAAGCAGTCGAACTAGTCCGAGTGCCAATACAATTGTTCGTTGTGTCTTAGGAGCTCTTTTTGTTGGCGTAACAAGGCGACGACGGCTATTCACAAAACTGCCGAATCGATTACGCACTAGATCTACATGCATTCCAAATATGGGGGCTTTTGCATAAACATAGCTAGTTCAATACCACTTTACGTAATGCTCTTTATATTGAGCCACTAATCAACCGGCCGGGAATACTTACGACTCGGCACGTCGAGAACAGCCCGCGTGTGACACTGAGCAAATGAGTGGTGACAATGACAGCAAATCCGGTTATGTAAGTTGTGCCTATTATGTGGCCTAACGTGGCAGCGGACTTTTATTTCCTTTGGTGTTTTGTCGTTGTTAACAGGTCGGACAGACTCGGAGGGTGAATTCAGAGCAACAGGCGGCAGCAACCGACTGGTCGAACACGGGCCGAGGGACAGAACACGACCGAGTCGATGAAAACCAGCAAGAAAGAACCCAAGCAAAGAACTCCAGCAAAGAAAGAAGGGCCTTGCCGCTCCACCTCTCTTGCTGCTGCTGTTCAGTTTGTTGGCGCTCAACGATGCATAATGGACATCCGGCGAGCTATTCAAATCTACTGTTATTATTATTAGTGTTGGTATTACTAGGCTTGGCGCGGCGCCGACCTAGAACCGAGCTCGCTCTTCGGTACAATTCAACAAAAGAGAAAGAAAGCTTTGTCAAAGGCTCTGTTGTTCAGAGAACATCCGGCTGGCTCTATTAACAGCGGAGAAAGAAGGACATATGTATATGCAGAAAGTATCGACTTCTTTTGTCATTTCCTGACCGAGCCGTTCTCTAGCCTGTCTAACCCGACATGTCTCGACATAAACGGAGCATTTTCAGACCCGGCGGTGCATAGCTATAGCATAAAATACATGTAAGTACATGTACTTTTTGACTAAATAGAACATTAATGGCATACAAGTTGTGCAGCCCGTATGGACCGAAGAGCAAATATTTGATAGTGCACATATATATATATATATATATATATATATATATATATATATATAGCACTACATGTCCCTGGTTGAAAAAAACGTTGTCTCTGGCAAATAGGCCACGTCTTTGAAACTTAATTGCTACTGTCTTTTCCAGTTTATGCTAAGCCTTATCTCGTCCAAATAATCATTGAGTCTCTTCAATCCCTGTTTAACTCGAAAGATATTTCTGCCATATACCGCAATGTCATCTGCTTACATTAGAGTACTTGCCTACACTTAGGTCTGCCCCTGCATCACCCGGAGAGGTAGCCTACCTAATAGTACAGAAAACAGGAACAAGCTAGGTCTATAGCTCTGGGCCACTTCTTAGGTGTAACTCACTCATTCCATAATCCGCATACCGTTGTCGATGCAAACTGTACTCTCCTTCGGAATAGTCCCTAAAGGTTTTAACAATAGATACGGAATCATGCGGTGCTTCTGATACCACCTTTCTTTTTGATAAATTGTTTGTGTCTATTTGATATTCTAAATAGATCTTATAGGAGCAACTCTTAAGTGTTATTCTTCTACAAGTTTGTGGCTTTGCTATGCTTTTCCCCTTATGTATAACAATATAATCACCTATATATAATAAGAACTCATTAAGCATTTTCCTAGATTTCGAGCATTTATCGAAAAGGGCTTTCTAGAATAGTGTCATTATCAATGTTTGCGACGCTTTGCTTCTAGGCGCCCTATCAATTGCCATCACGAAATCTTTGACCGTGACTGCACGAGCTACCCACTCTCCTGCAGATTGTGCATCGTTGTCCCTAGGCCCATTGCATGATCATTTTTGTTTGTTAGCAATGCCAGCTTATCGCAGCGTACTAGAACACAAAGTGCTTGATCAGTCGCCCAATCTTTTCATTCATTCGCCATTTGTGAGGTTGTTTGTCCTCTAATTTCAGCAGCTCCCATTCTCGGGTTTTCTTGTACTTTTGCGTTTCGTCCTTGTATGCTCTTGGTGCAATTTTGTTTACCGCTATTATGAACGATATATATATATATATATATATATATATATATATATATATACGCCCAGTGACTTCCAAAGATCAGCAAAGCATCTTCTCTCTTCACATCTTCTACATGAGAACAGCACACTGCGCCATTGCTATGCACTCAACGGCACGTCTTGCGGTTTCGCATAAACGTCTTTGTCTGGGCAACCAGTAACCCCCACCACTGCTCCCCGTGAGAGCTCTACGAGCGGCACTGAGAGCAGAAGGGGTACTTCGAGGTCGAGTATAGCGTCGGCCGTAGTTTATAAAACTACAATGCAAAGGCGACTCTGTAGCAAGCAGTAGGCTCTAGCTGAAGCGCTTTGGTAGAAAAAGAGTGATCTCAGCAAGGACGTCGAGTCAAAGGCGAGGCTGGCGGTGACGGCAGCGGCAAGCTTTATGCAGCTCTATTGCGATGTAGCAACTATCTGATGTAGCAACGATTATACTACTACTGCATCTGTTACTACCTCGTATGACCGTATTTGACCGTGGTCTTTGTCGTCGTTGTGCCATCGCTAACATCAATATGATCATCGACATCGATTGCGTCTCTTCTATAGCTTTTTCTTCTGCCTATGTTGCCGCTAGTTCGCGTAAGCTGCGCATTCTGGTCTCGAGCAAGCGAGCAGCGAATTTTCGTCGTTTTCATACGACGAAACTAGATGGATAGCCGGCTGTCATCATCTTTCATTCTTCGGTGCGTCTCTCTCTCTCTCTCTAGTCCTCAGCTGTGAGCGTCGTCCGCGTCCAGACGTTTCCGTTCGATGCGAGCCTTATAACAGCAACAGCAGCAGCATCGGCAGCGATACCCTTGACGGATATCTCCGATATTCGCCAACAGCTATACGCATTTGGCTCGCAACGACGCCTTTCATATGCCCCACTCCGCCTTCCCAACCCCGCTTCCTCCGCCCCCCGTCTTTCCTGCCCTTATTTTCTGCTCCCCACCTGACAAGGCCGCCTGTAGTCGCGCACCCACTCTCGGACTAACGTGTGCACCACCCCACTCGGGCTAACAAGTGCCGTCGTCCCGATGACAAACATACTGCGCCGCCCACACGACTACACTGCCACAGAATAATTGCTTCGTACTATTTTATCTCTCTCTCTCCTCTCTCTCTCTCTTGCAATCGCCTCCTCAGTCATGTACAATATAATAGGCTCAGCATTATAGACATATACTAAACAGTCAATTGCACATCGATAACAAGTCGTTTATCAATAACATGAAAGTGATATGTATATGTATATATATATATATATATATATATATATAATTTATTCAATGTAATCAATCATTCACGGTCGGACCATGACATTTGGGCCATATATATGTATCATGAGGGGGCTGCCGCGAGTATAAGCTCGACTGGTTATTTAATCACATATTCCAGTAACCGTAAAATGGATTAAAAAGATACTTTATATGCATATGTAAGGCATTCAAGTGCAGATATGATTGTGTGTGTTGCAAACACGGCGCTTTAATTGTCCTGAATGATTTTAAAGACAAAACATATGAAAACAGTTATATATATATATATATATATATATATATATTATATATATAGTGAAGATTTTGAAAGCGATATAAGGAATTATAAAGCTCGTTAAAGCAATCATTTTTACATTGCAACGTGGTCTTGTTTTGGAGTGAGTGTAATATTACTAAGATTCGTGACACGTGATAGAAGAGCACAACATCTGCAATAGCTAGTCCTCCTATACAGAAGCTAAGCACTTGCTTCGTCGTAATTGTGAGAAAATGTCTGCTTCTTCCAAAGAACATACAAGCCTGCCAGAAGATTCGACATGGTTGTTTAAAGAGAATTCGCAAAACATGAAGTTATTTTATTAGCTTACGCCCAATACCTCAACAATCATTACCCAAAGAGCAATTTCTTTATATAGATCTTCCCAAAAAAATCCGGACACCCTGTATACATATTCAAATAGAACATAATAACATTTTAACTATGTACACGTGTGCACTAACGTGTGGCACAATAAAATAATATTTGACAAAATGTTATTAGTATGAATTGTACATGCAATAGCTTCAGGGGTGGCCACAGCGCGACTCCGCAGACTGTTATTTAAAATATGTAAATATAATATTGTTATAATTGTCGGATATATTGGCGTAACAAATTATTAGATATATGCGAAAGCTATATGCCACTCCTGTTTAGGAAGCACCTTAAACGTAGTTCTCTCTAAACACATTTGTGCGCTTTCAAACACTTAACTACTTTGTTTTGTAAGATTTTCAGACCGGAAAGCAACAAATATAAAAAAACTTGCTGAGTGCAAGCGACTAAAAAACTATTGTATACACAGGTAGATCTTTTATAGCAAG
>QVRM01006606.1:175000-250484 GCA_003439945.1 Dermanyssus gallinae | reverse complement strand
AGCGATTGACGACACAATTGCCACTATGCTTAGGTGAAACTTCTTATAATCTGAGATATCCTGGTGCAGTAACGTGCTTTTAAAGGAGTACTCAGCGCGCCCAGCGTTAAAAAACTGGTTCAAAGGCGTAGTATAATGCAGCTTTGGCTGGGCAGACAATTGGTTGTTCTCTGCAATCTACGTAGGTCTGCATAATACGCTTTTTTAGTGTACAAGGAACAAATGCAGTTATGCGCTTTTGCTATCTGGCCCTCCGCTTATCGCTACTCTTTATGCGCCAAAGCTGTGACGTTATCGACATCGTAGACGGTCCCGAGGGATGCATCTCAATGCATTATATTTCCCTAGTGTCTAAGTACCGGATGATTTTAAATAATGCTTTTTCGGCTGCTCGGCCTGGTTAGAGACCGTGTTGCTTCCTCGGTATAGTATAACAGTATTTGTCATAGAAGCGATCGATAATCAGAGACGTAAGGGTTTACACTTCTACCGTACATTTTTTTCATTTCGCCTGTAGGTATCTCTAGCAACGCAGCTGTTAAAGGGAGCGTGTTGCGGCATTTTGGTGTTCGTAAACGACAAGACCCGGACCTGCAGATTTTCCCTTGGGTTAAGATCTGAAAGCCTATTCGTTCCGATTCTCTGTTTATTGTTGCACTTGAAGTTTACAGTCGTGGTGCAGTAATGTGCTGAAGTGTGCAATCTAATC
Source organism: Dermanyssus gallinae (assembly GCA_003439945.1). Lineage (NCBI taxonomy): Eukaryota > Metazoa > Arthropoda > Arachnida > Mesostigmata > Dermanyssidae > Dermanyssus > Dermanyssus gallinae. The sequence goes on along the minus strand of QVRM01006606.1, from coordinate 249,775 downwards.
TTCGTCGTTCATTGGGAAGTTCGGCACTGTTGGCCATTTAGACAGAAGGAGCCAGAGCTTAAGAATGCCTTTGCTTCGCTTTTCTCATTTCATCTACCTCATAGCTCCAGTTATTTTCATTTTTTTTGCCATTTAAAGTAACAGGTAGCCAGTGACAAGTAAACCTAGAGTTTCTGTCGACGAAAGAACTTTGCCTTGAAAGATGTTGCGATGAGATATCGCATGGCACTATCTGTCAAAAATGACACAGGAGTTAGAAATATAAAACTGATCTTGATCCTATCTTTTTGTGCCTATTTCTAGTGCTGTCTGCCTATTCATTTTACAAATTATGTAACGCTTAAGTCGTCCGCGGAACGGGCACAAATACTTCACCTGAATATGATAGTCCTGTACTGTCGTAGGTTTAGCTTAGCCCTATTACCCTGGTACCCACAATGTCTGCGTCCTCTCATACAGTGCGGACAACTTGCTTTTCTATATTTGTCTTTTATGTCTTAAAGGCCGTAGAGATCCTTAGACATAGCGTTTTTGAGAGGTACTATAGCCTTCTTGATAGGTGGAGGTATACACAACCTCTGTGACGCTTGTTGGTTTTCTCTGAGTACAGACCGCGGTATCCTTTACAAATAGGATACGTTTAACCTTTGCAAAAAAAGAAAAACCCTAATTTTTAGTTATCATGTCGTGTTCCATGAGACCACGCTGTGTGCTCCACGAATCATCTCGTTTCACCTAGCCACGGATATTTGAGTGCGAATTAACTGATCTATGCAAATTATTCATTTACCAAACACGCGATTTTGGCGACAGTCTAATATGTATTACAAGTTATGAGATTAAATATTTCATCCGTATCAATTAAGAAAAGGCGGTGGATACCTGTGTTGTTTTTTCACATTCAAATAGCCAGTTGTACGAAGATTATCAAATTGATGCAGTGCGGTACGATCTTCCACGGTTCCACAGGCCCATATAAAACGCAAATCGTCGCTGTCGAGGCTGTCGCATTCAGTTTTTCATGACAGTAAAAAAGCATTATTTCACGCTAATGAAGATTCATATGTTCCATGTTTCCTTTATGCGCAAATAAGCATAGCGCTATAGAATTGGGATACACCTAGTATACATTGATTTGCTAAAGAACAAACTACGACAATGGTGGTCAATTTTTGTTTATAACAACTCTAGCCTGCAGTGGGAGCTGCTGAATAAACTGGAACTCACTAGTATTTAATTGGAAGCCATTATACATATAAGGCTCGAGAATGATGTTCTTTATATATGGGCGTTATAAGTATTGTACAAGCAGTGACATTCAATAAAACGCCAAATATATACGGCCAATCTAAACAATCAGGTGCGGGTCCCCCGTTCGTCATATGACGGCAAGGTATTCTTGCTCCGTGAGGTCAATGTCACTTGCGTAAAATGGAAGCTCCTGCAGGTCATCGATAACCATCCTGGTCTTGGCGTATTCCGTATGAACTTACGAGGTGCATTTCAAAAACGATTCTCAAACTCGTTGGTCCGCTCACTTGCTGCTTGCCTGTAGGTCGAAACTAAGTGACAGCTTTCGACAACAAAACAATAATCCAACAAAGAGGGACTGACGAATTTCGTTGTCGCTTATTGAATACTGTTTCCCTCTTAGGATGCGGAAAAATCACGAAACGAACCACTTGCTTACTCGTTCCGAAGCTCTAGTACCTTGTATACGTATATATGTATATAAGAGGTGTGTTCAAAAAGTATCGCGACGTTTGTGTTTTTTCAAAAATTATTCATTTATTCATGAATATCTATTTTGTCCCCTTCAAAGTAATCCCCATGAGATATTATACACTTGTGCCAACGGTTTTTCCAATCTTCGAAGCACTTCAAAAAACCATTTTTTTTAATCTTGTTCAGCTCCTCCTTCGATGCCGTCTTTATCTCGCCAAGCGTAGCGTAACGTCGTCCTTTCATGGGCCTCTTCAGTTTAGGGAACAAGAAAAAGTCACAGGGGGCCAGATCTGGGGAATACGGTGGCTGCGGCATCATTAGTGTGTTGTTTTTGGCCAAAAACTCGCGCACAAGCAACGATGTGTGAGCAGGGGCGTTATCGTGGTGCAAAAGCCAATTTTTGTTCTTCCACAAATCCGGGCGTTTCTGGCGGACTGCTTCGCGCAAATTGCGCATAACTTGCAGGTAATATTCCTTATTGACCGTTCTACCCTGTGGCAAGAACTCATGATGCACCACGCCCCTGCAATCGAAGAAAACTGTCAGCAAAACTTTCACATTCGACCGAACTTGGCGCGCTTTTTTCGGTCTTGGTTCGTGCGGCAGCTTCCATTGAGATGATTGAGCTTTGGTTTCCACGTCATAACCATAAACCCACGATTCGTCACCAGTTATGACCCTCTGGAGCAAATTTGGGTCGTCGCGGACAGAGTCCAACATCTCATTAGCAATGTTCATGCGATGCTGTTTTTGGTCGCATTTGAGCAATTTTGGTACGAATTTCGCGGCGACCCGTCTCATGCCCAAATCATTGATAAAAATCGAATGGCACGAGCCAATCGATATGTTTAGGTCCTCAGCAACTTTTCTAACGGTGATTCGACGATTGGCCAATACCATTTTCTCCACTTCATTAATTTTTTCGTCTGTTGTTGAAGTGCTCGGGCGTCCGGCACGCTCTTCGTCGTTCACATCTTCTCGGCCTTCTGAGAACATTTTGTACCACCGATAAATGTTGCTTCGGTCCAAGGTAGCTTCTCCGTATGCCACAGTCAACATTCGGAATGCATCCGCGCACTTAATTTCGTTTTTCACACAAAATTTGATACAGGTTCTTTGATCCATTTTTTTGAATAGGTAAAAATCGAAGACGATCCAAAACACGTGCAAGCAAAGCAGCTGTCAACAATTAAGTGAACATTCAAAATGGCCGAGCTTGTCGGCATAAGTGAGAGACATGAGTACCAACATAACGCCACAAAAAATCGAAATTCGAATATACGTAACCCGCGAAAATTCAAAAGTCGCGATACTTTTTGAACGCACCTCGTATGTATACGTTTAGATACAATATATATATATATATATATATATATATTTATATATATACGAGGACAACATTTCGTTCTATGCATAGCCAACAACACAAGGATCTGAATGTCCTGCCTTGCAGCAAATATCCTGAGAGGTTCCCACGGCACAAAAAAATAGCCAAAGACTTCCGATAGACGGGTTTTCCAACCAACCTAGGCTATACTCCGTCCCCTGCGGGCTTGGAATCGCGGTAAAGCATATCTTCAATGCACCGAGGCCGGACATGTTGAGATATCTAGGTGTTTCCTCAACAGTCATTGTGGCAACATGGCCGCTGGCTCTCAACGGTATGGTTTATCATTGATTCTCGAATAGCATCGTTCCGATATACATTTTCATCCAACATAGAACCAGCCCACCTTACTTTATCGATTGGGAATAGGCCTACATGGGGTGACTCTTCAATGAGTGCAATGCAAAAAAAACGCCGAATTAACATAACGAGACAAATGCTTCACACTGGAATCTGATTTCTATGTGGTTCACATGCCTTTGAGACTCACGGCAGCGTGAGTAAAGCAACGGAAAGTTTTCTAGCAAAATTATTCCAATGGATGTCAAGAGAAAGCGTAGACTTTTGTAGCGGTAGATTTGACCTGCAACACCTCCCCCTTAATAGGCAACGCAGGGATGTCTTAGCTGTCCTGGCCTCTACAGACTGTTCCTTTAAAAGAATACCTCTTAGGCTCCAGGTGTGGATAATGCGTGGACAGAATTTCATGCTACCAAGCAAGATCAGAGAACTTCGTGTGATTAATAAAGGAATTATATTTATTTTTCGTATATTACATTATGTATGCGACTTACACAAATCAGCCTCATACGACGCAGAGTTGAGATAATGGCGAGGCATTTTAGTCTAAGTGCTAGTGACACACTCTATCCACGGAGCATAAAACCGATAAACCTCGTGGATTCCATAGAAGCCACTTTTTTCCTGCAAAAAATTGTTCCCCATTAGGCAGGGCTTCATCCAAAGATATCGATAAGTAAATTTTTGATTGATTCATCCGAGGAGATCGAAACCGTTGTCGACGAATCGCCACATGGATTGCCGCGTTTTATAATTTGCGCTTTTAGGGTCCGAGCTAGTGGTTTTTATTTTGTTTATTACAAATTCACCTTGTTTGGGTATAGAAATATAAACGAAATATGTATGACATATATAATAAAAACGGTTTATAAGTATTTTTCTTATTTGAGATACATGATTTAACGACGGTTTTAACCCTTACAGCTGAAGGATCGATACGAGCAAGACCACTCGACTGTGCCCACTAAGCACCCTAGTCTTTAAGCATCTTTAAAAAATAAAAATGGTTAAGGTAGTACAAGGCTGCGACAACATGAAGGATACCCTAAAGAGGTTTAAATGCATTTCGACTAAATCTGATAGAGATTGTCATATGTGCGCATGCACGAGTTCAGTCGATTAACTGCACCGAAAGCTGAACTGATCAGCTTACATGACATTAATGGACTCAAAGTACTTAATAAGCCGTGGTAATATAATTTTCTCAAATATCATATATTATGGACATAACTGACCCAAAATATAGGATTATTATTAGTATTATTGTGATAACTAATATACCTATATATTTACTATGAGCCTAGTGTATATGTGGTAACTGCCGCATGCAGGACCACAATAAATGCGCAAGATATTGTATATGTCTAAATTAGAGGAGACTGTCGGCGGCTTCTTCAGCCGTAGTCAGATTGTTTCAGTAGTCGGCGGACAGCCGGATATAACCCACGCAAAGCGACTCCTTGCTCACATCGACAAACGAAACACTCGCTTCCTGTTTAATGAAAGACACCTCTGGTTGAAATTCGCTTGCGTGAGGTAGTTCCATAGCCTGTGAGGATCATACATCAAACTCGAGACAATAGATGTATGAAGAGCCTCACTGATAAGAAATCGGAGAGTCTCCGCCTTCTCCGTACAGGCAGACAAGACTCGTGCATACTGTTCCATTTATATGCGCTGTAAACATTGTTCCGATGTAATGTGCCCAAAAAGCCAATATACGGCAACGAGTTAACAAAGTACAACAGTTGGCCGCTGCAGCGTACAACGTCACTAGTAACCAATCGGTTGCTCTTAAATTGCATGGTCTTGGTCTTCCTAGCGTTTCTCTCAAATCCATTTGCACCTCTACTATGAAAGTAATAAACTTGATAGTACTCACCGTCACGCAACTTACTACCACAACTTAAACTGCTGTTTGGTACTCCTGTCGAACGTAACGAACAAGGCGTCCTCATCAAAGAAACTTGCTATTAAACTCAGGAAATGAGCCACCCACATCCCTTGGCATGATTCAACTACGAAGCACGTTGTCGAAGACCTTGACGCAATCAAAAACGCAATCAATAGAGACAGGATTTAGATGACCTCTGGGTGTACAACAGCTCGCTCGAACTCCAGGACCGGATTTTTCCGGAGGAAGGGCATGTTTAGCCACGTACTCAATTCCGCTGAATATCCAACTTGCAGAAAACCTTCCTAATGGACGCTTGGACGCCACTCCGCGATACAGATATCTGCTATTCTTCTTTCTTGTTTGTTATCACCTATGCCTAACCGTAAGCAGGAGGGAAAGCCTGGCGACATACCACACATTAGGCGTCGCCTTCTTTATACTACTTAATTAAACAAATCACATAACATTACAGCCAAGTAGGGGGTAATTGGATTTTGTGCTCATGGACGCCCTCCCCCACGAGCTCTCTTTCTTCGAAAGTGGCCGTAGGATCTGGCACACCTCCTTCCTCCTGTAAGCGGATGCTATACAGGTCTATACGATTGAGCAGAAGGCCAGCTAAGTGACCCTTATTCCTGCCTGTCACCGAGCGAGTTGTTCACCTCCCTCGTATAAGTTTTTACAAACCACGACACATTTACGCTTTTACGAAACGATTAAAAATGAAAACATTCTTAGTAGCATAACAGGTAGTATAAATACGCGTTTGTTGAAAGCATTCCAAACTGTGCAATTGTAGATGCATCGTATTTCTTCACGGCAACGTCCGCATACATCTATAGCGACCTGCCACAAGTTGTTGCCATATTTCTCGTGGCATATTTCATCGCACCCACTTTATGGCTCTGATTATGCTTCCTTCAGATTATTCTTCGGTTCCGCTAGCTTCGGAATCGTTTAAGAGCAAACAGTTTGAAAGTTTGAACAGCATAGAAGCAACCTTGATTTTTGCATCGAACAAGGCATTCTACTAAAAGTAATATTTTTCAATAAAAGAGCGAGGTATATATCGTGTACACCCTGGACTGATATACAAGTATATGATATCAACTTCTGAATTTATTATTAGACTTTTAGGTTATTAGGCTGAAAACAAGGGGTCTCAACTATTCCGGACTATACGCTATCGCAATTTATATCAAAATGAAAATAGGTATTTCGGTGATATGTTTTTACGTGCCGTTAGGGACACTTCTGAAGAACATGTTTATTCTATGTAGCCACCATTAGCAGCAATTACATTTTCCATTCTGGCGCGAAAGCGCCCACAGGCCTTCATCAAAGTTAGCGGAGTGAGATTGTTGAACGATTTGACAATGGCTCTGCGTAGCGCTTCTGTGTTTGCAGTTTGAGACTTGTTAGACTCTCTTCAGTCGAGCCCGGTGGCGTGGTGGCATGCGCCTGCGCCTCGCGACAGCGCACCGGGTTCGAACCCTATCGTTGCACATTTGTATTTATAGGGGTTCCTTCTGTAAACAATGCGCAAAGCATTCCCATGGACGTTAAATCTTGGCTGAGAGTCAGTCCCGAAAGGATTTTTTAAGACTCTCGCTCAACAAGCCTTATACATAGAAGGAAATGTAGTCTAAAAATGTAAGCCTGGACTGCTAGGGGGCCACATCGTCTTGTCCCAGAATGCTGTCATGTTGTCCCGCAGCCAATCCTGGACGAGGTTGCTGGTGTGGGAGGGAGCGCGTCTTGTTGAAAGACATATTGTCTTCCATTGAACAGTCTATCAATCCATGGTTTAACCATCCTTCGCAGAACACGTAATTTACACTTCCTTTGTTACGGTTTTGTGTTTGTCAAAAAGTATGGGGGCATCGCGTCTCCTTCATTAAACACAACACTTAGGACGTGCACGTTAGGCAGGTTGTTTGGTTCTATGCACGATTAGTACATCCTCAGGGTCCTTTGCGAGCCACCGGTCAATCTTCGGGTTATGTTTTTGGTCAATGATGAAGATGTTTTCGTCGGAGAAGAATCAAAGGTGTCCCGCGGTTTCGTGTCTCAAAGACGTGAGGATAAGATGGCAGGCAAACCATCCTCTTGATTTTCGCGGCCTCAGACAACATTAGTCTGACTTTGAACGTGCAAGACTTGTAGCGCAGTTCTTTGTTGATAATCCGACGCATAGAACGGACACTGATATTGAATTTCATCGCTAAACGGTGCATCGATAGATTTAGGATCCCTAAAAATGCAGTTTTGCACCGTTTTGATCAGCTTTTGGCGTCCTCACTTCTCGTCGGCGGTTGTGAATCTTCCTTCCATGTGTTGCACCACCTAGCTCTGTCTCTTCTGCATCACTGTAGCGTCGGCTAATGTCGTAGACGGTTGCTCTTTTAAATCCAGTGATGTTGATGATTTCGGCTGGTCAATGTCGGCACGAAGCAATCGGATAACGGTTGCTTCTTCGGTCATATTCTGGACTCATATTGCGCCGACCGTTCATGATGACGATGTGTTTTTGTTCTATTGTGAGTGGGCTGTCTGCTCACGCAGACCGAAATGAATTAACGTACTCCGCCTATGCAGGGTTGCCCGCCACAAATATGTACGGATTTAGCTGAGCACCCTATATATATATATATATATATATATATATACATATATATATTGTACCTGTTTGGTATTTCTACAATACAGCGCACACAAGGTGAGTTACATGACGTGAGCATTTGTAGATGACTAAATTTGCTTCGTATATCCGACACAGCTGCGTATAAGCTAATTTGCCACTTTGCCGCACGGCGGAAAGCAACCAACAATTAAGTGGTACATTGAACAAGCCGCTTGGCACTATGTACAGAAGTGCAGTGTCGTTCGATATCTGAACGACGTTAGTCTGCTATATTTACATACATATAGAAACAGATGTATATGTATATGGCAACTGCAATGGCGACCGCAGCTGGAACAATCTGTGTCTAGCTTACAACAGGCATGCATTAATAAGAAAGCTCGAGCCGAACGGTCGGTCACGCGGAATAGACAGCGCGATTAGATCATCAGTCCACCGATGGACGAACTAGGAGACCGATGATTCCGTCGGTGCAGAAAGTTTCTGCCAGATAGAGATGACGACGGTATGATGAAAAGACCGGGAGCGAAAGTTTGTTATATATAGATTATGTTATGTATAGGCTAGGAAAGAGTACAAGAAGTATACATGCGTATAAGAGTACACGCACAGCGGCGCCGAAAGCAAAAGATGATGACACAACCACTGCAGCAGCTGGGCACCTCCAGCCATCATTCTGCCTAATATGGCCTCGTATTCGTTGTCATTAAACAATAAACGGATCCCCAGTTAGTTCGGAACAGAGAAGGAACGGTCGACCAGGAAGGTCAGAAGCAACAAACGCAAAAAACGAACAAGTCACCTTCGGTTGATCTGGAGCTATTTGTTTATTCGCAGCCTCTGCAAAGCAAGGGCACAAAACTAAAACGTCACCGCCAAACGGTCTAACAGTAGCAACAATAGCAAGAAATTCCGCAACAAAACAATAACAGCGCGGACAGCAACAATAAGCTGGGGGAGTGTACAGTTGTAAGGAATAAGCAAAGAAAAACGTCCCTTCAAACAGTGTTTTCCCACGTCCTCTTCGCGCTGCTTATCGACCACGCAAACCTAGACAAACTAACTGAAAGAGCAATGAACCAATCGTGGTCGCAGTAGAAGCCATAATAATAATAATAATAATAATAATGACAGCAGCAGAAGCTAAAACAGCTGCCCTCCGCAGAGACAAACGTTCTGTAAGCTACACAAATATAGCAGGATATATATATATATATATATATGTATATATATATATATACATATATTTGTCTGTGTGTGTAGGCCAACGTCGCGTACCTTGCTAAGCTCGAACTGTAAGTGCACAAAATCATTCTGTCTGTTAATACGACGTAGCGCTGATTAGGGAGAAGCAGCGCTAAGTCCTTACTGAGACCTGGATCACCGAATCCCCGAAGCCACTGTTAGCGGTTCTGATTGGCGATTGGTTCTCAGCGGAGCGTTTAGGGTCGCTGTCAAACTGCTGGAGCTGCCAGAGAAAGCAAGTGAGTCACTGTGGTATCTAATCGGCGATGTTAAAAGGTCACCGCCTTAACAACATTGCAGTAAATTTCTAGTTCATTCAAAGTAGTGCGGGTAATATCGGAAAAATGTTTCCGTTTTTAATCAGGGCTGACTTGTAGAAGATTAACTGATTGTACTGGTGCGGGACTAGGAGCCTAGCGGAATCTCCGAATCTCTATAGAAGATAGCCAACGCGAGTTTAGCCGACACATTAGAGGCACATTCATGGATTTTTAACGCCAGAGAGTTTCTATTGACGATCAACAGGGTAACGTGGTCTCAATTCTAGGATCGCGTACCGAATCCGTACAGACCAAAGTTATTCTAAGTTGGTGGTTTACACGTTTACTTAGACACTATTATAAACTATATAACTATAATAAATGCCTAAGCAAAAACATCGTGTAAGAATTCTTGTTCGTGCAGTCGTGATGTGCATTCTTACATATCAGACTGAATGATTTCATCGACTCGAACAGCGCGCGGGATGTCGGTAATTCCATGTAATCTCAGGGCCTCTCAACCATTAACAGATTTAGCCAACCCTGTCTTACTTAAAGTTTTCGCCGCCAACCGTATATAAAATACAGGGCCCTACATCACTAAGAAAAATGCTAAAGAACAAAGACTTGCTCCTGATTGTCCTGAGGTCAGCTTCTTGCACCTAACTAAACATGCCGATATTAGTGGCGTGGTGCGTTCGCCTGCGCCTCACGACCGGAGGAGACACGGAGGAGATAAGTGCGCGGGTTCGAGTCCCACCGTCGCACATTTGTACTTATGGGGGTCCGTCTATGCTGCAATGCAAAAAGCAGTTCCGTGGACGTTAAGTCCTGGTTGAGTGTTAGCCGGAAAAGTAAACGTGCCGATATATGGATGACTCATCAAAAGCGACACGACAAACCGCCTTAGCACCTTTTCATCGTAGAAGGGCCAAAAAAACCAAAACCCAAGAAAACTTGATTAACCGCAATGAGAACTAGATGGTCTACAATAACTTACTCGGCATATAGCTTTGCTCAAAACAAGGTACCAGGTCCAACACCGTTGCGAAAACAGGCACCCATCCTAAGAAGATCATGCTGTGAATCTGATGGGGTTCGAAATGCGTGGTTCGAAATACTATGAGTCTCTGCGGAGCAACAAGACGATCAATAGTTGAAACTACTGTTAGCTGTTCGACCGCTTGAAACAAGCCGTCCTCTACAAGCGTCCTGAGCATTACCACTTCAACCTACAGCATCTCGCGACTCGTCTAATGAACTTCAATATGTTTTAAATCAGGCTTATACTTGACACAGAGCTTTCTGTTCTAAACAGGCAATGCGTACAATATTATTGGTAACGCATACAGTTCGCGTAGTATTATATAGAGTGTCGTTTTTCTAAAGAGACGCGCTCGCTAGAAACTCAGCCGCGCATCGACTGAACTTGAATGGGGTATGACTTAAAATAGATGCTTTTAATTTAGGTTGTTTACTCTAAGTAATCATATTCAGAAATATTGCGACTAAAATGCAGTACCGCTATGCATCAACAAGAAGCATCAGATCCACTAAAGGTTCTTGTACCATTCCCAGAGCTTAGTTAGAATTTTGAGACATCGCACGTTTCAGTTTTCCGTCAATCATAGTGTATATACTGACATGGTACGTACGCATTAGATATAATCAAACACTTTAAGGAGCACACGAAAAGCCCTATCTCGTACAAAATACGTTATCCACGCCATGCTTGCTCGGGCAGAGAGAGCGAGAGCTTCTCTGTTTTGAGTTGCGAGCATCTCTACTTCATATCTACGTTCAAGTCCATCCGGGTCATATATAGACGAGCAGGGCAGCGTTTACGTTTCCACGCTGTCAGAGCTAAAGATACCGTGAGTTTGCCGCGCGACCAACCACGGAGAAACACCACCGATCTTTGCGAAACGCCGCTCCTAATTAGGGTGCGTGCAAGACTCTGGAAGTCCATGCGCTGTCTTACGAAGCCCAGCGCCTGAAAAACATGGAAGGACCAGGTTGCAAAGACGGACCGTTTTTGACTGGATCCGTGGAATACGGCCCTCATATGAAGATAAAACATACCCATAGGAGAAATTTCACGAGCTAGTTTTGGAGTGCGTGTGTAATCTATATACAGACAGCTTGGTGACGTTTCTCATCTTCAGTGATGTTTGAAAGCAAATCCGCTGAGTTTGGCTAAATATCCATTGTAATAATAACTATTCAAATATAACATTTTACAAGACAATATTCAGCCAATAAAAATAATAATTAAACATATACTTAAACTTCAAATTTAAGGTTTATTCACGGAACCGCAATTTCACAATGCGTATGTTTTTGTAATTTGTGTAATAGCACATTATTCTCTTTGAAAAACGTAACAAGACAACAATATCTTTTTTATGCTTCAAGCTGTCTTATTTAAGGCAAAACTAACAGGTTAAGTCGCTAGAAGTTCTCCCGTTTACACCCATGCAAAGCTTTCTTTAACCTTAATTGTTTTCAGGTTGACTTCTTGCCTATTGACAAGTAGCTAGCTTGGGTGATCCCCATCTATCATAGCATACAATTTCGCATGGCGCATGTATACGTCCACATTAAACATAATCATAAACTTCGAGCAGCTCTTGCACATGAAATACCCAAGTGGAACTAATATTACAGCCAGATGTTACTTTTCTAGGTGTTGGGAGACAACTATTCATTAGCTCATGAAAATCCCTATCTCGTATAAAGTACGTTATCCAGCAGTCCGCCCACGCCATGCGCGCCCACTCTGCACGTGCTTACTATGCATGTGAATTGGGAGGCAGACTTATAGTCGAAGACAAGGCAATCAAAAGGTCTTCCTTCCTTTGGAAAGAGCACCGAATCGATTTGTGCCTTAAGCAGCTGTAGAAACGTAGTGTGTTCCTGTTACGCGAAGACTAGCCTCAGGTATCTGAATTGTAGTAAATCGTTTCAACTAAAGCGTTTTTAAATTGCATAGACAAACTACATCGTAACGACGCCAGCCGTTTGTGGTCGACCTTGCTTGTGTACTAGACAGCATATTACACAGACAAAGTGTTCCGCTGCATCTTTTTCGTGGGTTAACAGATCACGCATTAACGACAAAGGCGTACGCATTTTCTGTACGCAGTGTTGCTATGTTTGCCTGCTTACGTTTGTAGATAACGTTACTAAAACTCGGGGCGAGGTACGTACTGATAATATTTAGCGCATGTAGAATATTTAAAAAGCGGAATCGCAGGAATACGAAGCCTGGCGTCGTGCTCAGTCAGCGTGTGAATGAGCAGAAGAAGGTCTCCACGAGCGCACTTCGAAGACTTTTGCTCTGTCGGCACACTTAGTTGACATCAATAGATAAATTGGGTTTTACAATAGAACGTGGGTTGTGTTCAGCTTTCGTTTGCAATCAGTGCACTGAGAAATAGAGCTATTCTCAATGATTCTCTTTCTAAGTCTTCGTTCATCTTTGTTATTTTTTTTATGTTAACTGGCTATTAATACGCTAAATATCGTCATCAAGTTGGTTTTCTGTACCCACAATATTAACAGGGACAAAAGATGTCAAAAATACTGATAGATATTTCCATTGAAATATGATTAGTGTATTATCTATAATTATGCATTACATTGATCTCTCATGAATACGTCAAATTTGCTAACCAACTAGCTTGGCTGAGAATATGCTATCTAATTTTGAGGTTTCTGCAATAGAGTCAATCACCATGCTAGATTCTAACTCCATCCGCATGGTATCGCAAAAACTTTTTTCGGCTTGACTCTCAGCCAACATTTAACGTCCAGGAGTTTGCTTTCGCATTGCTTCGTAAGACGGACCCCATAAATACAAATCTGCAACGATGGGGCTGAAAACCGTGCACTTATGTGTATCCCCCGGCCGCAATACGCACGCGAATTCACCACTCCAACGAACTCGTTTTTCGCATGGTATCGACCATTAGGATAGGCGCTCCCGTCTGTGAGCCGTTTTTATGTATGTCGTATAATGGACTGGAAGATTCTTACCGTTTACACCCGTAAAGCTGCCTATGAAGTCCTAGACTGTAACTTAAAGCATTTGTCGCTAAATGATATTTTCAAAGATTACCTTGCTTGCGTTGAGGATGTATATGAGAGTTATTCCGGATGATGCTGCGTTTTCTATATGTATATAATCTGTCAGGCCGGTGACTCTAAAATAGTCCACCCGTCATGCTTTTGCCTACACTCTACCGACTATCTGGACTGAAAGTCCCGAAAAAATCGCGTGTTAATCTCAGTCAGAATATTTGCACGTGAGGTAGAACGATGGGTAACACGTCCGAAATCTAGTTACCTGTTAATAGGTTCAAGAAAGCTTATCTGTATATATGTGCAAGCGGGAGAATGTCTAGCGACTCTACTTGTTAGCTTTGCATAATGTGAGACAGTTTAAAGTAGATAAAAAATAATGTTGTCTCGCATTACACATTTTTTTCATAGATTAGTTTCATAGATAATAATGTCCTTATACACATGTTACTCATCACGATAAATTGATCATTGTAAAATTGCGATTCCCTGAACAGTTATCATTATAACGGATATTTCGCCGACCCAAAGGCTTTGTCTCCAAACATTACTAAAGGTGATACAAGTCACCGGGCTGTCTACATAGCTTACATATGCACTCGAAATGCACCTGAAAATAGCTCGTAAAATTTCTTACATGGGTATGTCTCTTCTTCATATGAAAGCCGTGTACCACGAATCCAGTTATAAACGGTCCTTCTTGGCAGCCCAGTCTTTCCAGGTTCTTCCGACTTATTGCCACTGGACTTTGTAGGATAGCGCTTAGACTTTCGGAGTCTTGCACGCACCCCCATTTGAAGTGGCCTTCCGCAAAGATCGGTGTTTCTTGTAAAGCCTTAACTCGTTTTAGGTGTGTTTAAGTGCTCCAATAGCGGAATCACAGCCGTTAAGTCCTCAGCCAATTCAGTTATTTCTCCTGTTGCGATGGATGTTCAGTCTTCTGTTTTAAAGCTAAATTTATAAATTTGAGAAATCATCGCATATCTTAAGCCTTTATTATTTGAGTAAGTAAAGACTTTATTGCTCGTCGTAGCTAGAAAGAAGCAGTTACATTATTATCTCGTTGTATTTGTGAGCCAATTATTAAAAAACATATTTTCACAGTCGTGATTGCGGCGAAAGCACCGACACTCATTCTCCCTCTGCTCAACGCTTGGCAATCATTTGAAACGCATATTGCTAAGCGTTTACTGTTGGTGTTGTGTGCTTCCCAATAGCGCGTGGTATAGACAGGCTCGTTAATAAAACGCGCCAGCTATTGTGCTGTGAAGTGAGCAACGACGAGTAACATCAATGCCACGTGTGTGCTCGGTGTTGGTTGCACGATAAACTCGCGGTACATTTGGTTTGGCTGTATGTGACCCGGATGGATTTAAACGTAGTTTTGGCGTGCTCTGCCCAGGTGAACATAATTACCTAACACAACAGAAGAACATGTATATGTATACGTATTTATATATATATATATATAACTTTAGCAACTTCTCCACTGGTGGCGGCGTGGTCTAGGGGACTAGTGCGCTAGTCATGGTTGTCATCTACCGGGGTGTCGCCGGTTTGATCCCTGTTGTTGGTCGAATTTTCTTTGAGCGATGCTCATTGAGAATAGATGATAAACCATACCGCTGAGAGTCAGCGGCCATGCTGCCACAAGGACTGTTGGGGGAACCCTAGATATCCTAACATGTCCGGCCCTCGGTGCATTGAAGATATACCTCAGGTTAAGTGCCAAGCCCGTAGGGGACGGAGGATAGTCTAGAATTAAAAACAACCTCCTTAAAAAATGTTTTTAATTCTAGCTTCTCCACTGCGCTTCCAGCAGCGGCGCCTCAAGAACAATGACAACTTTAAAAACCGGTGATTTCGAGAGAGCAAAATGAGCGGCGGCGTGGACTGGTGCGCTAGTTGTGATTGTCATCTACAGGTGTGTCGCCGGTTCGATCCCGGCTGTTTATCGAATTTTCATTGAGTGGTGCTCATTGAGGATCGATGAGAAATCATACCGCTGAAAGTTAGCGGCCATCCTGTTACAAAAACTGTTGGGAAAACCCTAGATATCTCAACATGTCCGGGCCTCGGTACATTGAAGGTATACCTCACCTGGGTGAGTTTCAACCCCGTAGGGGACGAATAATGGTCTAGATTTAAAAACAATCTCCTTCAGAGATGCTTTATTCTAGTGAAAAGCAAAATCGTTTGCGCGTCCTCCCGTTTCCCCTGTCTAACAGCCTTGGACCAAACCAACATCAGGCAAAAGACATTCCGTGTGTGGAGTGCAGAGCATATTGCAATTGATGCTAACCATGATTTTCAAAGCAGGCTGAGACCTGCCAGAATGGCTGGAGCAGCTTCCAGCGTCTTGCTAGAGAGGGCTAACAGTAATTGTTCGGTCGCAGTCGTGACAAGTCACGCAATACGTTAGTATACCAGTTAGGTCAGTGCAGAGCGTGACAGAATTACGAACGGACAACGCACAGCCTCTCTGTTTACGGCAACGTCTCGAATCTGTCAGTGTTTATCTATGAGAGAATGACGAATGCTTTACAACTCCCATACCGTTGGTCTAGAGCCCAGACGAACGAAGTTCCACGACGGTGGTACTGGAATGGCGAAAACTGCTTCGGCAGAGCCGGCAGTCTCTCGTAGTGCTCGACCAGACAGACCACAGTCGTTGCTGTTGTCTTTGTTTTCGTTGTCGACGTTGCTACTAGCAAACTTTGTGGTTCGTCGTTCAGTGTTGATACGCCCGCTGTGTACCGACGTTTGTATAACTACGCCACGTCTGTGTACAGAATACGTATGGTCTACTACAGATGATCTATTTGCGGCTGTTTAGCGGCACGATACTGCAGCTTGCTCAGTCTACCCGATGACGTCTACCTGAGGCGGTCATTGAGCCGGACCGGTGCCAGTTTCGCCGGCCGGGACGGCCATGCTGTTTGACGACAACGAATAGGCAAAGCATGTATTAATGCGCACTGTGGCACTGTATGTTGCTTTGTCGTCCCCAAATTGAGCCCAGGGCTCTCCGGGCTCCAGCTTCTCCGTCTCTCGCTCATCGATTCGACGATTATAGCCACATGCTTTTGCGTTGAACTCGGCTGAGACCCGTTGCTTCGCCAACCAAACTCCAGGCACGCCACTCACTCATCGACGAAAATATAGACGCTCAAAGTTGAGCACGTGTAGCGGCTGTCTTATTTCGGTAGCCGCAAACTGTACTTGTCTCATTGCAAAATTAAGTAACGTTCCTGCTAACGTTGAGGAAAGGTCAACAGTTAGTGAGTGAGTTGTCCGAGGCGCTCTCAAGTTGCCGCTAGGGGCGTCTCGGATACGTAGTAACTCCTGGCGCTATTTCAGGACACATATGTGTATGCATACGGGTTGGTTGACACTATTTACGTACACGTATATGCGCAGTGGGGGTAGTATACTGTGCATACATCCAAATTAGCGGGGAAAAAGAGGACAAAGCATTGCATGCGATGAGCCACCTTTGTCACGATATCTAGTTTCTGTCAAATCAAACAGTATCTTACGTTTCAACCTGAAGTAGTCATGGCAAATAAATAAAAGTATAATAGCCTTGAATTAAAGAACAAGCATAGTTACCGCTGTTGATTAAAGTTCAGGGTTGACATCTCTTTGCCGATCGATAGTTGATACTCTGCATCATATCGTAGCTCTCTCAGGTTGCCTTTGTAACTGGCAAAAAGGCGTCTATATATATATATATATATATATATATATATATATATATTTGAGCGAGTATTCCGTCGACCGAGCGCACCGGGTCTAAAGCCCGACCTCGTAATAACAGCACCTACCGAGGTCTGGGTTTTAGATGCACAGGTTTGCGGCCCGAACAGGGACCTGGCAAGAGCGCGAAAAAACAAGATCACCAAATACGACGTCGAGTTCCTAAGAGCGGCGCTCCCCGACCCGCAAAAACCTCGCAGATTCAGATTCATCTCTATGAGTGGTGTATGAAACTCCGAATCTGCGAGTACGCCCTTGGAGCTCGGCGTCATGAAGAGGAATCTTATAGATCTTACCGTTTTAACCGTTGCAAGGAACTTTGAGGATAGACTGCTCGCACCGAGTCCATAAAAGCGGGCGTGCCAACAAGCAAGGACAGGGACAGCTGGATCTTAACCTCACGTGACACCTTTTTGCCACAATTTTATTATTTTTTATTAAGGCGAGCACTGCCGAGTGTACAAATATATTGTAAATTATTATTTAATCTATATATATATAAGTTTTGCGTTCCTATTCATCATGCTTGTGAGCAGAGTCTTTAGTAAGTTTGTGTATAACATAACCTTTTAACGACTAGAGAAGAGCGAAGACGCGTGCTGAATAGTCCTGGCAAATCAATAAAAATATAACAGCCTTTAAAAGAACAAGCATAGTTACCGCTGTTGATTAAAAGTTCAGGGTTGGCATCTCTCTGCCGATCGATAGGTAATACTCTGCATCATATCGTAGCTCTCTCAGGTTGCCTTGTCCCGACAAAAGGGCGTATATATATATATATATATATATATATTCGTTTTGCGTTCCTATTCATCATGCTTGTGAGCATAATCCTTAGTAAGTCTGTATATCACTTAACCTTTTAACGACTAGAGAAGAGGTAAGGCGCGTGCGTGTGTGCATCATTTTGTCACGTCACGATGAAAAAACGCAATTTACAAGACGTTTACTGCGCACAACGAATTTGTCACACATACGGCGAGAGACTGTTGCTTAAAAGCCAAACTTAAATTTTCCTTACCTGCGTACGGATAAACATTATGATTTGACTGATCCTCTTATCCTAACTAAATGCCCATTAGTCGCAGCGATTGACGTAGCGTGTTCCATTATGCCCGCAATGGTGCTAACTAGCATTCCTATTGTAGGCCATCGCCCATAACGAGACGTCTTATGAAAAGGAAGATATCGTGTGTTTCTAGTCTGTTCTATCTAGCTGTCGAGGGTTTGGCTAGATGTCCTTGCTGTAGCTTCTGTGGCTGCTCGAAAGCCAAGGTTCCGTATACGTGAGTGCGCTTGGTAGATGTAATAGCTACATGATTATGCACTCTCACAGACAACCGTGCATGTTCTAACTGACGATCTGATCATCGATGGTGGGTTACACCTAAGGATGCTTCTTACTCTAGTCGCTTAATGTGCAATTACCCATCGCTGCTTTGTCTTTGACATGGGATCTATTTCTCCTTGTCTGAGGACCTCCGATGGCTACCCGCCGATATATATATATATATTTTTTTTTTTTTTGGATTTTCTAAACTTACGATGTTAGCAACAATTGTGGTGATTTGGTCATTTTTGAGGTAAGCAAGAATATCGGCGGTGGCTTGTGTATCTGGTAGTTAAAGGACCCTACAACCCGAACTAACGGCACAACCAAGCATGATTATCCATCTCCAGGACTAGAAGTACTAAGCCAGCTGTCTTCCACTGGGATTCTCGCCATCTGTTTTACCAGCTACTGAACTTGTTAGTCTGATCCTCAGATCACTGTTGGCAGCGGAATCGAGCAGGACAGACGGACGCAAGATGGTTTCTTATTAAAAGTCTATATTCCGTATGCGTACGTTAAATACGCGCAGAACGACGGTAATGAGTGTGATATTTGTGATCGTAAATAATGTTTGTTCCTACTGATAGTAATACTATTAAGAAAAATAATATTGGATTTAGCTGCACAGGACTCGTCTACCAGTAACTGACTCAAAATTTCCCTTCACCTCCCCCCCCCCCCCCCCCCCCGACGTACTTTGTATCTATAAGGTACATCAAGCATTCAAAACAGCAAAGCTGCTTTAAGGCCAAGGGAACTTGGGTCAGCGACAAGAAACTCATGGACATGACCATAAGTATCCTTGTTCACGTAGCAGCATACGTTTAGCTTAGGATACTATCTCTATGCTGCCACAAATACTATGAGAAAACTAGAGACATCACAACATGTTTGGCTCTCGATGCCTTACAGATATGTCTCACAGCGATTCCAAGCAAGTGCGAAACGTAGGATAGTCTGGAATTAAAAACTACATCCTTAAGATTTTGTAATTAGTAGCGCGAGGAATTACGATGTGCTGGTATATCCTTATGTTTACGTTATAGTTTCGTCACTGCGGTCCCGGGATCGGAACGCTGCCACCTACACTGAACGCGGTGGGCTGATGGCTAATGATGGCACCACTTTGTAAATTGAAGTCTACCTTACATTTAGCATAAACAAAGTAACTAATAAAAAGAACACTAATTTTACCATATTAAGACAATAAATGGCGCCACGATTTATTTGAGTCTGAATAGGTCGCTGAACACGCAGACTCGAAGCAGTGAAGTTGCTAAGAAGTTGTAGGACCGATGACGTATTTGGCTGTCTGCATGGAATGCAACTTCAATTGTGACTGCCGTGGATTAAAGCATCATACGAACAAGAGCTTGCACGCGTTCAAGCCTCAGTTTTACAGCGAATCGCTGATTCCTTAGACCCAGTACACAAGTATAACTTACGTGGCTATCTTGTCGACTGTATGGCTACACAGAAACCAAGCACATCATATATACTATATTTGGACAATCATTCAGTATAATAAACAGCTATTTAAAAGAGTACATAAAGTAATTGAGGAATATAAGGATAAGGGAGGGGCAATATGTCTGTGAGATTAGAATGCGCATATCGAACAGCTGAATGGACGAGAAGACAGAGCGGGCAGAAGACTGATACAATTAGCAGAGTCCAAATTTTAAATTTGGACCCGCGTGTGGAAGGGAGATATACATACACGCAGGGGGATAAAAAGTCATGCGTAGAGTATGCACTAACAAAGGGAAAAATAGGGGGTAGAGGAAATCAGGATAGATGAGAAGAAAAACATACAATGTTGAGTGTGATCATAATTGGGTAGAAGTGAGCGAAAGGAAGAAGAAGCCGGGGCGCATAGTTGCACAAAAGAAATCTCTGGATAAACACAAATGGGCGCAGAAAGTAGAATACATAAAACAGCTCTTAATGGCAAATACTAAAAGACTAGTAGACGAAATGCATAGGAATATTAAAGACGCATATGACAACTGCTGTAAGATAGGGAAGGGATTCAAGAGGGAGGAGAACGAGGGTGGTGGAATGATCAAATAAATAAGGCAATCGTGGAGCGGAAAAGATGGAGTAAGGAGCATAGAAAAGTAATGGGAAAGGACTCAGACAAGGCAGAAGAGTATTCGGGAAATTACAAAGAAGCTAAGAACAAAGCTCAAATGTTAATACAAGATGCAATGAAAAACACAGACGAGAGGGAATTTAACAGGATTTTGGGGGCCCCCAAGGGCCAGCGAGCAAAGCGGTTTTGGGACTATGTCAGACATGAAAATACAAGAATGGCAAATAATGTCCAGGATAGAACATACACAACAGATGAAATGGACACCGCGTTACAAGCACCATTTTTCACGACTAGCGTGAACAGTGTAGAAAGAACAAGAACTAGCACGAAGATTACAACCACAACAGATGAGATCGAAAGCGTGGTAAATAAAATGAATCTACAAACGGCGTGTGGTCTTCACGGCATTTCGGTAGGAATTATCCAGACGTTAGGAAAATAGTACGTGTAATATCTAACGAAGAAATTTAATAATATATTTAGAGGGGGCAGAATCCCGGGGGGTTGGCACAAGGGAAGAGTTTCTCTTCTTCCCAAGGAGGGGGTAGATAATAACACTTTAAAAAATAGACGACCAATCACAATTACACCTATAGCGTATCGAATATTTATGCAGGTGTTTAAGAGTAGAGTGCAGAGTAATCTAAAGACAAATAAGAAAATGGGAGAATGGCAGTGCGGATTTAGGAAAGGGTATAGGCTTGATGATCATCTATTTTTATTAAGTCAGGCTGTGGAAACTTTGAGATTGCAGGGACAAGGGTGTGTGGCAGGATTTTTAGATCTTAAAAAGCATATGATATGGTGGACAGAACAAAGTTGTATCAAATCATTACAGGAATAACACGGTAAGAACAATAATAGCCGCCGAACAATCTAATGAGTTTATAGTTGCTAAGGGGGTCAGACAAGGCTGTCCGTTGTCATCGGTGCTTTTTTATGTATATAGAGAGAATAGCGCGAAGAATTATTAGAACGGGTTTGGGATGGCAGATAGGGGAAAAGGGTGTATATATAAAGACACCTGTGCTGCTTTTTGCTGACGATATGGTAGTGTTAGGGCGGGGTACGAGCGAAATTCAACAAATGTAGAATGCTTGTGGGGAAGCAGCGGAGGAACTGAGCATGGCGTTTAATGAAAAAAAAGAGCGCAGCTTTAGTATTTAATGGGACTAGGGGGCAAAGAAACTTGTAGTACAGGGAAAATAATTGGATTATAAAAGTCAGTACAAGTATCTTGGGGTGACAATGACTACAGGGGATGATTATTTAGAGGAAGAAGGCTAAAAGAGGAAGAAATGCAGTAAGGTGTAAGGGCCTCTGGGGGTTTAATAAATTTATTGTAACAAGGAATATATGGAAGGCCATGTATGTGCCAGGACTTATGATTAAAACAAAGTGGGATCGCAGAGTAGAGTTTGCAGCTAGGGATTTTGGGTACAATTATCAGCAATAAGCAAGAGCGAGGGTATCCGAAAAATGGTGAAATTGAAGGTAAACAAGTCATATACAGACAAATGAAAGTTTGGCTACTATGTATGGAAAGGAAAAGCGGGAAAGGGGCGGGGTAGAATGGGTATACGATAATTCAAGAGCGAGTGGGCTATTGGCAGATGCCAGGGCAGGGATGTTGGATACAAGGATATATAGAACTAAATATAAGGAGGGGCAAAGCACAATATGTCGAGCATGTGGGCTAGAGAATGAGTCAATCGAACATATTATTAAAGAATGTATAGACTTAGGGGGGAGCAGAGATATAGAGCTGTCGGAGGCCCTAGCTCTAGAACCAAATGTTAGAAATGACCTGGTCGATATCACAAAGAAGAGGTTGTCACAATGGAAAGCAAATACTCAGTAGGTATTGAAGTAGACATAGATTATATGTATGCGTAGGTAATATATATGCTGCCGCTCTAAGCGCCCCTGATAAAAAAGGGTGACATATGTATTAAGGTTTACATGCCAAGCGAACAATAAATAAATAAATCAATCAATAATGGAACTTTTTGTTGTGCATATTTAAAAATTTATTTTAATATTATTATATCATATTTTTATCATATAAATAACCATAAATAGGCCTGCGTTAATATCACATTGAAGAACTGTCCTTGCGTAGAACGGACAACACTTGTACGGGAGGGAAATATATATATATATATATATATATATATATATATATATATATATATATATATATAAGACTGTTTATTAGTTTAAAATAAATCAAACATCTCAATTGTTATTTAGTGCCGTAACTGACACCGACTAAGAATGCTATGAAACTGCTTTTTACAGTAAGGAAACAGCGTTTATTTGTTACAAAAACCTGATTTGGCATCTACGTCGGCATTACTGCGTACAATAATGCTCAAAACAAGGCTTACTTTACAGCGTTCCGTCCGGTGGTGCAATGAAACAGGCAAGCTAATAGGCCACATACATATATATGCACCACTCTCAAGTATTTACAATATGCTGGTTTGATTTATTTAAAGCACGACACTGGACAGACTTTGACTGAATCAAATTCAACCTCAGAAAGTGAGCTGCACAATTCGGTACAGAATTATGTCAAGCTCGCTTCTCAAGCTATTGAAGTTGAGTAATGTGCGTTTCAGTATACTCATAACTTGCTACAAGTGGTTACGTTTGAGAATTCGCTCGCATGAAGGTATTTGTTTTTTCGGCATCATTCAATATAAATAAGTGTATTTATTTAGTCGTAACTTTCATACTATTTTTGTGGGGGGAAAAACTGCGATGACATTTCCATACTGCGCACTTGGTTGTTGTCGAGTGATGCCTATGCTGTTCTGCCCAGTTATGTGCTTCGTTACTTCATTGGCTAAGCCTTTGTTGGTTGAGGTTGCATAAGCCATACATAGACGCTGCTACGTGATACGTTTAATGACGTGAAGTGTCAGAGAGCACACGTCCGTACGCTAGCCGCTGGGCCACTGTCTGCCCGCTGACACCGTGTATGTAGGTGACACAAAAATGGACGTTAGTCAACGGTATCATCGTGGGCGGGGTGTCGTGTATGGCAGGTGAGCGGGTAAAGACCACGGAAAAAGACATACGGTTAGGGACCGATTGGAAACTCGCACAAAGTTCCACTGCGCGACCCCTGCCAGGGAGTCAGGGCCACAGCACCTCTCCTGCGCTCCCTTGGGCTCCCCAGTCGGCCTATCTGCTGCGGCCAGAGCAGCTGAACAAGCGGTAACAAGCGGCCGCGGGACCACTTCGCGTTCGTTGCATTTCGGTTCTGCTCTCGAATCGGAGGCGGAAAGGGTTGACAAATCGAAATTGTAGGGCGCGGAGGCGTTGAGAAGGGGCGGCAGCCAAGCCGAAGCCGTCCGCGAGGTGATCGGGTTGGCCCGACGAGGTTCAACCGATGGAAGATGAGACAGTAGTCGTTGTAGAAGTAGTTGTCGCAGTAGCGGTAGAAGCAGCGGCTGGTCCTCTCGAGTCATTTGGTAGATTTCCTCTCCGATAGATCCTTCTTCGAGCTTCGGCCGGCCCGAAGAACCGCGTATATGAAAATGGCGGTCGGTCGTTGAGTCACGCAGACGAAGGCGGTGGCTACATGGAGAAGATAAATAAACTGAGAGCGGTGAACGAAGAAAACCTCAGGCGACACGAATTTTGCCCCTTAGTAACGCCTCTTATGTCCTGTCTGGCCGGAGTCTTGATTCGTTGCCACAACACTGGCCGAACTCTGGTGTCGGCAAGCCGAGCATGCATTATCGGATCAATCATTCGGTAGGGCGGTTCTGCTTGCCCTTTTAGTGTGTGGACCGGTATGCTTGCTATCCTTTCTTTATCTTCTTTTCATACTCGAACACTGCTTCTCGTTGTCTCGGCCAATCGATCGTTCGTTCGCTCTGTTAATGTCGTCTCTCATAGCAAACGGCTCAAAATTTGCAGCAGCAGCATCATCATCGATACGTTCGATTCTCTGCAGGCAACGGATTTATTTACAAATACGTCTCTACTACAAAACCATTGCCTACAATAGTGTAAGGCGGCAAAGAGTACATTGAACTGTCGATTTGGTTGCACGCAGCGGTACGATATTACGTAAAGTTGGTCAAATCAAATTATGTACCATCTGGATGCTTTTGCGGTTATCAGTAGCGCTCGTGTACGGCCACGTGTGTGCGACTGATTGTAGCGACACCTTGTAGCGACAAGCAGGAGTATCGGTACAAATGCTATGTACTTTTGTTAATGTATGTATTTCGACTTAATTGACACTGGTCTGGACACGGTGGTCCCATCTCTGATAAACGGCAAATATTCCTGATCATAACGGTGATCGATGAATCAGCCTTATAGTGGGACGGTGAGGAAGCATTGAGTACTACTGTCTGTGCATGCAAACTGTCGCTCCCGAAGTATGGCGGCAATACGAAAAAGATTAATGCATTTTGCCAAATCTGCGTAGCGTTGATGATGAATGACCGGCCCCATCGAACAAGCGCAAAAAGTTCGCGTGCTAACAACTCTCGTGGATACGATTTGTTAGCTAAAAAATCGCACTAACATTTCAGCATTTGTTGGGGTCCATTCGTAAGCTTTAAGAAAGTCAAGATTCTGCTTACACTGATTTTAGACAACAAAATGCAAAACCTGATAAAATATCATTTGTTGCCGCCCTTAGCTGTATAACTTGCCATATTGTACGTCTAATCAACGTCACAAGTGATCACAAGTGAATCACAAGAAAGCTGTATAACTTGCCATATTGTACGTCTAATCAATGTCACAAGTGATCACAAGTGAATCACAAGAAAGGTGTAACTATTACTACGAAAGCAAACCATACAGATAAGAAAACGTGAGCAGATATACACTCTCAACAAGAGACAACACGAAGCCTATGAGGAAGTAATACTTATCTACCGTGAGTGTATATATACATACTCAAATACACACACGTATGTTCGCATTGTGTCCACCATTATTCCTGTCACAAAATACTGCTTGAATTGAGCGTGCATATATTACCATTCTGACCCACGTTGGAAGCTGCGAACATTTGGTATTTCTGGCTTTGCGCGGTATGATTTGCTTTCGAATTTTATGTCGCGGAGCAACAGCAGATGCCAAAGAAAGTTTCAGAGAGGTAGACTTCTCTCAGCACATAATCAAGGACAGGCGCATACACCAAGAAATGCAGGAATATGGTGCTTCCCATCGTGAATGGAAAACATAAACGGTCGATCTATTGTAAGTTCGACGATGTCTTCTAGCGTAATTGACAAACAGAGCATTACGACGGCGGCTGTAGCGGCTGCAGCTTTGGTGCCCTTCTCGTCGACGTCAACCACTGTTTGATGGACCACTGCCGATACTTGCATCGTGCGGCCCATCTCCTCGAAGAGGTCGCCAAAGTCGCCTCCTGCGAAAATCTTAGTCACATTTAGAGCCTTCATGTGGTCGACGAGGTTGCTGTATTTGTAATCGATCTTGAACTTCGGCATTGTCAACAGCACCTTCGGACTACGTGCAGTGTTTAGCTTCTCCACAGCAGAGTGCATCTCGGCGGCAGTCATCGTTACCAGAATCTCATCAATGTGTTTATCGTCGTCCTTGGGAAGAGCGACTACCATGTAGCATCCCTCCTCCTTGTACGGAATCTTAACCATCTTGAGTTTTTCCGTTTCGAAATAGTTAAAGTCGGATGACTTTTTGGTCATGAAGCTCTTCTTTACAGCAGACCCGTTTCGTAATTTGAAGACCATCCCATGTGGAATAGGATCGAACTCGTTCGCCCACGTACCTTTAAAGTAGACCGCGTTAAGTAACGTAAGACTGGTGTTCCCTGTAAAAGTTCCAGGGCGGATAAGCTGTTGTATCATGTCGTTCGTTTTTGATGCCACCCACGCATTGACCGAAGCCTCGACTTCTCGAGCATCCTTAACGAAGTCGACCAATTCAACCTCCGACTCGTATGTTTCCTTCACGAGCGTTTCAAAACTCTTCTGAATTTTGAGTGTGTTCTGGGCCAAATATTTATTAGCAATTTTAATAGGCAGTTCCTTGTCTTTTATGAGCTCGGCGTACATTGCGTGAAGGTCTGCCTCATTAGCATAGCCAAGCAAATCGAGGAGTTGTTTCTTCGTGTCACCTTTGACTCCGGCCACTAGCATCGAGAACGCGATTCCAAGGCTGAGCGGTGAGAACGCAAAGTTCTCCCCCGAACCCCGGCACAATTTTTGTAGAAAGCCCATCGCAAGGGTATACTTTGCGTCCGGTTTTACGTTGGGCGAACCCATCTTGAAGTCGTGTTCGGGCCTCGTTCAAGACGGCCAGGCGCAATGAGACAAAGTGTGTGGCCAGTTGAGACCGGTCGACGACTGGTTCCGCTGTTTCTGATACGGCCGTTTCCGACGTCGTTATTGTCACGAATCAGTCGGACAACAAACAGCCTGACTTGCTGAGCACTGATTTTTTTTTTTTTATAGAGGACTAACTGGGAAATGCGGTTGCACACGCGGGCACCGCGGCAGGGGAGCTCCCTGCAGATGCGGGCCGGTAGTGTGGGGCTCCAACCCACTAAAAACCAGTCATGTCCCCGTACCCCACACTGACTGGGAACTGCGTTGCGCATATCATCAAACAGTCAGGGGGGGGGGGCGAGTCTTCTACTCCTGGCGGGTGTGTTCCCCGGGAGCCACGGGGAGGGGGGGGCGCCGTAGGTGGTTGGCGCTCGTTTTCTTCTGTAGAATGGCTCTGAAGACTCCGGCTGTGGTGTTCCAGTTTAAAAGCGTTTCCGTCCTTTTTTTGCAGACGTCGCGTAGGTTAAAATCCGGTGTGTTCGTTAGGAGCAGTAGAGGTACACGCTGCTCCGCCCATGCTGGACACTTCAGTGCCGTGTGGTCTGAAGTGTCTTCCGGTCCGTCGCCGCAGTGGATGCATTTAGGACTGGGAGCCTTTCCGATCCTGAACAGGTAGGACTGGAAGTCGCCATGCCCTGTCAGGATCTGAGTCGTGTAGAAGGTGAGTTAACCCCCCGGGCGGTTTAGCCATTCCTTGATGTCGGGTATAACGGCGCGGAGACTGGTGCCAGGGGCACGCTCTTGTAGGCCGGCCCATTCTTCCTGCCAGAGGTCGATAGTATGCCGACGCTCCTCGTCCTTTTTGCGCTGGGGGTTACCCCATCGGCGGCGGCGTTCGGCAGCTTTCAGATCCCAGGGAATCGTTCCAGCAAGGACGAAAGCTGCCGCTGCGCTTACCGTCCGGTACGCCGCGATCACCCTGAGGGCTCCGACCCTCTGGGCCCGACGCAGGCGCGTCCTGTTGACGGCAAGCTTTAAAGTGTCGGTCGGCTAGGCCGGAGCTCCGTATAGGGCGACTGACTCGGCCACGGACATCATTATTCGCCGCTGGGTTTGTCGTGGTCCATGATTATTAGGCATAAGCCGTGCGACGTTGTTTGCTGTCTTGGTTGCCTTCTCCGTCGCCCGCCGCACGTGTTCAGTGCCGCGGAGACCCCTGTCTAGGATGACCCCGAGGTACCTGACTTTGTCAACAAGCAAGTCTTAGTCGCAGCACGTCGTCGTACGTTATGTTCCATAGCAGGGGGCCAAGTATGGAGCCCTGTGGCACCCCTGCAGTCATGTTAAAAACGATTCCGTGAGACTGTACTGTCCGGTCCTTTAGGTAGTTTGATATAATGCGCCGTAGGTAAAAGGGAACGTTCTTCCTGTGAAGAGTCTCCAGGATGACTCTCCAGGGTAGGCTGTTAAAAGCGTTTCATACGTCTAGTAAAATAGCGAGGTAGAGGTCCCGTCTTCTTGGCGGGGATTCGTGGAAGAGTTCGGCCTGCATCTGGATCTGCTTTATGGCGCCGATTGTCGAGTGGCCTTTGCGGAACCCATGCTGGGCCTCTGACAGCAGGTCTTTCTCCTCCGCGAAGTCCCGCAGGCGTGCCTCCACGATACTCAATAGCTTTGGCCAGGGAGCCGAGTAGGCAAATAGGGCGGTAAGAGCTGGGGCCTTTGGATATGAGGACCAAGCTTGCGGCCCTCCATGCGCTGGGAAACGAGCCCGACCGGAGCATCCCGGTCGCCGCTGACGCCACCGCTTCTGGAAATTTTTTCATCGGTGTTGTGACCGCGGAGACCGGGACGCCATCTGGGCCCGGTGCCTTTCCCTGTTTGAGGCGTGCCGCAGCGTCCAGCACCTCTTGAAGCGTGACCTCCGGGGTATCCTCTTCCTCCTCCCTTGAAGCCTCAAGGTAGGGGGCGCGGTCGAAGGGTGGGTGTTGAGGAAAGAGCGCCTCGATCGCCACCCGCGCATCTTCCGGAGATATTTCTACCCTGCGCTTGTGAGGGGGGAGCCCCCTGATCATTTTGTATGGGCGCCCCCAGGGGTCGTCCTCCAGCTCCTCCACGAAGGCCCTCCAGGAGCGTTCCTTGCTCCTAAAGATTTCCCTGCGCAGGAGGGACCGAGTTCTTGTATACGGCTCTAAGCGTCTGGCGGCCTCCCCGTCGTGTGACGATCGTCTGGCGCGGGTGAGCCACCGTCGCGCTTTTAGGCATTTCCGCCGTAGTTGTCCCAGTGCCGCGGTCCACCAGTGTTTTGGCTTTCCTCGGTATCCTCGACGTGCGGGACGGCCTGGGGAGACCGCGCACGCCTCTTCTAGGAGCAGCTGGAGACCCTCTGCCGTAGTTGGAGGCTATAAGGGCCCTAAGGGATTTCCGAAGTTGTTCGGCTCCCTGGCGTATGATGAGCGGACGCTGCGTTGGATTTGTCGTCGCGGCAGTAGTCACGTGAAATTCGATGATAAAATGGTCGCTGAGGGATTCCTCTTCCTGTAGCACCTTCCAGTCTAAAATCTTGTTGGCATCGGCCCTGCGCGTGATAGTAAGATCGATACATGAGGTGCGCCCGGCCCTGTGAAAGGTGGGCGTACCTTTGTTAAGAACTACGAGGTCTTCAGCCGCTAACCAGTCGAGGATTGCGAGCCCCCTATGACTGGTTCCGGCCGAGCCCCATGCGCTGGCCGCGGCGTTAAAATCTCCGATTATTACTAAAAGTGGCGCGTCAGTTTGGTTAAAAGAGGAAGATAAGTCGTCTAAAAGCCTGTTAAGGTTGTCAAGTGGAACGTTAGGACTGCAGTAGCAGGAATAAAAGCGTCCGATGTTTGCGACGTCAACCGTGTCCGGAGATGCGCATCTGGCTGCGATGGTCAAGTACGATGCTCGTAGCGCTGTCGGCGTCTGCAAAACAGTCCGGGGAACGGTTTTCTGCCCACCGGATGTTAGGCTCGCTGAGCAACAAGAGGTCGGCTCCTACTCTGCTGTTGACCTCCTGGAGCATGTTGTGCGCGCCTCTGCTGCGATTGCAGTTAAGCTGGAGTACTTTACGAACTGCCGTCATTGTCGTTGGTGGGCGTGGCTTGCTTGTTAGATGCCTTCGTTGCACGAGGGTCCAGAGGAGGCGATGTCTGTACCCTCTTGCGGCTTTTTTGGGTGACCAGGGTGAACCCCTCGTCGTCCACGGCGTCACTGGGGTGGTCCTCGTGGGTAACCGGGGTTGGGTTTGGCACTCGTGTTATCGCGAGGTGCGCGGCCGTTGGCCAGGTGCCGCGGCGGCGGAGCTCCGCTAGTTGCTCTCTGTACTTTGGACAAGCGGCAACGTTGGCCGCGTGTCCTGCTTCGCCGCAGTTGTAGCAGGTCGCCGCCGCTTTGCATTCTCTCGAGAGGTGCCCAGCTACCCCGCACCTGTGGCAGCGCTTACCTGTGACGACCGCGCCAGTGCACGAGGGAGCAGAGTGGCCCACTTGTTGGCAGCGCTGGCACGTCGGCACGGTGATCCACTCTGAGATTGGGCACGAAGACCACCCCATGTGAATGCGTTTGATGTTTAGGAGCCTGGCGGCGTCGGGAGGGGCCGCTCGGACCAGGGACGTCCATCTGCCGGTGGTCCCTTTTTGTGGGGGTTCCACGGCAAGTGGTCCCTCGATGGGCAGCGCCTTGCGGATGGCAGCCTCGATGTCTTGCTAGGTGGTACCCTCCATGACGTCCCTGATCAGGAGACGCTTTAGTGACGTCCTGTCGACGCTGGCGTCCGCCTCCCCGGCTGACTGCAGGGCCTGGAGAAAGGAGCTTTTTAAGAAGGAAAGTTGTTGTGGTGCTAGCCGAGCTCTTCTTGCCACCGTCTGCCCCACCCCTGTCTGTGCGCGCCGTAGGGGTGACAGCAAGATGTAGGTCTTGTGCCCGGGAGAGGCATTCCAAGAGTTTGCCGACTCCCCTCCGCTCGCCCTGGCTTGTCATGTGGCAGGGTATTGGCCCAAGGTCCCTTGAGCCCGCGAGGGCCTTGGCTTTTTTCAGCGCCTGGTCCAGGAGATTCTTGTCCTGGAGGAGCGTTGCGTCCTTAGGGAACGTGATCGCCACTAGGGCCCGAGTGATGGGCTCGCCGTCATCCCCCGATTCGCAAATTTGGCGCGTCATGACCACCCCTGTCCTGCGGCCGGCCTCGCCGGCTATGCCCTGGAACTGGCAGGCCACGTTTTGCCATGTGGTCTTGTCTGAAGGATCGTCTTCCCGGGCAACCAGGATCCGAAGGGGGCTCTCCTTCAGGATGCTGGCCCCGAGGTGTGACACCCTTGTGTACGCGGCTGCTGGCCATTCAAGAGAGAGGATGCGCTTGAGGTCCTCTTCTGTTTGGCACTTCTCGATCATGGCAGTAATGTTTTCGGCCTGCCGCTCCAGGGCAAGGGTGTCAGGTGTACACTGGCACCCCGAGTCTGCGGTCTCGCGAACGGCCTGTGTGCCGACATCCTTACTTCGTGCCTTGGCCTCTTTTGTCGCGACGCGAAGTTCCTCAGCCAGGTTTTTCACCATTACGTCCATATTTTTCTGCTGGCCGCGTGGTTAGTGAGCCCTTGTGCGATGTCGGCTATCTTGTCGAGGTAGTTGCCCGAGACCGCTTCGTCGGGGTTACCCCCGCCAGGAGTGATGTTATCGTTGTCCTTTGCGTTTTCTTCGCAGCCCGAGTGGGGACTGCATTTGCCCGGGTCTTTTGCCCGAGAGAACATAGTGCTAATAAGAGAGAGAGACAAAGTGTGCGATTTATTGTCCTTGAGAAGCGATTTTTCACAAGGGCTTGATATTTCAGGCGATTTTGCAGTTCTAGGTTCCGAAAAAGTTTTGAAAAGGGCACAGCGTTTGTAAAAGTGCCTTGCGTCGTCAGCCTCTTTCAAATTGCACGTGAGGCAGAGTGAGGAACTAGCTTTGTCAACGCGGTGTAGACATTGATAAATAGGAAGGTGAGCGAGCCATGTTTAAGGCTGTACAGTTTTTTTTTTATAAATCAAGGTGTATTGCGTTCAGTATCCATAATGGTCCGGCTGCTTGCTGAATTGCTTCCCATTGCTGGTGCCGCTTGTTGAGTGTATCTATTCGGCTGATTAGTAGCCCTTCCGCACCAAGGTTGATTCAGGGAGCCTTGAGCCTAGGTATTTCACTCTTAGATCCCTGGGCATTTGTCTAGGGAATACTTGTATAACTGCTACAGACGCCGTGCAACTTGCTTGGTTTATGTTAAACGCCAAAGGTATTTGTGTCTGGTTGCAAAGGCGGCGTGTTGTAGTCATTCGTTGTATACCATTCGATTTGTGTATATACAGTGTGCTCTACTTAAATTGGAAAATATTTCGGCGGTCTGCCCGTCATATAGTCAGGTATTCATTCAAAATCTTTGATAAGCAGCAAAAGCTCGTTTATTGTGTACTGAAAACACACACCAACCATGGTTGACCGAGTACATTCGTCTCTAGAATTTCATTTGCAAAAATAACTATTGTTGAAGCTCTTCGCGCTGGACAAACCGCGAGTAAAGCTATGAACTTCTTTAGTTTCCTCAAAGACACAATGTATCGCATGGCAGTTACGTACGCGGCTTCTGAAAACATAGAAGCAGATTCCTACACGGCAGAATTAAGGTTCTACCTAGAGGGGGTATCGTTAGCTGATTGTTTTCAAAGACCTCAGGTGTCAGTGTTATATGAATAAAGGCTAGGTACCATTTGTTTTTTCTCATGAAGTCAAGCGACTTGCTCAGAGTAGTTTGGTGCTGATTTTTGTTCAAACTGGAAGCAGCAGGTGACAAGGAGATACTTGCTGTATCTACGCAAAAATTAAATCAAATAAACGATTACTGCCTTGCTCGCGATTCATAAAATGTCCCCACTAAGGGAGAAACTATATTTCAGGTTATTGTGAGCGTCTTGAATTTTGCATTTAGTGAGAAATCCTTTATGACACTGCACTTCATTCAGAATGATAAAAAATGGTATGCATCAGAAAAAAAAAAATATATATATACACATATATATATATATATCAAATAATTATAGCAGCGGTGATAGCGAGCGGGCGAGGGGGACCCTCCAGAGATAGTGGGTTCCTACATTCGACCCTTTGTAAAGGTGCACACGTTCGCAAAAACCCAATTGTCATGTTTTTACCATCGGTGATTGATTACAATGAATAAATACGTACACCCAGTAATATGTTTTGGAAAAAAGAAATCAAATAATTATTACATAATAACACGTGTGGGGAACCGTAGGAAAAGCATAATTACGGCGCAGCATGAATTCATGTTTGTATATATATATATATATATAGAGGCGAGCACTGCCGAATGAGCAAATGTATTGTAATTGATTAATAAATCATCGCAATATTATATATATATATATATATATATGTTGAACAGAATGTAACTGGAATTTTGATGAGTCGTATAATATATAAGTACGTATGTGTAACTAGACGGATTCGACGTCTCTATATGCTGTAAACCACGATCTGAATTTTCTCTTTATACTATTTATAGCTTTTCTTTAAGATGTTTGCTCTAGTAAGCCTGTCTGTTTTTCTAGGGCAGGTACCTTAGCCGGCACGTTTTTTTCTTGTGGAGGAGGGTCAATGCATCTACGCACACTCTATAAGATGTTTCCTCCAGTAAAGCTGCCTGTTTTATAGGTCAGCTAGCTTACTGCTATTGTAGCTGGTATATCATCGATCATTTTTGTGGAGGAAGTATATATATATATAAATAAATGCAGTTACAACTACCGCTATATGTAGGAAATATCGCTTTCCATTTTAAGCTGTGTGGGACTCGACCCCAGGGATAAATGTTACGCCGCTGAGACTTATACCCACTACACCTTCCCCCTTAAACTGTATTCTCTGATGGCCCAAATCTTCATAGCACAGTGCTATATGCCATCACGAGAAGTGGCGAGTGCCCTATCTGATTTGTGTAAAACCATCTGTGTAAGATTGAAGGTTAGGTATGTGTAAGGTAGAAGGTGAAGTCGTCCCTCGGCCTTGCTATCCATGCCTGTATGTTTGGGAGCAGTTGGTTAGGCTCTTTCCGGGGGCACCGGACAAAATGGCGTTCTACTCGGCTTGCCAGTCTTTTAAAGGGGCTTTTCTCTCTCGTTCCTTGTCGCTCCCTGCGAATGTGCCAAGATCCCACAGGAACTGTCTCTCGAACGCCTTGAGGGTCCAAAGAATATCTTCGGCGAGCAGCAGAGCTGCGTCTGTGCTAATCGTTCTGTACCATTGTATTCCCTAAGGGCTGCGATATGTTGCTTTCTGCGCGGGATGAGCTTTGCTTTGTTCAGCGTGTTCACCGTGGCATTAAGGTTGCAGGCTTCTTTCACAAACTTTTTTCATGATTGCTTACCCTGCGACCTGTATGTGCAGCTGTCAAACTCTCTTCTTGTCAGTAAGGAGTATGGTCTTACTTTTTTCTGAAGCAAGTGCCAGCCCTGCGGCCTTCATCCATTCCGCTGTTCAGTGCAAAGCTTGCTTTGTGTTTAGCTCAGGCTCGTCCTCCATAAGTCGTCATCTTAAGCTATCATGTCTATTCCCGGGGGTATACCGGTTTACCGATTGTATGCGCTAAAGTCGTCATACGCCAGGTTCCATAGCAGTGGGCCCAGAATTGAGCCCTGTTGTACCCCAGCTGTAATCGGGAGGACTACCTTGCAGTTTGAGACGGACCTTTCCTTAAGGTATCTAGATATTGCCTTAACTACGTATGGCAGAACATTTTTACAAACAAGCGTGTCTAAGGTGTATTTTCATGATGACTGTTGAAGGTGTTTCTCACATCCAAGAGGTGACCATGATTAGCAGTCTTGTATAGATAGTTGATCTACGCACCAACTCAGCTCTACTGAGACTCATGTGGTTTGCCGTGAGAACCGATTTGTGTTTACGGAAGCCAAATTGTACCGGTGCAAGAGTCCGCACTCCTCCGTAAACGCCTGAGCCTTTCTTTGATGATGGCTGAATGCTTTTTAAGCATGAGCGTGACCGCAGCTGGGGGACTCTGCCGGGGCCTGTGTTTTTGTCTGTTTTTAGCTTGTTAGCCGCCAGGCGAACATAGAAGGGCTGAATTGCCGGAAATTCAATTCTTTATGGTTTTTCTATGGGTCGTCTTGAACTTGTTCTAGAAGCTCTTGCCAGCACTTGGCTTTGCTGTTGGCAATAGGAGGATCAGGATGACCTGAAGCTGCTCCGGGGTCTTGGAACACTCTGATTGCGTCATCTTGTTTGCTAGTTCCACCTTGAACTTTTCATTATCCGAGATGCTGTACCGTTTTCTCAGTTGCTGAGGCGGTGGACTAGATTTAGTCAAGTCTCCACAAAGAGATGATCGCTAAGATTTTCCTCCTCCACGAGGACTTTTTTCTTGATCCAACTTTAACTTGATATCTGCCGCGCTATCTGAAAGTTATGTCTAGGCGTGATTCTGTGACGCCGGAAAGTCGCCTCCATGCCGTCGTTGAGAAAGTATAAGCTGTCCATTCCTAATGAGTTCTCCCCCGCTTATCTGTTCACGAGGAGCCCCATATCTCGGCTGCCGGGTTACAATCTCTGGAGACTAGCAAACGTGTTTCCGGCTTTTGGTTTAGTATTGACGTTGTGAGATTGTCTAGGAATTGTTCGAAATCCATAAAATCATGTAGACAAATGGGGCTTAAGTAGCAGAAAGAATCTGATCCGCTACCCTTGTTTAGTATCTTAACAGTATGATTGACGATAAGTGCAGCGTTGTATACAGAGTCGATCTTCTAGTTCTTAGCTCGTTTTGCTAGCTTTTTCTTTGGTTCGCTAAAGGCGACTACTTGTGTCTCTCTCCGTTGCGTTATGTTTCAGGCTATATCGTGGGCCGCCCGGCTACTGTTACAGTTGTCCTGGATTATACTTATTCTGCTCTGCATTCAAACAAGTATAAAACGTTCCCTCTGGACCAGTCTCTTTGCCGCATCTCTGGGTTCCTGTCTCTTCCAGAAGAAAGGTCATTTTGGAATACTTGCTTTGAAATGCTGCTGCACCATGATCTCTCCTCCGGACTCAAGGTTGTCGGCCATACACTTTGTCTTGTTTTTGTTGGTCTGCGTCTCTTCCTTCCGCTCCTTCAGTTTTGCCCGTAGGAGATTGAGATATAGGGTACATGCGGTCGTGCGAGCTTTGTGCCCCTTCTTACCGCAGTTGTAACAGCTAGGGGTTTCTTCTTTACAGTCATTAGCGAAGTGGCCCTCCCTGCCGCTGCATCTGTAGAGTCTCTGTGTGACGGCGTTTGTGTACTAGCATTCGTTGGCTGTGTGTCCTAGTTTTTGACACTTGTAGCATGTAGACAGTGCGATTTGCTCCTTAAACTTGCAGTAAGATTCTTCCTGGTCAAAAACTGGCGTGCCCTGCCTTTTGGTAAGGTGACCAGACACTTTCTCCCAGATCAACCAAGACGGCCCGGTTCTTTGTTGGCCTGGGAGCTCATGTAGGAAGCTTCGTGGATATTAAGTATTTCCCGCAGCTCTTTTATAATCTTATTTGCCGTTAGGACTAGAGTCATAGTGAGGCTGGCTCATTTTCTCTGGCCTATTTCTCCCCCTGTTCCTTGTCGCAGTACATCAGTAAACGTTGCTTCACTTTCTGTTTTTCTCCACAACTTTCGTAAAAATACCGCCGTCTTTACCTGTAGTGACTGTCCGTATTTTTACTCCTTTCTCTTGAAAAAAAAATATATAAACATATTTATACTAAGGCAAAACGTAACTGAAATTTTTAGATGTGTTTCTTGAAATGAAAAACGCCACAGAGAGGTCTGCTACTATGTTTGCTAATCGCATTCATATTTACATGCTGCTCGGTCCCACCATGAGTTTGGTTCTTCATGGCTTCTTCATGAGAGCCCTCATGAGAACGACGTCGACATCATCATCATCATTATCATTCTAACCATCATCATTATCAGCAAAGGCTGTCGACATTGTCGTCGTCTCACCTTTCAGGCCGTTCGCCGCTTCATCCTTCGTTCGAGAGCCGACCGGTTTTAACAGGCGACTGGGCGAGAGAGAGAGAGAGAGGAAAAGAGGGCAAATGCGCATAGCGTGGCTTCGACCTCATTGCGTCAACATGCTGTCGACTACCCCCACCTCCAGCCTCAACCTACTTTAGCCTTGTTGTCAACTGCTGCACCTCGTCGCCGATGGCTGCTGCCTGCATGCTGGTTATGTCCATATCGTAGTGTCGCGATTACGGCGCGAGAGCGTCGTTGCTCGACCTCGCGAACGCTGCCACCGCTACCGCAGCTTCTGCTCATTAAAAGACGCCAGTCCTTCGTGTCGTGCCGTGACCGACTGCCGGTGGATCATTTCATCCATCGTCGGAGATAGATTGACGCAGAGATAGGGTAAGCAATAGATAAACAGAGAGAAAGAGGAATAAGCAGAGAGAAAGAGGAATAGATATAGATTGAACGAGAGAGAGAGAGAGAGAGAGGGGGGGGGGAGTAGGAAGAAAGAGAGAAAGGCAAGGAGAAGAGTGAAGGATGTGCTCAACTTAGCCATTTCCGTTTCAATGACATCGCCACAAATAACGCAAGACAGGACAGGACAGGAGAGCAGCCCGCCCACTGCTCACCCGGCAGAGCCCGGGCCGACCCAGGCTCACTCAATACCAACACGGTTAGGGCCGAAGCCAACAAGACGAAGACGGAAAAGAATACGAACAAGAAGGAGAAGAAGAAAAAGAACGAAACCCCTTCCCGGAGCCGACGAGCGCGGTCTGCCAGCCAGCCGGCCCCAGCTTGCCGCTCTAGGCCGACGTGACGACGCAGGGCACGTTTTTGGCAACCACCTCGCCTCAATGCCTCGGCTTAGAAAAGAACACTTGAATAGGACCGCTTGCATCTAAGGTAAACATATATATATATGTGTCTAAATTGACCTCTGTCTATGCTGTAAACCTCGATCTGCCCTTTTTCGTTCTATATATATATATCTTTTGTAGCTTTTCTATAAGATGTTACCGCTAAT
This sequence comes from Dermanyssus gallinae, assembly GCA_003439945.1. Taxonomy (NCBI): domain Eukaryota; kingdom Metazoa; phylum Arthropoda; class Arachnida; order Mesostigmata; family Dermanyssidae; genus Dermanyssus; species Dermanyssus gallinae. The sequence goes on along the minus strand of QVRM01006606.1, from coordinate 211,679 downwards.
AAAGCTGCCTGTCTTATAGGTCAGTTGCCTTACCTGGCACGTCAGCGATTGTCTGACCTAACCCAACGTGAACTAGGTACGTAAAAGGAAAAAACTATCTACGTCAGCAACAGAATAGAGTTTCTAGTTGTATCATTAACAATATATATATATATATATATATATATATATATATATATATATATATATGTATATAGAAAATATTGTGATGATTTATTAATCATTTACAATACGTTTGCACACTCGGCAGTGCTTGCCTCTTCCACAAATATATATATATATATATATATTTGTGGAAAAAAGTGACGGCCTCAATCAATCTATCATGCATAAGATTACCCTTGTATCGTAGAAACAGTACAGGCGGCAGTCACCAGTGCCATTGCTAAGATATTGCCATCTCTATTTTCGCAGGTGTTGGGATCAGCAAACTCCCTTAAGACAAAGAAGCACCCTAAAAATGCAGGTAGTGTCGTGGCAAAAGATCTTTCAAAACCCAGCCAAAACAGTAACAGCCAGTAACAGCAACCCACTTTTTTTAATACAATTGCGAAAATATAAAATCAATCTTGATCTTTCTTCCTCTGGCTGTGAATACACAATATGACGTGCTGGAGACGTGAGCCACGGAACCAACTGTAGTTTCCGGTTAGTACCTGATAGAATGTCTTGGACACACGGAGCGAAGGTCATGGAAGAGCAAGCGGTGAAGTAGCTGTACTATATAACACGAATCTTAGTGGAATAGAAGTACTATACATAGAGGACAACTGCGCTGTACTTGCAGGAAGTTCCATAAATATAATTGCGATATATTCTAATACTTCGGAAGCTATTCCCGACCTGTTGGAAAAGCTAGTGTATTGCTTGAATAAAGTCGACCTTAACAAAACAACAGTGCTTTGCGGGGACCTTAACTGTGTCCTTGTTAAACTGGACAACGTTAGAACAGGGACACTAATCAGCACGTTTGCGTCCCGTAGTATGTCGGTGGTTTCCACAACCGAGGATTCGATCAAAGTAGCTCCACAAGAAAGGTCTACGATAGATATATTTGCCTTTGTATTGCCCTATATATTGCCCATCAGATACAAGGCTTTAAATCCAGACGACAACTTTCTGTTGCAATGTCGCTCACGGCACATCATCAGGCAGCAGGCCAAAGGCGGCAACGGTTAAACGCTGCCATTGACTCAACCCGCTTACTGGAGCTCTCGCCAGAGGTTCTTCCTGCCATCAGGGTCACGCGGGCCTACCGGACTGTCTCGACGGACGTCCTGTTGGCGCTCGCCTGCCAGATCCCTTGGGACATACTTGCTGAAGAAAGAAGCAAGCGCAAGAAGGACGGCGACACTTCATGGACCCAAGCACGGGAGCACTCCCTGGTCACATGGGCGGGCACGTGGTCCAACCCACCAGCTGGGGATACCAGAGGGGCCTGGACAAGAAGCCTAATCACAGACCTCATAACCTGGTATAAACTCAAGGGAGCACTTACATATCACTCCGTGCAAGTGCTCACAGGGCATGGACAATTCCAGTCGTACCTTTTCCGGATAGGCAAGGCGAATACAGATATCTGCGTTCTCTGCACCACAGGCGCACCCGACGACGCGGCGCACACCGTAGAGGACTGCGAGGCCCTCGCGGCCTACCGCACGGGCTCCTCCTATGTCCACAAAGGTAGCCCGACCACGACCATCGTGGCCAACATGCTCAAGTCGACAACGGACTGGCACGCCGGGACCCAATACTTAGACGGGCTTATGCGCGAAAAATGTCGCCAGGAAGATCGCCGCAGATCGCAATTCAACACTAGGCCTCTAGTGTTCACTCCCGAGCAGGACCCACTCTCTGCTCGGGACATAGTCGTAGACTAAGGAGAGGGTCGCAGCACGGGACTCCCCTCTTCTGGTCTCGATGTAATGGTTCACAATTCCGAACCAGAAGAGGGTGGGAGAGGTGGTTTTTAGTGGGTAGAACGAGCGGATTGGATTGAGTATTATACTCTTCCCCGGCGTTTAGTCCCACACTACCCTTCATTAACATCGGAGGGTGTGCGTAAAGCATTTTCCACCTCTATAAAAAAAAAAAAAAAAAAAAAAAAAAGAGGTTCTTCCGGTCCCTAACTCCCTGAATGTCGAAGTATATGCAACACAAATTCAAAATTCTGTACTGCACAGCGTGCGTCCCCAGCTGAGTAAATCTCGAAGAACCAGCTGGAATACCCAAGAATACCGATCTCTGAAATATTTTATGAGTCAGACGTATATACTGGCAAAAAGTCGCCCGCAAGGGACCTTCTTGCATACGAATGCAAGTCGCCTTTATAAAAAGACGGTGCAAGGAGCTAAACTAGAACAAGAGATGAAAGCACAAGACAAGCTTTTTAGCGAATACTAACTTCATCCACATACATAGCTGCGCTTCGGCACGCACTCAACAGCCAATCCAGTATCACCTGAAATGCTGGATAGTTATGTTCGACAAATGTTTGCTTAAAAAGCTTACTTACTTGGCAACTACGTAACGCAGCACCATCACTTTGGCACGAAGATGGTGGGCATTCAATTTGCTATTGCCTGAGATTAGTCTTTTTGGACCTACATTTTTTATCGTAATGAAAACATTTCACAATTTTGCACGTAAAAGCGTTAATGTAAGACATAACAACATATCGACTTTTATGACTTTCCTTAATCTGACTATTCGCTTTCCGCTACGCAAGCGAAGCGTCTTCCATTGTGCAGAACACGCCGGTATGATCGGTTCCTTCATGCGTTGACTGGTTCGCCTACAAACGTCGATTTTGCACAACTATGTAGGAGAAAAAAGGCAGAATAACTTATTTTATAAGTTTCATTCTCTCTCCTAAACAAAACGTTTCCGCACCCTCCTTCCATTAGGAAAAAAATTTCTTGCCGAGTTCTACCAAACTTTACCATATTGTAATGATAGACCCTATATATATATATATATATATATATATATATATATATATGCATTTATTCAATGTAATCAATCATTCAGGGTGGGAACATGACATTTGAGTCCCTGCGAACGATATATATATATATATATATATATATATATATTTTTTTTTTTTAATGTATACACCCTTGCATGTAGGCACGGCTTTTAAATCGCCATATAACGCGAAAGTTACGATCGTTCATTTTTTGTCAACGCGATAACTCTACAGCACCGTTTACGGCTCGTACATAACACCTGCGCACAAAGGCAATTGCTGGCAACAGCTGTTTTTAGGCAGTTTGCTGCTGGCCGACTGCTAAATTCGTTCCCTCTAGCCTGCATTATGCCCGGCAATATTTTTAAATCTTGGTCATCCTCCCTTGAACTGAACACCAACATAGCTTGGGAAGAAATAGGTGGAAAACACAAGCATAAAACATATATACATATAGCAAGATAAAAGGAGAGGGAGAGAGAGAGAGGGAAAGAGAAGGGAAATTGTTTATCGGAAGTTCATTGCCCAATTGCTGAGAGGATCTCCTGAGTGACCATTTGAGCGGGGTGATGATGGCCAGCTTTTACACCTCTACGCCGGCAGAGTGTGAAGATGGATAAGGCCGTCTTCCAGGCAAGAGATATATAGCGTCCGCCCAAGGGCACATACGCCGAAAACCAGAATCACAGTCGGAACTAGACGAATAGACGAGTTCGATCTTCAGCATACATTTGCCAAGTAACAAAATGACGTCTACGTAGGAAAATGAACGAAACAGCGTCTAACTGTGTAAGTTGCCAGTGAATGAGATAGAACGGCTCATCTCTCAAGGGCTCTCTGAGCTTCCTGTCGAAACGATTGCGCAAGTAGGGATGATGCGCGGCAATTGGCATCGTCGGGTTGAATTTCACGTTCTCATAAGGCTACTAGTTAATCTGCCAGCGATATTTGGGATAGAACTCTATTATTAAACGTTATAAACATGGCGAAGATGAAGCAAATGTTTAAACAGAAATAAAACTTAAAGCAATAAACCCATTGCTAAGAATATTAGAACTAAACAAGAAAATAAAAATCTATTCCTATCCGAATTTGACTTATTGTGTTGTTGGTTGTCGGGTAATGTTATCTCAACAGAAACCATGCTATTGCCATGAAACGTCAGGATCATGCTAATGCTACAGTTGTAGCACGGCAACGTTACGATTCTACTAGAGCTTAAAAAACGAAATGCGAGTCGCGCCCATTTTCTAAAGGGGGGGGGGGGGGCTTATTAATTTATGTGTTGCTTGTTAGCCTATTTCTTAACCCCCATTTTGTAATCTTTCATTTTTGTTTTTAGCCTATTTCTTAATCCTCACTTAGCAACGTCACGAACGAAAGCCACCATTCTCGGCGGGCGCTGAGGACAGTCGTCTAAAGCGTCGTCTGGGGAGAACCTGGTCAAAACTAAGCAATTCCTAGATTCGTATATCGCGTTCGCAGAAGGTCCTGCGTACAGTCACCAGAACGACGATGACGACGAATTCGTCGTATTCGTCGATTCGATTCACAGACAGACAGGCAGGCACGAATGACGACGATGCCGTCGAAAGAAACGAGCCTCGTCGACACGTGAGGCCGCTGCTACGATATGCTGCTACGCGTGCGGTTCAGCATTTGGAAAGGAGGAGACGGACAGACATTGAGACCGGCAGACGGACGGACAGACAGAAAGACAGCCAGCTAGCCAGCCAGACGCATTGATCGCGGTCGACATGTGGAGGGAACCCCTGGCGGAAACACACGCGGCCCCCGGCGCTACGACCGTCGATAGCGTCGATAGGATCGGCGCCAGCGCCCGACGACGCTTCTCCCAAACCCCACCAAGCGACGCCCGCGATACCCAAAGGCGACGACTCCGAGCCCCACCAGGCGACAACAGCTCTGCTTGTTGGCTACAGTCTTCTCGTCGAGCTCCGCGTTCCCCTTTCTCTCCGACCCACAAATCCGACTCCGATCCGGTCCCTCCCCGACCGGGTACCTCCCTGACCGTTGCGCGCGCGCGGGGCCGGGAGGTGGCAACCCCCGGCGCTCTCCTGCAGAGAGCAACGTGCCAAAGAGTTTTTTTTCTCTGTGCTACGACCACGGTGACTGCAAACGACGACGACGACGACAACAACAACGACAACGACGATGCGACGACTACTGTTACTGTTCAATGTTCATTGATTCTAGGATGAACTTCGATAGAGCGTATCGAAAGACGATTTGCTTCCTATTTGGGAGGCGCGAGGGGGGAGATCGCATTTCGTCCAGACGTCGTCGTAATGTCTGAAGGTGTAAGCTTTGGCTTATTTTTTTCTTCTTCTTCGCAGCAGCAGCAGCAGCTTTGACGTGATCTATTCAACAGACTCTCCATAATGATGGCGGCAAAATACGTGTATATATATTTAGATATACCGTTATTGAAATAAAGGTATTAAAATAGAAGCAAAGTCGTTTCGAATCTGTGAACGACATGCAATCCTCTAAGCAAATGAGTTGTTCACAACGTCTACACGAGCAACAGTAGACAGCACCGACCGACAACTTGTTTCACAAATTTATCCTGCACGCTCTACAAAAAGTCAACATCTCTTTCATGGAATGGCACCCAAATGTGAGAGAATAAGTCCACTTTGGTACAAATAAAGTTTGATACAGCCTTCAGTACACATTAGGATCCTGTTTAATACGTGTATATACGCAGACGATCTTAAAATATATAGTGGACGGTGTCAGCCGGTGGTACATTGGCAGTGGTATGCAGCTCTCCGTTCATAAATGGTTCATTGTGAAACACGGATTTTCCGAGCTAAACTACGTACTCAACAGGCTAACACTGCCAACGGCCAACTTGACGCGGAATCTTAGTGTCGTAATCTTGGCGGGCCTCACCTTCTCCGCACATATCAAAGAACTAGTCGAAGCAACATCCATCCTTGGGAATATATTGTTCCGCTGTTTCATTATTTGTCAAGGAGTCTACGGTGTATCTTCGTCTGTACAAGCCGATTGTGTTATTCAAATGTTTTTACTGTTCGCCAGTATGGCATCCGTATTTGTGTAGATACAAAGGTATGATCAAAGGTGTGCAAAAGAGATTCTTAAAAAAAACTCCACAGAAGATGTGACCTTAAAACGAACAACGTTGTATTACTGCCCTTTATAGACACACTCAGGAAAAATGACAGACGGGTTTTAGCTCAACTAAGGAATGTGCCCAATTGCGTTGCAATAACGGAGCTTTAACATCAATAATATATGTTCTCCTGGCGCATAGCCGGGGATATTTACAACAGGACGACTGCAGAGGTCCCGCCTGCGACCAGTCATTCCTTACCCTTTATCACAAGAATAAAGAAGCGTTTAATTCTATACTGAAAGAGGAGTGCAATATAATATTGCACAATCGAGTCGCGGCTTTGACAACCTCGGTCATGTGAGGTCTAAACTGTATTTGGCGGTCAAAAATTACTCAAGGTCTTTATAGAGTAAGACTTCAGGAATTGGTTGGGCATTTAGCACATACTGAACAGTATTTGGAATTGTCTTAAGAACGGCAGACTTGGAAAAAGATAACTGCATGCGGTTTTCTTCTGCCCATAAGTATACAGCATCAATCGTTTTCTGTAGAATCGCTGTGCTGTTGTCTTTATTCACCTCAACTTAGATTTTAAGATCGTCTGCATACAGCTTATATGTAATATCAATACCTTAAAGCATAGCTCCGAGATGCTGTACAAATATAGTGTACATTAGGGGGCCTACGAATAAGCCCTGCGGAACACCGAGTAAACAACTGTTGACGGCGAAATAGCTATCCCCGGATTCGAAATGTACGGCTTTTAGGTATGCTATATACTAGTTTATGATTATGGGGTCGATGTCTAACGTCATATAATGACATCTTTGTCAAAAGCAGCCGATGGTCAACACGACGAACGCACGTGAATCATCAGAATAAAGAATATGTATCGGAATTTTGAAGATTGTTGGGAGTCCGCGAACACTGTCTCTTAAGATTGTTGACGTGCACTATTACCTTCTCTTTGTAAAAAATAATATTCTTTATGAGAATCGTCGGGATCTGTTAAAAGTGTTGGTAGTCCCAGACGGCTGAACATATAAACTCTCAAAATAGTCTTTCATAGCTGCTGCTTTGTCGGAATTCCCTGTGACCGTGTGTTTGTCAGCCATAAGTGGAGCCAAACTCCAGACTGCAATGTTAAACGTCGACCAGCATATTGAAAATAGTCTTTGTCATTGCGCATGTTTAGGTTAGCCTCCTCTCTCCAGGCATAATGGCGTTAGACTATGTAAGCGCCTAGATACGTCCTCTATAAACGTCTGCAAGTTAGATGGTTTAGACCCTCTTAACAGAGTAACCATCTCCATAGGAAATGTAATGACATTCACAAATGACTTGTATTGTAATTCAATGAAGTCGGAATGGGATAAAAAGAACGCCAGTTAGTGGCGGCAATGTTGGCGCAATTCCATAGGAATGGCGGAAAAATCTACTTGGAAGAGTTCGTGAAGCAATACACAAAATGTAGTCACTCTCTCAACAAGTTTGTCTTAGGCCCCATAGGTGAAAAATAGCAACGAATATCTCGGCAATGGTCACTGTAGCGACGTTTGATCTTTTCCACATAGCATGCCGACATCAATGGTTTCGGTGGATTCGTCTGTAATAGACACGTTTATAGCTTGCTATTCGGATGTAGCCAGAATGCATACACCATCACTACGAAAGTTGTGATCTTTTCGAATGACGGTGTATCGACCGGTCGGCGACAGCTCGGCCGGTGAAAATGTTTTCACTGGTAGCCCATGCCTCGGTGATGCACACTAGGTCAACGCTGTACTCAGAACAAAATTGATTGAATGAGTCGCATGCAAGGCTCTTGGCTATCGATGCAGCGTTAACAGAATGGCTGTTGATAGGTGTTTTTTTTCTGTCGAGCCCGGTGGCGTGGTGCATTCGTTTACGCCTCGCTACCGGAGGAGACACATAGGTGCGCGGGTTCGAGCCCCACAGTTGCGCATTTGTATTTATGGGGGTCCATCTATAAAGCAATGCGAAAAGCAGTCCCATAGACGTTCAGAGTCAGCTCAGAAAGTATTTTTTTTGATAGGCGTTTTCTGGTGTGTGTGGGCTGTGAAGGATTTAGTATATATGTTGAGTAAGCACAAGTGCGCATTGCTGTGTTAGTGCGTTTCGGCTGGAAATGTCTCTACGACATTATTGTTGGTCCCTCGATCCTTATATTGCATAACAAGGAGCTCCAGTCTTTCACAAAGATTTACAAAAGAGCTTGTCTCTGTCTAGCTCGGATATGTTAACAGTAAATAAAAGGGTATGTCGCGAATTTTGGTTTGACGTGCGTAGGGGGCTGGGTGCCGGGCTCGTGCGATGACACCGTTCGCCGGGCTCGCTATTAGTCGACACTCCATCGTTTAAAATACGACGCTGCTTCCTACGGTTCGATATAATTTTCGCTAGAGGGCCGGACTTCTGTTGTGAATGTCTTGCAGTCTGTTGGCTTTTACCTACCAAGATGGCTTAGTGGCAAAAAGCCTTTGCCTTGCATTCGGGAGGCCTGGGTTTGAGACCAAGACCAGCCACTCCTAAATTGGCTTTCATGGTTCCCAATTTAAACAAGGTAAATGCCGTAGTAGGCTAAAAAATCGACCATGATCGAGAAAAAAACGGAGAGCACAGATGTCTCAATAAAAATAGATGGTGCATTACCATCCAACCCCTCCATTAACTTAAGATAATGGGGGGCTAACTTAATGTTCGCGCTTTCCGTTTTTGCGTGGCTGCTTTTTGACTAACGTGCGAAGTGCTCGCGCCTCCTTGACAGGTGAGCGCACAAGCGACGCGACGTCCCCGGTATCGATCTTGGCTCCATCATCACCCATCTCTTCATCAATAGCAGGCAGCGTTCAGCTGAGCTCGATATCAGCTGGCGAATTGCAGCGGTGACACTGGAACTCTAAAAGAGCAGCTGCTTTTCCGACGACATCTTGTGTTTGTGTCTGAGTGCACAATATATGTGAATCAATTGGTCACACGGGTAACACGCAATTGTGTTTCTGGTACCGACACAGCACGATGTCCGCAGTTGGGACACTTTCTGGGCTTGTGTGTAGCCCATTTGGAAGAATTAGAGTGGGCATCTTGTGATCTTGTGCGTCCGCTTCGAACCTGGAGGATGCATCGTCGATGAATGTGCGTCTACACACTTTCAAGGTGTGAGACACTGAGCTATCGCACAAGCACTATACGAAAGCACCAAACTGAGAACGATTTACCACACAGGGCCCAGACTCGGATGTTTGCTTGTTACGGAGAAACTTTAAGATATTGTAACGATGTTGCTGCTACGCTAAGTTACTGGGGATGGTAGCTCAGCCGGGCGGTTACTACGACACGAGGGACTTAGGTACGATGAATGACAACACGGAACGTAGATCTGGCGTCAAGCGTCACCGGGCAGCGAATGGGTCTCGGCCATGCTGCCTCGGTCTATTTGATTCCCTCAAGGTACGCCGTAGCGTTCATATAGTAATAATGTTAAATGATGGAATCGAATCTTCTCGAACATTCGGCAACGGAAATTTCCACTCGTCCTCTTCGCTGATTGGTCGGTTTAAACTACGCATTATCACAACGTGCATAGTCTCTGGTGGTGCCGTCGCCGCAGGTCAGGTACATAGGTCTGATGATGATGTTGCCGATGTGGCGCGACAGGTCGGCGGTGATGCACGTGCCATGTTGTCGTCGCCATGTAGCTGAGCGGTCTCATGTGGAGGCTGTTGCACGTTCGATGATGTGCTCGGTCGACTGTGGTGTCGTTGTGGTGTTGTGTCTTACTTCGTTACACTGCCCCCCCCTCTGGACTGGCTCGTCCCGAGCCAAGCGTGTGTCTCGGGTTAGTGAGCATACAAACTCTTGTGTCCATCTCGGTGGTTGCCGTTTGCAGCCGGGTCGGTTCTGTGGTGGTCGTTGGTTTGGAGGGGCTGGCTTAATGCGGGCGTAGGAGGTGGTCGGCTGGTCTATTAACCCGGACTGGTCACTGTGGTCGTCTCTGTCGTCGAACTGGATGTATGGCTTGGCTCTCGATACGTGGACTATCTGTCGATTGCGCCGCGGTCCTGGGGTGTTGGCTGTTTCCGTCGGTTCCACTTCCACGGTCGTCGGGTTGGTCACTTTCACTATGATGTACGGTCCGAAGTGTCTTCTCTGGAGTTTGTCGGATTTACCGACTCTTTGACTCGTTGGGTGTGTGTGAGCACTAAGTCGTTTGCTCGGAACGATGGTTCTGTCTTGAACTCTGTCGTTCGTGGTCGGGTAGGTCGGGGTTGATCACTTGTCGGGTCTCGTCGCGCATGGACGGCCTCGTGGTCGGTCGGCGTCGGTGGCCTTGGTCGGGAAGCGTTGTCGGCGTCAGTGGCCCTGCTCGGGGAGCGTCGGCTTCGGTGGCCGTGGTCAGAGGTCGTAATCGGCGTCGGTGGCCGTGGTCGGTCGTTGTCTTCTCGTTGTCGGTCGCGGTTCGGTCGTAGTTGGTTGCTTGTTCGTGGTCGTTGGCGGTCTGGTCGTAGTCGGTCTGGTCGTAGTCGGTTGATCGCTTGTCGTCGGTCGCGTCTTGGTTCGGTCCGTTTGCCGTGTGGTCACTGGCATTGTCCGTCGTCACCTCGGTTGGTTCGCAATGTAACGAGTTCATTGTTCGGTCGGCGACGGTGTCCTAGTCGTTGCTAGTGGTCGGTCGTTGTCCAGTCGTGGCCGGTCGGTTGTTGTTCGTTGAGGTGCGTGCGCCGCGTGGTCACTGCATCGTCCGTTGTCGCCTCGGTTGGTTCGCCGCCCGTTGGTAGAGAGAGATCGAAGCATCTCCACCAAATGTAACGATGTTGCTGCTACGCTAAGTTACTGGGGATGGTAGCTCAGCCGGGCGGTTACTACGACACGAGGGACTTAGGTACGATGAATGACAACACGGAACGTAGATCTGGCGTCAAGCGTCACCGGGCAGCGAATGGGTCTCGGCCATGCTGCCTCGGTCTATTTTATTCCCTCAAGGTACGCCGTAGCGTTCATATAGTAATAATGTTAAATGATGGAATCGAATCTTCTCGAACATTCGGCAACGGAAATTTCCACTCGTCCTCTTCGCTGATTGGTCGGTTTAAACTACGCATTATCACAACGTGCATAGTCTCTGGTGGTGCCGTCGGCGCAGGTCAGGTACATAGGTCTGATGATGATGTTGCCGATGTGGCGCGACAGGTCGGCGGTGATGCACGTGCCATGTTGTCGTCGCCATGTAGCTGAGCGGTCTCATGTGGAGGCTGTTGCACGTTCGATGATGTGCTCGGTCGACTGTGGTGTCGTTGTGGTGTTGTGTCTTACTTCGTTACAATATTTCAGGAGCAATCGGTGGCAGGTCAGTTGCACCGTCGGTAGCAGACGACATACGTTTTCAATATATATATATAAGTTTCTATAGTCCCTAGTTTATAGTATGACCGGACATTCGATGCCCTCTGCTTAGATTTTCGTTCTGCCTTACGCTTAGCTCGGCAAGCCGTTTATATGAAGGCGCATACATTGTTAAAATCTATACGTATATACACGTCAGACGATCGGGGGTTGTAAAACAAGACTCTTTACAACATCGGCCCCGATGGACCAATAGCTATACAAAGAAGCAATTCACAACATCCGCAATTGCTACTCAAGCTGCATACATTTGATTGTTCAATGTTTATTGATTTTAAGTGCTATCGCGAGACGATTTGTTTTTCCGATCACGTTTCTCACAAAACTTTTTGGTGCGCGAGGGTCGACCTCAATTTATTCGTAGTAGTAATAATGATTTATATATGTATATATATATATATATATATATATATATATATATATATATATATATATATATATAGTAATTTTATTTACCAAGTTAATAGTGAAAATATAACAAATTTATTTTACTTTTAGATAATGCATGTCTTAGTGTATCCCACATTTCCAGTAAGAGTTTAGCAGCAGTAACTTTTGTACGCATCTAGCAATTCATAATGTACTTTTAAGGATTTCGTGTGGGTGAAGATAACTGGACTTTAGTTAGAGATCTTAATATTCGCACAAAATGACCAGAATGCAATCAGCGACGGCTGGCCCCCTAAAAACGAAGCCGTTAGCGTTATGACTTTATTCTTGGCAACGCTGTTTTCAGTGGTACCTCTTGTTTACGGCGAAGAACAGCGGTCCTTTGATATCTCCACTTACCACAGCCATAAAGGAACGTTTTGCTTCTGCGGTGCTCATTCACAAGGCGCGGTTGGAAAATCAGGTAAAGAATGACTCTGCGGAACAGAAGAAGACGCAAAACGCTCACGCGCTAACGAGAGTGAACTGATTATACGTGCTGTTCTGTCCTTCCTTGCAAATAAAAAGAAAAAAACGCATGTTGTATCCGCAGATGTACGTATGCTTGTAGCAAATCTTTTTAAGCATCTGCTCATAAGTGTCTGTCAAGGTTGGTATATTTTTAAATTTAATAATTCAGTAAGATTACTTGCTATGTCGGGTCGCCTGACGTCATGTCGACGATAAAGAGGAATTGCCGGAAGCGCGGACGTTAGGATGGACACATACAAAAAAAACAAAAGAGCCCTAAATTCCAAGTAGCTTAGTAATTTCGTATGTCCACTGAATTGGACAGGGTTTTTGTGAACATACATCTGATTTGACTTTGTGCTCGAGGTGGCCGAGCAAGCGACAGACAACAGAAATCTTATTCAGCTACGCAACTTTTACTGAGCAATACGACTGCAAATTCATATAACTCCAACAGATCTACTTCGTTGGAGTCATATGTTTATTATGGAAAATTTCAATTCGACTTGTAATAGAAACGTCTTTAAGTCATGACCAACTTTCGTTCAACAATGACTAGACAATTAAGTACTAAACTCCAGTGTTTGTATGTGTCAGGTACATTAGTATTGTTAACATCAACGTTTGTGAATAACGAACGCTTAATTGCCTTTGTCATCCACTGAACAGTGTAGAGGGTTAAATGTAACTACTAAATAATTGCTCCCGACGCAGGCACCGCGTCGCCTTGGTAGGTATCAATCACAACTAATCTGCATTTAATTTGAATTTTTATTTCCAAGTCAGTGTATTTTTAATGGCAATGCAAACAAAAACACAGTCAGTGGATTTTTACTAACAGTGTAGGCAAAAAACCAAGCTGGTTTAGGTTGCTTGGGCTTATGAATTAAGAGTCGACCTTTCAAAGCCCTGGTTGTGATCGGGTGATTTGCTGCTTCGACACGAGTCTCAAGCGGTGGCCTTGACTATCATTCATCATCTCCCTACAATTCTGGTAGATATGACTATGAATTCAGCTTAATATCCGAAATATTCGCAAATTAAAAAATACAAGAGTGACTTGTGAACGCGTCCGTCTGGAGTTTCCTTAGGCGCCGCTGCGTTAAGACCGATTTTGTAAAGGCAATTTGTTATAGATGTATCTTTATTTAACTCTAACGGCGCGCCATTGAAAAGATGCTTACTTCAACGACGAGTTTCGCGATTCTACATGACGGCGTGTACAACTGCGACTGTGGCTGTATGTGAGGGGCGTTGACAGTGTAAGAGATGCTATTTTTTGATCGCACAAATATCGGACGTTTTGTCTATAGCTTTTCGTCCAAAAGTCGGTTTAGGAATGCAGAATAATATGCTCCTGCCTGATTTGTACTCAATAAAGCTTTTTGATGTAGTTAATGATACATCTCAAAACATAAGTCCCAAACACACAGTGGTCAATATATTGATGGTCGACAAAGCGGTCTTCGCCTTCGTCCGTGTACCCGAAGAGGGTACCATTTATGCCATTAGAGCCAGGAAGAAGATTTCTGTGCGTTTTGAGTGATTGAGACGCTGAGACTGCGCATACCAGCCAATATTAGCTACCGACAACCGCCACATATACACCAGATACATTGTGCATGACTATCACCACCTTGTGTGTTCGCGCAGTGAATTTGATAAAAAGCATTCTCAATGAATTGCTTGATGCCTCTGCTCACAGTATTGCGCTAATTATCACTCAATTGTCTACTTTAGCTTTCGGAGAAAGTCGCTACGTTTTTCCACTTGTTGGGGTAGTAGGCAATAGACAGAAACTGCTACTATTCTAATATAAATTCCAATATCAGTTTCATTGGGCGCGAAGTTCCTTTTGTCATTACGGTGCGCCGTCGCAGTAACAGCTTTATCAGTCAACTGATAGCCAGTTTGGGCGGCTATCCTCTGGACCACCTCCCGCGCCGTTAACTCAAGTCGTTTTAAGGGAAAACCAAGAATATTTACATTGCTCCTTCGAAAGTGGCTCTCTGAGTGTGGCCGCACAGAGCAATTTTCTACCAGTAATGAGCTCACTCTTCGCTACAAGAGCTCTAAGTCCTCGGTCAACATGTCCTTGGCCGCCGCCATATTGCGGGCCTTGTTGTTCTAAAACTCATCTTGGGTTAGTGCTCACAGTTGGTAGGTAGATGAGTGAAATAAATATGATGACGAGAAGATTTAGTATTACTAAACTTGTTTGCCATACATTGACTAGATTTCGTTTACTCAAATCGCGCATGTTCCATCAAAATGCGAATATATTCCGAATCTGGGGGATGAAATGACCGTCTCACTTTGTGGACGAATGCACTTTGAATTTAATTCGCCCCGTGCACTGCATGTAACACTGCCCTGCCCCATGACTTAAAGTTCCCATGACGTTCTCCCAGAAAAGTGGACTAAACTAGATTCAGGACATTCGTCGCTTTTCGTCTATGAGGAGCTTGCGAGCAGAGCATTCTTGTTAAACGATGTGCCTGCTTTTTCTGGGCTCAGTTGAGGGCAGTGAGAGTGGCAGCTAAACAGGCGCAGCACACTGGCAAGAGACTGGACTTGAAGAGTTTTTTTACGTCTTTTTTTTGCCTACATAGCTACCAATTGTTCGAAAACAATACGTTTCGCTACTTGCCTCAATGCCAGACTCCTCCTACTAAGGGAATCATCTCAGAGGATGCAATTCAAACGAGGTTTACGGTACGCTAGTACAATAGTAGCGTCCGAGCATTGAGACGGTGTCCTCGCCATATGGGAGAATCTGCAACACGCGGAGAGAGGCCGGATGCCAGACATACTTAGGACTATATTCGGTTCGAATCTTCAGATGCATGTGGATTCTCTAATTTGTTTGTCAGGGGAGATTGTGCGGCCGGCGGAGACAGACGTATGTGCTCTTGGAGACTCTTTGGTAACCGCACTTACTGTCCCCGTAATGCTGCAATAAGCAAGTGTTCGTCACGACACCGAAGCTAAATGTAATTATACATTTACACAATGCCTGTAAGGTGTTTAAGGTTTGGCTCATGAAAGGCAGTAACCGGGTGCAATAGGCCAGCTTGTTTAAAGGCTCGTGTTTGGAACGTCGGTTCTCCTGGATATCATGGAGTGAGCTTGGAACGCCGCACAGATACAGCGGTGCCTGTATGGTAGAGTTTTTTGTTCCACAACAATGGCGCGCTGCGATGGACAATAGCCACTACTTTTGGCCAATGGTATGAGTAGCTGCCGCAACAGCAACAACAGCATCAACAACAACAACGGTTACAAATATTTAAAACCCGTGGTGCACGCTTGGACATGCCTTGCATGTATGTCACACAGTGCACGCTAGTGTTGGCCAGACGGCATTCGCTTCATTTTGACGAGAACAATGAATATTTTGAGCATTAATATTTGTTCGAGCTTTTTTTCAAGCACACAAGAGACGGCTAAATTGACGTTGCAGCTGGTACTGCCCCCGCGTGAGCCACGCCCTGGACGGCCTTGTTAGTTTGTCGAGGCGCGCTTCACAAAGGCGCGCGCTCGACGAGCATCATTTAAGGCCCACATGGTCTGCTAAGATATACGTATATGTATGTATATATATATATATATATATATATATATATATATAAATGTGTGTGTAGCAAGAAAGAGGAAGAGCAAACATGTGAGAGAAATACAGAGTGGAAGAAATCGACCCGCTAGGCCGATTTCTATAACTAGTAGAACAGCTATTGCCACACTCGCAGGGTAACAGTGGTAGCCCTATCAGTAGCACACATCTATTGCGACGCTAGCCAACCAATCAAGTAATCTAGGCACAAGTCACGAGCCCACTTCTTAAACCACATGACGAATGCGAGGATTGCGAGAGGTAGATTTTGCTAGCTTCTAAGCTGACAGCCTAGTTACTGATTATATTGTTTACGCTTGTGCGAAGTTGCACACTAGCAAATGTGCAAACATTACATAGCATTGCTTCATAATATGTCTACAATAATATGGCTACTACAGTTGCGATATGGTGATGGGACATAACCCAAAAGAAAGCTTGTCTTACACTTTTTTTGCAAATGATTTTTTAGAGCACAAGCACACATTTACGTGCGCTTTGCTAACGGCAGTGTGCCTTGGGCAGAATTGTTTTTGGATAAAACCTTTAAAACCTGCAATGTAGCTTTCGAAAAAGGTAGTATGTCCCGATTGATTTTGTGTAGAATGATATGTTGGACTTTAAAGTTTCAAACTTACAAAACAAATAGAATAACAAGTATCTAATTAAATATTTTTCTCCTGTCTATACACTCACGCCTTTATTGTCTAGACTAGAATTTAACAGAAACATTTTTGAGGAGGTTGTTTTTCATTCTAGACCATCTTCCGTCCCCTACGGGGGTGGTCAAGTCGCCGTGCGGCATTGCTTCAATGAACCGAGGACCGGATATGTTGAGTTATCTAGAGTATCCTTACCAGTCCTTGTGGCAGCATGGCTGCTGACTCTCGGCTGTATATAGTTTATAATCTATTCTCAATGAGTATCACTTGAAGAAAATTCGATCAGCATCGGGGATTCAACCCGGAAGATGACAACCACCATTACTAACGCAGTAGTCCTCTAGACCACGCTGCAATATTCTTTGCCAGACTACAACAGAGCTGTGCATGAGGTTGCGCGGGGTAAACGCCGGAATGGGATCATCACGAATCTTAGCCGCCTGTCGGTGTCCTGCACTAGCATTGACGAGTAATGTTTGACATCAGATAAGCGTTTTTAGATTGCTTCTGGCCATTTAGGAGTGATCTTCATGGAGCATTCAAGCGTCCCTCTATCGTTCTAGCGGCAATCCTGCTCCGCTGCTTGCGGTGTTTGTCCCGGAGGCGTCTCCGTATCTCCGTCATACTCGATGTGTTCCGCACCCGTTTCATATTTTAAAATGTTATCCACACAAACATGTGTGGGAAGAACAGAATCACACTAAAAGACAATTTCCCGAATCATCGGGATAGGCATCCGTCCGAGCGTACGTCGGTGTGTTAGACGCCTCGCAGGGCCGCCGTTTCATGTAGGCCTCTCTAGCCTCTTTCCCGGAAGCGGTTGTAAACTAAGTGTTTTGCCGACGGTTCTGGCAGCCGCCGCGGTTTTATTGCGCTGCTTTCCGTGTTTAGGCAAAGCCAACAAGTTAGTTTCGATCGACAGCAGCGGGGTTACAACGACAGCCAGAAGCATCGGCCGTTCCGGCCCAATTCACCGTCATCTGCAACGACTTTTTTTTTACACCGTTCCTCTATTCCCGCAGCACTGAATAGAAATCCTTTCCCATATTAAACTCTAAGGTTGACCTATTAGAGAGACCAACGCTGTTGTAAGGTCCAGCTGGCACGTTGCGCCTCCTTCGTTGCCCTTATTGGCATGGGCGACCAGCTAAGTACGATGATGTCATAAAAAACAATCAGGTGTATTGTTTATCGCACAAGTAGAGCGTGTTGGCATTTCGCCCTAGCAATAGCTAACAACGGGCTCTCCCGTTGCCTGTACCCACCGCAACCGCCCAGATAAGGATATTGCACTAAACCTGTATCCTTACTCTGACTCTAGTGCGCGACTAGAAAGATCGTCGCTTGGAGATATTTGAAGAGGTTTGTTTATGTGTCGCGTCATCGACACGTCTAAGCGCCATCGTTATACCATGCCATTATTTGAACGAGGCACGCTTCCTATTCGTCGATATATTGACAATAACTATGCATGAATTGTCAAGGGTCCAATCTATTTATACATAAGTGCGCTGTTTTGAATCGTGGTCCGCATTCATTGACGTGGCTGCTCAATATGTTACTAGCTCTAGTGACAGCGTTATAATACTTAACCTTTTCTAGCCGCATACAAAGAAACTGGATGCCGGTCCTTTTAAAGCTCAGGCCACAGAAACAGGTTCCCATCTTGATGCGCCAAAGGCTAGCCTTTCATCTATTTTAAATTGACGCACTAAGGTCCTGCGTTACCCAGTTGGCCGATTGCAGGCGCCGATTAGCTGGAAGTGCCTTCACAAGCATATATGAAGGGTAACAACAAAACAACGCAGTAAAGTTTGTACTGGTTGGGGAAGAACACATTCAGACCACTGCTTTGTTCAACACTGTTATCGGCTTATACTTCAACGGGAAAGCCCAGATAAATAATCTGCGTGAGACTCGTGTCGGAGAATGTTTTACAAAAAGCTGATTTGCTTGCCTCACTACTATTATGACTCTTGTGTCTGTTTTTACTAAAAGCTTGTATGATACTAGTAATGTCGACATTTATTAAAACACGCGACTGGGCTTCCTAGTCGCTGGCGCGTTTCTGGCGACATGTACCCGCGTATGCATTTACATCAAATCGACGCTAACACACAACTTAGTCGACATGCAAGATCATATGATCTATTTTTTTAAAACTTGTATGAACATTTCTACAAAAACAAACATACCAAAAGAATATCTGCTCATCTAGGCTTAGCTATAGTTTCATCATTGCGCTTAAAATTAAACGATACACAATAAATACGAACACTGCATCTGAGAAATTAGCATTACGAAAACTGTAAAATATTATTATTATTATCATTATTATTTTATTATTGTTTATTGCTGATCATACAATTGTGAGGTCTGAACATGTATTAAAATATAATTAAATATCTCGGTAGCAGTCTCTTCCTCTCAAAACATTGACCCGATTATACAGGCAGCGTTACCTCTGCATACCGCCAGCGAGAGCAACTGCCGCAGGAACTCGCTCTCTCGTCGATCGTTTGTGTTCTCCTGTATCCGCTCGCCAAGCTCTTTAATGAATCTTCTTGTGCCTTTACTAGCGGGACCTAGTGTTTCCATAGCGATAGGCACGACGTGGTATCTGGGCTCTAAGTCCCTGTACTTTCGTCTTTTTTCTCGATCTGCATGTTCGGCGACCCAGCCGGCCTCAAGGGCACTGTGTCGCAGGTAGGACGGGGCAACAGTGCAGGATACTGTTGTATCCCATGCCAGACACTTACCGCAAGACCACAATGGAATAGTGACTCCGTCGGGCCTCCTGTCACTGCTTGTATCGAGTCTGGGCTCCAGCGTACTCGGTATGCCTGCACGACGCAGGGCTCTCCTTATGATCGAGTTAAGTTCCGCGTGCCTAGCGGCTCTTCCTTGGCTTTGGATGCAGCTCAGGGGGTGAAGGCCGTTACTCTCTACAGGCGTCCCACAGGCTGAGCAGATGTATGGCTCGCATATGGGAGCTCCAATTCGGAGCGCTGTCACCATGCGGAAGGAAGTATTGTCCAGCATGGTGCCCAGCTGCGGCGAGGGTAGAGCCCTTAGGTATCCGCTACTAAAGGTGTCTCGGGCGGCTATAAAAACCGCTCTCTCCGTGGGGGATTGTATGCTATCGAGAAGATTTCGACCCACAATGTTGCACCTATAACCATCAAGCGTATGCTGTGTAGGGCGCTCCTCCCAGGGACCAGGGCCTATGACGTTTCTTGCAGCTAGCTCGGCCTTGTCTTTCGTCACTTGTATTACATGACGAATATTAGGCTCGACGAGGGTCCCAGCGAGTTGTGCAAATTCTAGTAGCGAAGCCGCATAACATACGGGCGCAAGCTCCGTCACGGACCTGATGCCAAGCCCCCCTTCCCTAAGGGGAAGAGTTGCCCTTTGCCAGGTATGGTCAGTCAGAGTGACGTTAAGAACTTCACCTAGAATTTCCCTTGCGGTGTCGTCGAAGTCCTGCAGGCCGGCCAGCTCGTTGCTCGCAGGGGAGGTCCGCAGGATGTAATTCAACCTTGGCGAGCCTAAGCTATATCTCCAGAGGCAAAGAGCTGCCTGCGGGTGCATTGCGATGAGGCGGGGTTTAATCCGCAAAAGCACGTTGCGCTTAACTGTAATCGTCTCAAGAATTCTTCGAGCTCCAATCGGGGCACCTAGAATTTCCAGGTCCGCCTGATCAACTCTCTTCGATCCGGGCAAGATGTTTTCGATGGTTCTGAACATTTCGCCCTGCTCGTGGGAATCTCCGCCTACGGCGATGATTTCGCATTTAGAAGGATTTAGTTCCAGTCCTCCATCGTCTGCGGACCTTAAAACATTGAGAATGTCACCGACAACTGAGTTTACTGGGCCTCCCAAGGTGGCGTCGTCCAGATACCAAACGTTTAATGGACTGTCCATAGGGGCCACTATCTCAGAGATTACAATACTGAACAGGGCGGGGCCGAGCGGATCGCCCTGTTGTACACCGTTGGATGAAAGGAGAGGTTCCTTATCGGCCCAAGATAGTAGCGATGGCTTGCTGTAGCTCTGCAATGTAAATGGGAAAAGCTGGGGCACTTTCGATTTCACTTCATTGAGAAATACGTCGCGTCGGATGGTGTTAAAGGCATTTCGAAAATCGAGCTTTACCACCACACGTGGGGGACCGTCCGCCTCTATGAATCCTCGAACCGCGTGTGCTGCAGCCTCGGCCCCACCTTTTACTGAAACACCAACTTGCTTTGGCGTAACGGCACTACTAATTGCTCTTCGATTTACCACGATTGCAACTTTTGCAGCCAGTCTCCGCAAGGTGAGGCCGCATGCTATGGGCCTAATGGTGCCGTCTTTCTTTTTTAGTGCTGTCAGTTCGGCTCCGTAAAAAATCGGAAGGCAAAAAGATGGAAGTTTACCGTTCAAAGCCAAATTAACCAGGGAACACAATTCCGTCAATAATCTCTCGGAGGAGGGGACCATACAATCCAGCATATCGCGTAGGTGACGAGGCCGGAGTCCGTCAAGTCCAGGGCCGGATGCCAGCGCAAAAGATCGTACAGCGTCGGCTATTAGTTTCTCCTGCGCAACACATGTTTCCTGAGGATTCGGTGCTGGAAGATTATCGATACTTGCGCTGGTCGGCGGGGCGGGGTGCTTGTTTATGAGCTCCTGATAGGTATGGTCATCTGGTGGTGCAAAGGTGTCAACGGACAGGAGCGTGTGAGCCGCCGAACGGATATCTCCCTCTGCCAGCTTGCGTTCTGCCATCGTCGCTCTGTGACGATCAAGGTGATGCTTTTTGGAGATCCGTCTGTTGTCGCTGTGATGCTTTTCAACAACATTCTCTAGCACCCTCCACTGAGAATCGGCAAGGTTTTTCCTAATAATTTGGCATAGTGTAATGTCTTTGTCTTATCGCTCGGGAACTTTCAGCATGAGTAATGGCAGGGTGATTAGACTGTGCCAAGAGGGGTAATCCTGCCTTAAGTTAAAATTAGCGAGGGCCTCTGCATACGCCGCGGAACAAATTTTCCTGACTCCTCTAGGGATTATCCTCACTATCCTGATGGTTTTGCGAGCATTGGACAGGGTTCGGATGAGAATCTTTGGGTCGTGATTTGGTATCGTTGAAATCGGATCGGCGTGATCTTGGGGTTCTGTGCTCCTTACACTGTCAAAAGGAAGTCTGCACACAAAGTCTGTCACAAATAAATAATTGTTGAGAAAGCATTGGCGGGTGATCGGGACTTGCGGGGGGTGGTTGAGTACTCATTACTTGGCTGCGGTCGCTTCTAAATTATCTTTATACAAGCCGGTTAAGATTGATGTGTCTCCCTCGTTACTTCCTTCAAAAACAGAGATCAAGAAAACTTTTCCTTCCTCTGATTCGAGGAACTCTAGCACCTTTGCAATGAGAGGTGTTATTATTATTATTATTATTATTATTATTATTTAATATGTCTTAGACCAATACAGTTGTGAGGTGTGAATGTGTATCTTCACATCTTATTATTATTACTATTATTATTATTATTATTATCTTGTGTTCTTTACTCACATTGAGTATGATATACTCATTTTATGCTCCAGCGGTGCGCAATCCACTGCATAATACCCGGCACACATCTTCAAGCACAACCGGCAAGTGCCCTGCTCGTGCTTTTAATGAACGGCGGTATTTAAACATTCCAGGTTGGGAAAACCATGCACAATGTATTCGGTGTGTGCGTAGCGACTGTCATGGCAGGATCAGACCATAGGTGCAAGGTTGAATACGCCCAAGTCCCTGTTTGGCTTGTTTGACCTGAGCTTTTAAGTAACACATTTTTAGGGTACAGTACGCGGTATTTTCAGCCTTAGTAGGGCTGTTTAGTAGCTTATAGACAGCCTGACATGGCATTCCCGAAACCTCCCAGAAGAAAAAAAAGACAGCCTGACATGAGGTACACAAGACGGCTTCTTAACCGCATCGACAAACAAGGCACTCGCTTTAAGTCTAATAAAAACACCTCTCAAGCTGGTTAAATTTTGTCTGCGTGAGGTAGTTCCATGCTCAGCCAAAAATACATTCTCTCTCAAGCATAAAGAGCCTTACTGCTGAAAAACGAAGGTCTATGGTTTAAAAACCTCTTTAAAGCAGTTTCTCTTAAGCTTCGGTCTAAGCCTCCCGGGTCTTCGCTTAATAATACTATGGGTAGGTACGAGCTGTGGGTGTCTACCAGAGCATCTATAGGGAATTCTCTCTAAACCAGAATCGTTTTGTTCTGCAACTCTGCGTCTTTCTTCCTCGATCCTAAGCGCCGTTGTTCCTTGGGCCTTCCTTAACAGGTTCTCGCTTTTTTTCTGTGGCTGTTGCCGAGGTGAAGCAGACAGAATATCCGAAAATGGCTATCAATCCGGCCACCAACATTACCAGTCTATTCCGATCGGCTCGCTTATGCTAATTGTTTGACTATATTGATGCTCTTGCTTGCCAACGTAAAATTTATTGGGTCGAACATCACCCTGTTCTATCGTTTGCGGGTTCTAGAACAAGAATTAGCGGAGGTAAAGAAAGCACGGACGTTGGTGCCTATACTCGCACCGGATGCAGAACTGCCTGGCGCCGGTCAGAACTCCACCCAAGCTCTCACTTGACGGTCGAAGAAGACAGTGTTGGTAATAGAAGACCGCATAGTTGAGCCCTTGAGACCAGCATTGAGGGATCTACTTTCCAAAAATACACCGATAACGGTACGCTCAACGCCGAGGATGGATGTGCAGTGTATTATCGAGGAGGCAGAGAAACAAATCAATCTCACTTGTGGACCAGTGGCAGTGTTCCTTCACGCTGGATACTATGAGTGTATGGAGTTGAGAAGGAATCGTACGTGTCAGCTGTAGAAGCCTTCGGCGCAAGACTGAAGCGTAGTCATTCCGAATCTGAACTTCATGTGCTGTCTGTGCCTCTATTTTCTGCGGACTGCAAAGCAGCCGTCTCGACGGCAAAGCAACGACGACCTTGCTCGAAAGGCGTCTATGGACGAGGCCACCTTCTCAGCGTTCCCGCTGACACTTGCCCAGCGCGAAGTTGTCTTAAGCGGCCGATATAGCTACAAAGGCGAAATCGCTGGAAAGATCGCTGCTATAGTAGCAAGAAGAATTAAATATTTTTCAGGAGTGAAGATTTTAAAAACTGGAACAAAGGTGAGCAGAGCGCTGGCAGAGGCAACAGTCGTGCAGCCGGCAAATCCCCATGGACCTTCGAATCAGCGGCACTTGAGCAGCCAGACCTCGCATGCTCGGATAAGCTCAACGCATCCAGAGTTTGGTCTACACGACCGTGCCTACCCCCGAAAAGGACACCGCTATGCTCCGAACCCACCCAACAACAGGCCAGCGAAACGCAAACAGGAGAACGCGATCTACCGTGCCCCACCTCCACCCTCCCTGAAGGCGTTTCTTACACAAGCCCTCGATGCATTGTAGGCCAAGGACCCCGTGCCCCACAACTCTGCATATCAGCGCAATGGCCGCGGACATGCACGAAACAGAGGTCGGCCCAAACCGAATCACTAAGAATTGCTCTTAAAGCTGCTGTCCATCCCAACGGCACTGAGACTGTTCGATCTAAAGATTGTTCCAATGGCCGCCTACGGCATCGAAATAATAGGGAACGATCTCACCGCAGCGAGCCCTGAGCATCTAAAAAGTCTGAGGGCAGCTTACCTCAAGCGAGTCCTGGGCCTCCATCGTTCAGCCCGAAATCGACTTGTCTATCTCCTCACGGACACCCCCCTATTCGTCGAGGAGCTAAGACGACGTTTCGACTTGCCCTCATCTTCCAACAACGTCAACGTACTCAAAACGTGGGAGTGCAAGTTTGCGGAAATTGATGCGGATTTCTTTAGCACAGGAGCGATGCAAGACCAGGCATGGAAAGGGCCGAGCCGATCTAACCGCCATGTGGTGACTAGGTTCTCCGTGCATGGTTTCCACCACGTGCTGTGCGCGACAGCCGGGTTCCATGATCCCTCGGACTCTTGCGTGTGTCAACGTTGTAAATTACCTTGCGGTAGATACCATGCTGCCTCCTGCACCCTAGTCCCGTCTCTAGCTAGTCTAGACGACCAAAATCGCGTCGTAGCTTCATAGTTTTTATATATCTATTATTTTATTAGTCCAAATGTGTGTATGTATACATATGCATATATTTTAACTGTACTTTTTCTACACAACATGTGTGATAATAAATCTGACATATTGGGTCGCTGACAATAGTCTAAACTCTTCAGAAAAATATGCTGTAATTACCCTTAATGTACCCTTTGGAATCAGCACTACCTCCGCAGTCTTCCATCAAGACGGGAAGATGCCAACCGCAGGGAAGTCATTAAAAAGCACCGTAAGGGCCGCCGCTGAAATTCATGTAGTCCATGATATTTACTTATTTTTATGCGGTTGGCCGCTTCAGCGACCTTGCGTCAATACCGGAGGCACCGTCCACCTCGTTTTGTCTTCTCCTTGCACTTAGAGCTCTTCCTTTGAAATGTCTTTATGGTGGGGGAAGCGTTTTTCAGAGCATATTTTCGTTTGTGCTCTAGCCTAATCAGCCTTTGTATATTTCGTTATTTGGCCCCGTACCATCTTGTGCCGGCGGCCCCAGGGAATGTCGTCGATCCCTGCTAGGAAGTTGTTCCGACAGTTACTTTTACTGTAAGCGATTGCTCGCTTAAAGTAAAAGGAGAAGTTGCAGTGCCGCCGCACACTGCCTATTTATAATAGGAAGATTGCCCGTGAGTGGCCCAGTTGCTCTGTCATGGTAATTAACGTTATTGGAACAGAAAGGTTACATACAGCTAAGCTTGCGGCCCAACAACCGACGTCTTCGGCGCCCATCGTGCTACTTCCAAGGCTAAGATTTGGCACAGCATTCTAATTCGCTTGTGTCGTCTGTTGCGCTGCCCATCCGCATTCAATATTTTATATATATATATATATATATATGTTCAATATTTTGTTGTCCTGTAGTTTCCGAACTACAGCAAAGCCGTCGTCATCGGCGCACTCCTTCGGTTTTGGCTCCGCTTGTTGTTTTTACCGTAACTTGCGACGTCACTGGATCACCATCCACCCGTTCCAATTCAGAAACAGTGCAGTTTAAGTTGCCATTGTCGTTATTGCATAGACTTGCAGTCGCCAAGCTTCCCTTGAAGGCTGTGTGACGGAACTGCCTTGTTCGCCGTCTGTCAGCCTTCTGCTTTCTTGTTCTACCACGTTGTCTGCGTTTCCCCGCTTTTCGACACACTAGCGCTAACACTTGTTGTGTGGTTTAAGCCTCCTCTGACTGTGTGCATATATTAGAAGCCATGTCCCCTGTACAAGAATTTAGGTTTTATTGGCGTCGTCGCATTAAAAAGTCGTCTTAATTCCGTGAGCTAGAATTGACTCCATAAGACCTTTGAAGACACGTACCAGAAGGTCCCGCAAAGCACGCGCGATTGAGGCCACCACGGCGTAGCAGACCCTGACATCTTGGCTCACTTGACTGTCCCATTCTATATGCTCGAGCACGTAAACGATCCAAATCTCTATCGGGGTATCGCGTCGGAACGCACTCTCAAGAAAATCTTCGCTAAGTTGCTTATCTCGAGGGCGCTTCCAACTGTGGAGAAGGCCCTACCTCCGGAGCAATTCGGATTCATGAAAGGTCGAGGTACACAGGACGCGATCTACGTACTCCAGTCGGAAGTTAAACGTGTGTTGGCTGTGCCCGACAAAGCTCTCCGTAACTTACTAGTCGATTCATTTCGACATGCTGAGGTGGGTGGTTCTTTCCTACGAGTGCTCTTCAGCTTCTTTGCTCAAGACCGCTTTGAAGTAAACGTAAGGGGCGAAGACACCTTGCAGCTGAGTCAAAACGTAGGGACCCCCCAAGGGGACCCTCTCAGTTGTCTGGCATTCTCCTTGTTTATCGCAGACCTAGCTCGTCATGTGCGGGAGGAGTTTAGAAACGCCGTCGTCGTCATGTATGCGGATGACATAATAGTGGCCCACCGAGACCGCGGTGCCATTCGTCGAATTGTCGGCGACGTAGAAAGTTACCTTCACCGTAAGGGCCTGCAAATAAATGCGCGGAAGACGAAAGCCATGTAGTTTCGCCGTGGGGGTCGATTGGCCGCAGCAGACGTAATACTTTGTTGTGGCCAACCCCTGGAGTTTGTCAACTCTTTCCTGTATTTGGGTCTGAGACTACACTATACGGGAACGACCTTTACCCAGCACATCGGCGACAGGTGTCGAGCGGCTATTACCTCTATTCACACAGAAGTGAGAGACCCTCGACGACTGTCTTTGAGTGCGGCCGTGCGTCTTTTTGAGCTTAAGATTGTGCCAATGTTGAGCTACAGCCTTGGAAGGGTGTGGAGCCATCTTTTAGCGGCAAATTTTGCGCAGCTAGAAAGATGCTTCACAATATATATGAAGCGGGTTCTTTGCTTACCCCGGACGGCAGGAAGCCGCTTCGTGTACCTGCTAGCGGGTTGCGGGCCGGCAGTGGAAACAATCAGAGTCAGGCTTAGGTCACCTATTATAGGACCACTTCAGCAATTTTTGTTGGAGTGGCAGGGAAAAGTGACCGAGGCCTCGGCAGAGGTAGCGCAATTGGATGTGTACCTCGCCAGGGAGCTTTGGGATGGAATGGCATGCACTAGCCGGCACGTGTACACAAGATACATTGTGCATGGCTATCATCACTTGGTATGTTCGACCCAAGGATTTCACCAAGTTGGCGATCAATGTCGTTGCCGGTTCTGCTCGCAGATGTGCGCTAAATGCCACGCAGCGAGCTGCCAGAAACATCGGCGGTCTTTGCACTTTTTCGCCCGGTGGGACGGTCGCTGAAGTGTTCAAATTGTATAAAATGAATGAATTGTATTGTAATTATGTACTATCTTGAAATTCAATGTTATTGCGAAATAAACAATATATATATATATATATATATATATATATATATATGCTCGTGTAGCGCAATGCCAAGGCATCTTGCCTCTGAGCTGAGAGGACTGGCAGAGCCGCCTACACAGAGAGATATTACCAGTCTTGGAATTCAGTCTCGATGCTTGTTGTGGGGTGTAGTAAAGAACAAGTGTCGTATTCGTCCAGCTAGCAACACGACCAAATCATTGAAATAAAGATGAGGATTTTTTAATACCGTTTTCAATGTGTTGAGGATTATACGCATTATTGAACTATTGGGAAGGTGAGACACGGTGAAAAAAAAGAGTGGCATTGCCTGCGTAGACAATTGGGCGGAAATATCTACCTCTCGATTCCCTGCAGGACAAAAATCAGGTAGGCGATGAATTTGAAGGCTCGAAAAACCGACGCCTGGGGCCTGCCAGAGGATACAATTCCCGTCACAGACCTTAAAGTTTCATCGCCACAATTTGCCTTCGTCCGCTTAGATGCGATTTAAACCAATATGTTACTGCTGGTCCACAGTCGAGTTGTTCGCACATTTTAAGAAATATATAGTGATTGAGACAGACGAACGCTTTGGCTAAAGGCACTATGGCACAGCTTTCCATCCTACGCAGTTTCAATGATCTCCCACCAGATATGTCCCAATGCCAGCTCGGTTAACCGTAATTTTGTAAACGCAAATTAATGTTTAGAGAACAAATTAAATCGTTTAAACAAATTTCCAGCTATTGCTAAGCAAACATTTTAAAAGCATTTGCGTCGAAAGACAGCAAGATTTTCGGACGATAGCTACCAGGTTGGTTCATCCCTTCCGCCCTTACTTTTATGTAGCGGAATCACCACAGATGTCCTGCGGCGTTCTGCAAATACGCCCATTTTAATTGAAATATTGAATACGGCAATTAATCCGCTAAGCTCAATTCATTAAGAGTGGAATAAATTCTACCAGACACGCTTCCACCACTATCGAGTGAGTCTGTTGTTACGTCTTTAGTGGAGATTCGCAGCTCATGGGCTGTGATAGCGCTAGAAAAAATGCGTTGGGCATGCGGTTACTACATAGGTTTAAGAGAAAATCATCACGGTTAACATTTGCACATTTACGCGGTTACTCT
This sequence comes from Dermanyssus gallinae, assembly GCA_003439945.1. Lineage (NCBI taxonomy): Eukaryota > Metazoa > Arthropoda > Arachnida > Mesostigmata > Dermanyssidae > Dermanyssus > Dermanyssus gallinae. The sequence goes on along the minus strand of QVRM01006606.1, from coordinate 182,923 downwards.
TAGATTCAACTTTGTACGGCGTAGATTGTGTGGGAGATGCGCTGAGTGCGTTTAATGGCCGGCCAATGCTGTGCCTAAATAGGGCTACGCAGAGTGTGGTGCATTGCCGTCTTTCCGCACGCCACAGTTTGACTATGGCCGCTGCTGGCACAATTTGCTATTAATGTTTTTGTTTGCCATCCTTCTGATTGTTACTGCCGTCGCTGCTGCTGTTGTTGTGGTTGTTGCTGCTAGCGCTGCTAATGCTATGGCGGTTGTTGTTGCGCCCATCGCGTCGCGCGGTGCTGGTAGTGTAGGGCACGTCCGATAATAATTGAGACCGTTCGTTGCTGTTGTTATCGTCGTCTTGTAGTAGTAGTCGTAGTAGCCATAGTAGTCGAAGTAGTAGTATTAGGAATAGCAGTGCTAACAGCGACCGTAGTAAACAGTAGGGAGTGGCCTTGGGCAATACGCTAATGACCTTCTTGACTCTGCCGACGAGGCCAAATTGGACTGCTTGCATCGTCATTCGTCTCCTTGCCTTTCTCCTAGCATACACAATCTTTAGCTATTTTCCGCTTTATATATATATATATATATATATATATATATATATATATATATATATATATATAGCTCGCTCGCTCGTGCTAGCCGCTTTCCATATATCCAGTTCTCTCTCTGTTCCATCCTATGTTTTCGGAGTATTCAGGTGTCGTCGTTTTCTATCTATTGTACGCTAAGAACAAGCCACTCACCGCGCTCACCGAGAACGGTTACGGGAGATGAGAATCCGTCGCAGGTACCGCAAGGCAAATATCCCCGCTATATTGGGTGGAACGACCTGTTTATCTGAGCTTTTGCTTGTGCTGGTGTTGCTGCTGCTAACGATTCGGCCCGTACGGTAAATAGTAGGCTAGCGTCGGCCGTACGTAGTGGTGTGCTCAAAATTGAATTTAGTAGAGGGTTGACTGATTTTTAATTTATTTAATATAGTTGAGCCTAACTGCGGTCAAGCAATAGGCGAAACCACCAGGCAGCAAAAACGGTTCTGAGCGGTCTAATTCCTACAACGGCTAAGAGTCCGCTTGGCCTCACTGGCTTGCGACTCTAATTGTAATTACCCTCTGCCCCCCCCCCTCCCCCTGCTGATATAAATCGGTTTAGACTTGGTCGTTTGGCTGCAGTAGACTTCGTATTCTGCGGACATACTGGTTGAAGCATCTTGGTGGTAGTGGGGGTTGTGGTGGGGGTGACGGTTATGCGGTGCGTAAGGTTTACAATGACGCATTTCGAGTTTACTCAGCACCTGTTCCTAAGGTAGCCAGTGGGTCGATCTTCTTTTCAGCGATTACGAATAGGCTGCGAGCGCTCACTGGAGAGGCGCGCTGAGGGATTACGTGGGTCCTATATCTATCGGCTTCTTACTGTGTCGTCACACCACGGTTGCGATTTGACGTGGTCGTATACTTACGCCATTCTCAGGACAAATTGCTACAGTTTTGTATACAATTAGCCATCAACCCAATAGTATTGCTATTATTTATTCCCAAAATGCTGGTGTAAGTACGATAGCCAAGACACTAAACATATCGTCGCATTACAAGTAAAACCAATTGCTTTGATATTGTAAATAATAATCTAAGAGATGAGTTTTTGATTTGTCTCCTTAGCTGTAGTCAGAATGGGGGTTTACCTATTAAATCTAGGGTATCTCTCCACCTGACGACACCTTCGAATCCTATCCGTCAACGATGTTTACCCTACCCTTCGTACTGCTGGTTTTTATCCTTGGCGATCTTTTGCAACACCATCTCGTACGCCAAGATCATCTCGAAGCGACGACTTCAGCCATTTCGTCACGCTTCGTCGCGTATCGATGAAGTGAGGTCGGTTTTCCAGGTCGGCCCGCAACGATCGGGTGTAGGTGACGCTATTGATGATGACTGCACTGGTTGTAGAGTGCTGATGGCGGGTGGCTTTTTATGGCACCCAAACTTCCTTAGCGGGTCGACCGCATACGTTCTACCACCAGCCCCGCTGGGAATTTAAGCCGTAGGAGTGGCGTATTAATTTAGGAGCGGCTGAAGGTCCTATATCAAATCCAGCCACACATATCGACTAACTATTGGCGCTGTGAACTTTGACCAATATCAAATATATATATATATATATATATATTTATATATATATACATATTTACATATATATATATATATATATCTTAAGATTGACAGTGACCAACTTACACGTGTTGGCCATTTTTTGTACATGGTGCGACCTATTCTGATAGCCGGCACGTGAAGGCCACGGCGTTGTGATAGCCATGTATTCATAGCTTTGTGATGATCATGCCTTGAACCACGTGCATCCACATACGAATATTATAAACTTTGTCTGCTGCCGCTCCAGAACGGGCGGCGGTCAGTTTCGAAATGCACAATGTTGTGGGGGGGGGTATCTTAAGGTTCGCGTATGTAAGGGGACCTTCCGTGTTTCACCACCGAATAACGCTCGTCATCTCAGCCCACGACGACCAATCGGAGGGTCCCGCGGAGCTTTCCCCATCGTCAGCAAGTTCCAACACCAACCCGCCCGCACGCGGCCTCGCACACCAACCGGCTATCGACCAATCAGGCGCCCGGCAGCCGTGCTGGATAGCTGGACAAAGAATATTGATAAATTATTCCAATGGCACGTACACCTTGCCTGCTGCTTGCGTGGTAAGCTACCTACATAAATATATACATACATATAAACATATAATGCATACATACACATACATTAATATATACATATATGCACACACACACACACAAATACACACACATCCTTACACATGCACAAATAAGTCCGCGTAGTCCGACCTCCGATATCCATGAATTAGTTGAAGGACGTGTTGAAAAAGACAATAAAAGGTAGCAGCGACAGTGCAGTAGAAACTGTCCTACATGAGAGTCAGCTGCTGAGACTGTGCAGTGACACAATATCCTGTCTCACGTAATTAGAGTGCATAGTGTATATATATATATATATATATATATACATATATATATATATATATATATATACAACAAATAATGTTTAGATAGTTGTCCAGATATATATATATATATATATATATATATATGGTCAACCGCTTTTTATAGCAGTACCTTACTGCGTGGAGCATTTAGTATGGAAATGGTTTTTGACCTAAGAATTCTATTTTTTGAAGGATTAGGATTACCGCCGGACTGTGCATTTTTCATTATATTTTGTTTTGTTTTTTCTTCTGATTTACAGAGTTCCCCCTTATCAACATACATGTACATATATCAGTCTTAAATACAGATTATATATAAGGGCATATAAGAGGGTATATACGCTTATATAGCGACATAGAAAATTGTAGAGCCTATATAAGTAAATATTTTATAAGTCTCTGAAAAATCTTGTTTCGGAGTGAGAGCGTTATTACTAAAATCTGTGACACTGATGTCACAGATTACAGGATGTTATTGCCCGACATAGAGGCACAAAATATGCAATTGCGAGACACTAGTTGTTCTATACTAAAAACTAAGCACGTCGTCGTGTTCGTGAGAATTCTGCTTCTTTTCAAGAAAACATAACGCCGGTCAGAAGATGCGACATAGTCGTTTAGAAGATAATTCGCAAAAAAATAAAGTTATTCTATTAGGTTTCACGTCCAATACCTTGAAATTATAACCTTACGACCTTTCACAGCGCTCAAAACTAACACATTCAGGCAAATGCGCGATCATTTTGCTACCAATATATGGCAATGGGAGCCGTGGTTGGAGAGTAATTAAGATTTTTCAGCGAGCGTGTCGAGATTGCCATGGACTTGGTACACCAAAATGATTGCCATGCGGATTTGCCTAAATATGTTAGTTTTGAGATTTTATGATTTTGGGGTATTAAGCGTAAGATAAAAAAACATATTTTTTTGGCGAATTTTCACACAAACACGACGATGTGCTTAGCTTCTGTATGCGACAACTGGTTGTATCGCAGCTGCACATTTTGTGCTGCTAGGTCGGCCAATAACACCAGTGTCACACGATTTTCACAATATCGGTTTCATTCGGGACTAAGACTTCTCAGAGACAATGTTTCCTTAAAAAAATATTTATTATAACGAGCTCTACAAATTTCTATATCGATCTTCAACAAAATTTTGGACACCCTGTAGAGTCTACCCACACCAATGTCACGGTAGGTTTGCCCTGCACGAGGCCGGGCACCATGGTGGACTCTGTTGAGTGGGCCTTGAACCAGACTGGACTGACGGAAGTCAATGCGATTCCGATTAATTGTGACGGACGAGCACAACGAGAGTCTCCTTTTATAAATACCACTTTTTTGTTCAAACACTCTCTCATTTGGTGTAGTTCGAGAATAATGACATTCGACAGTTTATTAACCTGTTATTAACAGGTTACAGTTACCATCCTAACTATATTTATTTGCCGAAAGATGACGCTTATGACGCTTGTGCGTGGAGATCTTATGATTAGGAGAAATTCGATTATGTTTGACACAATACGTGAACCGATATTTTGCACTGCACACGCTATACACTACCGCCTTTACTAGCTTGGCTTGTCAAAATACAGACAAACAGTTGTCCGTTTCTTGACAGCAGCATTGATTAGTTGAGCCAATTTTCTCTCTGGTGCCATTTATCTTACTTTGAAGAAAATTTAAATTATGTAGCGGTTGTTGTTGTTACCTGCTGCCGCTGAACTTGGATCAAAGCGAAGAAATACCACTTCATACTTAAACTGTGAGCTTACTGCCACTGCCACAAACCCTTTACAGAGTACACTAAACAAATCCGCACGTTTCAGCCGTACCATCGGCGTTTTTGATCAATTAAACTACAGATCTGATACCGGGCTCGTATTGTTTGTATTCGCTTCTTAACGCGCGGATCGCGGAACAAACTTACATTTTTAAACTGCTCGTCCGATTTGCGAGTGCTTACGCCCAACAGGTGCTCACGACGCATTTAGTAGCATCGGCTTACAGAACGAGCCAGCTACGGAAGTGCCCAGACCCATCTTATAATAAGTATCGAGAAAACCCAAGTTTTACATGAGCGTACAACCCTATGGACAAGGAGAACGGGGTTGTTTAACTGGTGTTTATTGCAAACTACTTATGCGGAGAACGTGGCGCCACAAGGCATAGCGCGGCCTTAGCAGTAACGGTAAACGAGATGGCAGCCAGAAAGAGCGCCGGTGGTAAAAACGGAATAGAAACGTAGAGGTACATAAATTAAGTAAAGCCTGAGTCTTGTAAAAACGCGGAGGTACAAAAGTTAAGTAAAGCCTGAATGTTGTAAAAACGCGGAGGTACAAAAATTAAGTGAAACTTAAGTAAAAGCACGAAAATGCATAAGTTAAGTAAAGCCTCTATCAAGACGAAGTATTACTATCTAAGCAGTGCCACTAGGTGATTAAGCAGAGACGAATTTTATAGGCTTAACAAGTGCGGTTAGATAAGTAAGACTTCCACACTCAGTGCATAAATGCAAAGCTCAGAAGGCTTAGAGCATTCAGGTCGTTATGAACTGAATGAAATATAGCAACTTATTGAAACGCTAGTACGTACTGAGAGATATGTCACATGCTCACAATGAAGCACAGTAAATATGCCGAACACGCTTAACGTTTGATCTGTAAGTAAAATGCCATGTTCGACTAATACTAATGAACCTGCAATTGTGGCATCAATACAAATATACAAATTGTTTTCTTGTTACGTAGATTTAGATCAATACAAATAAATGACACCTATTTAAAATAAAATGTTGAAAATTCAGGGTTTAAGCCAAATTTTCACAAGTAAACGCAAGCAAAATAACATAGCAAAATGTAAGCTCGTTAAAATTCAAGGCCCCACAACATTAATAATTTATGCTTAGTAGTTGTATATGCGCAGCTTGCACAAAAGCTATCCCAAAGTAATATTTTTTAAATATGTTAAAGACAATACATATTTATTTTAAAAAATGATACACTTGATGAATGACGTTAGTGATACGTCCTCAGCTTGTAGCATAATTTGAGGCATCTGGAAATAGGCCATGTATAGCATATTACTAGTTTTCTGCGCATGGGAGCAAGAACATGTACTGGCATGTCAATGTGCGTGCTCACAGGACTCGTTCAACAACGAACACGCCTTGTCTCATGGCTAAATTGGGGTGTCTGGAAATTGTCTCCTGCCTCCCATGACATCGAGAGTAGTACACCAGAAACAGAACTTGCAGCACGAGCAACAACAAGAAGAGTAACTACAACAGCAATAGCTTGCCTCGTTCTTCCAAATGGACCCGACCATTGGTCGGTTGTACTTACTACCCATCCGGGCGACGGCAGACAGAACCGCAAACCGAGAGTGGAGCCTAATATATCACGTGGTTACTACGGGCAATATCTAGAGGTAACTTTTTTTAGAGGACTAACTGGAAAATGCAGTTGCACACACGCAGAATAGCTCCCTGCAAGCGTGAGTCGGTAGTGTGGGGCTTCAACCCACTAAAAACCAGTCGTGTCCCTGTCTCCCGACCTAACTGCGGACTGCTTATGCGTCACATCAAACATCCAGGGGACGGCAAGTCCACTACTCCTAGCGGATGTTGTTCCTCGGGCGCCACGAGAAGGTTCAGTAGGATAGCGTTTTTTTTCTTTTTCTTTTTGTTTATTATTTTTTTGCAGATATTATATAAGTTAAAATCCGGTTTCTTCGTGCATGCGATAATAGTGCGCGCTGCTCAAATATGTTGGTCATCTTAAAAGAGTGTGATTCAGCAGCGCATATGGTTATTCACCGTCTGGGTTCTCGTGGCCCTTAAGTGTTAGGCATGAGCCGTGCAAAGTTGCTCATAGTCTTGATTGTCTTCTTTGTTGCCCGCCGCACGTGTTCAGTGCCAGGGAGACTAAGGGTGAGCCCAAGGCATCTCACCTTGTTGACGAGCGCGATCTGCTAATCTTCTAAGCGGAGGTGGAGGAAGGGCAATTTCTCCGTCCCACTACGAATGTTACCTCGCTCTTAGCAGAGGCGAGAGTCACTTGCATCCAGTGGGCCAGATCGGCAAGTGCTTCATCCGCCCGGTTATAAAATTCCTTAGTCACAGCACATCGTAGTAATTTACGTTCCATAGCAAGAGGCCAAGTATGGAGCCCTGTGACACCCCTGTAGCCATGTCATACCTGGTTCCATGGGACTGTATTATCCGGTTCTGTATATATATATATATATATATATATATATATATATATATATAACCTGCCGCACTCTGTTGAGAATAATAATAATAATAATAATAATAATAATATAGTGTGACAGTAGTAATAATAACAATAAGAACAATAACGGGGGTAGATAGTAACGCCTCATCTTTTTTTATTGAGACATCTTTGCTCCCCGTTGTTTGTTCCATCATGGCCGATTATTGTCCACTTCAGCAATCATCTTGTCTAAATTAGAAACGATGAAGATCAATTTACGAGTGATAGGAAATCCTAAGTCAGCTAGAATGAGGACGGCGTTGCTCCGTCGCGGACAATTTCACGTGCCGTCTTTATCGAATACTCTTTAGGATACGACGCCCTGTTTGAATGTCGTCGGCCTCGATAAAGGCTTGAGCCAAGCCAGCTTATCGGCAGCACGGTGTCATCTACAGCCTAAAGATGGCCGCGTCTTGTTACTTTTGACAGCTTTTCCATGTGTACTGATTCGTTTGATGCCGATTAATGACGTCGGTTTACGAGTAATGCTACTTTGGAACACATTTTAGACTTTCGAAAGAGTTCGCTGAACTGGCGCGCTGAGCTAGAGCGACGCAATCGCATTGAAACCCCATAAATTGGTGACGACATTGCATCTGTCTGAGTATACATCGTGCTGAACTCGTGTTATGGGCCTTTT
>QVRM01006606.1:0-170000 GCA_003439945.1 Dermanyssus gallinae | reverse complement strand
AGCTACCCTGCATAGGCGGAATGCGTTAATTCATGTTGGTGCATGACCAGACAGCCCACTCACAACAGAACAAAAACACATTGTCATTATGGACGGCCGGCGCAACCTGGGTCCAGAATATGACCGAACAACAACCGTTATCCAATTGCTTCGTGCCGGACGTCGACCAGCTGAAATCATCAACATCACTGAATTTAAAAGAGCAGCGGCCTACTACATTGCCCGACGCTACAGAGATGCAGAAGCGACAGGGCCAGGTGGTGCAACACCTGGAAGGAAGATTCGCAAGCGCCGACGAAAAGCGAGGACGCCAGAAGTGATCGAATTGGTGCAAAACTGCGTTTTTAATCATCCAAGTCTATCGATGCGCCGTTTAGCGATTCAATATGAGTGTCCGCGCTATATGTCGGATTATCAACGAAGAACTGCGCTACAAGTCTTACACGTTCAAAGTCTGACAGATGTTGCCTGAGGCCGCGATACAACTGCAACTCCGACTTGTGATCGCCACTACATGATCAAAGAAGTTTTACTGATAAGGGATGGATATGGTCATGTGTCTTGAGATGATTGTAAGGCTCTCGGACGAGACACTGGAGCACATAATGGGCTGCCTTTCTTGGTCTTAACTGCAGGGCGTACATGTAATTGTCTATCTTTCATTCTATGAACCCCGTGATGTAAATCTGTTTCAACACAAGCCCGAGAAATGAACCGATCGTCAAAGCGAGCACGAGATTTTCTGTCTGGCTGGGTCTCAAGATGCACCATTTACTGCTTCCTTAATTTTTGTACTTTCATCCAATAACTGCTTTAGCAGCGCTGCACTTGAATTTACCTTTATTTATAATGGTTATTATTTGAAATATTTTTAAGAATTTTAAAGATTTAGCCTGTACTTTTTAAATTACTTCGCAAACAATCGACTAACTTTCAGCTCTATTTTTAAAGACGGTTCATTTGTGTAAATTAAAGCATGCATTTATTTTCAGCTTCTTTTCTGACGACTTAGATAGTCCTTAAAGTCGTACTTATATTCTTACTTAAACATAGATAATTAGCAAATGTGCCTAGATTGGCGCATTGTGTTGTGAACAATTACAGTTCTTGATTTACAAGTGACAGAAACGGACGCCTAGATGCATTTTTAGTACGAGTATTATATCTAATTTTGTTTTTTAACAAATTACTTATTTTCTTGGTTAATAAAGTTGACCCAGATGTCATAGAAGCACCAATAGAAATACGACAAACATTTGGGTTATCAACAGTAATTGAGGATTTCTGGCTAACATTAGGTCTCGTCTTGCCATTGCACAACCACGGCCAACGCTTTGGCAATACAGCCGGAGTTACCGAGGCACCATTTTTTTGGAGGGACTAACTGGGAAATGCAATTCGCACACACGGACACCACGGCAGGAAAGCTCACTGTAAATGTGAGCCGGTAGTGTGGGGCTCCAACCCACTAAAAACCAGTCATGTCCCCATCCCCGCAGACTACGTCTTACGTTGTTAATTTACCGAACATTACCAAGATCAACTGAAACCTAATTCAGAGCAAGCTTAATAAAACAAATTAAAAATGAGACTTTGAAATAGGCAGAGCTGCGAATTTAGCGCTCGTTTGGTACGCAGCACCTAATAACTAGTTTAAGCCCCTCGTTGGATCACTTGCTGAAATACGAAGCTCAGCAATTCAAGCAAAATTCAAGGGAATGAGAAAGACGCAAAACTTAAAGTAAAGCTAAAACTGGAGCCTGGTCCTCTGGAAGAACATCACATCATCAACGTGCTAAACAATCGTCATCGTATAGGAACTGCCCAAGCAATCTTGGACCGGCTGAATATTGCCTTAGGCGTTGCTTCGAGTGAAGGCTGGCCCAGAGGTCTTCCCTTCACATGGTTAGGCATTATGCTGGACCATAATACTTCCTGCATAATCGCCGCTTTAGAACTAGGAGCTCCTTTGTGTATACAATTTAACTGATCTGCATGCGCGGAAAGGATCAACTGAAACGGTGCAACTAGTCGCGGAGCTACTCAAAAAACCCTAGTAGATTCACCAGGTAAGCAAAACTAAATGCAATTATCAAACAAGCTTTTCGGAAAGTCAGTTCATAAGCCACCCCCGATCCCAGCTGTATGTATCTTAGTGACAATAAAACACCGCATGTAATCACTACTCGTAAATAATATATTAACGCTGATATTAAGATATATATATATATATATATATATATATATATATATATAGGCAACCCGATATCATTTTGGCTCAGTTGGAATGGAAACCCTAGCGCCTGTTAGCACACTCGCCTAGAAAACTGTCTACGTGAACTGGCGATACGAATAAGAAAAGCCGAAAAGAAAGCCCGAGTATCTGAGACAACAGATGTCTCTTTCAATGTGCCAAGGATACGCCGCTTCTCTTATCGGACCCATGGGATCACGTACTAACATTAGATTACGAAGTCGTATATAACGACAAAGAAAAGGACTGCGTCTGCGGGAATTCACTGGTGCTTTTCACTTTGGATGGCACTTACTAAGGGGAACCAGAAGTAACTCCAAGGCGACGGAGCATCGTGGTAAAAGAAACCGATTGTGTTTTCATATAGTTGCCATTATTATTATCCCAACTAGGGTCCTTCTCAGTGAATAAATGTCATTCGGGGCAAATAGAGACCAAAAATCACAGTTTGTCATACGTTGACACCATATATATATATATATATATATATATATATAAACACAGGGTTTCCCAACAAACTTTGGAGTCTAGTACAACTTGTCGAAAAACTAATTTTTTTCAATGGAATACAAGACAGAAGTATCTTTTTTGCAGTAAGAGTGAACGTTTTAAAAGTGGTTGTATCAAGCTTTTCATTTTGACATATCTTTACTAAATCTGCGATTGCGAGAGCGCCATTTTATCCTATCGACAAACCAATTACACTTGCGTGGAGGAAATTGTGCATCTGCTAAATTGCATTTTACGTTAGCTTAATACAGAAGAAATGTTGTATTGAAGATCATCTTCAGGACATGAAATTCTTTGCAATTCTTATATTTTGGCTTTCACGCTCAAGTATGCATTTTGAGAAAACATTTCTGCTTCTTATTCCATTGGAAATTTTTTTTTGTTGAGTTGTACTAGATCCCAAAATTTGTTAAACTACTTAACTATATATATATATATACTGGACAGGTTAGAAAGTGGCCAGTATATTTCCGTTTTGAAATTTGTCTAAAATTTGAACAAGTTAATCAATTTTGTTCATTCAATATGTACCTCTCATTGCTAGACGCAACCCTTCCCCATCTCCAGACCAAGCAATCGATTTCGATAGCAAGTGTATGGGTGAATTTCACTGCTTCTGGTAAAATGAATTTCTTTTCCTGTAAATATTTCTGCAGATATCTGTCTTTTTCATTTGCAGCGGGACCTTTGACGTTTCACGTTGTCGTAAAAGATCGATTTTTCCTCATAGGTTACAATTCGATCCAAGAAGGGACTGGCAAGTCAAGAAAAACATTGCTGGACGCTTAATTTCGTTGCGTTCGCAAAAATCATAAAGTACCGATTTATTCAACTGTGACACAACACGATGAACTCGAAGGCGAGTAACGACGGTTATGTGACACGCCCCAAACTCTATGGCTCATTTACGCGTAGTCACTCGGGCATGCTGTTTGACAATTTCGAGAAAAGCGATCTTTCTCAAGCGTAATAGTCCTTCCAGAGCGGGGTTTATCGAGAGGGCTCAAGTTTATCGTAACTTGGCAAACAAATTGTAGCAAAAAATCTTTGAAACGCTGTGCTTGCCAAATACAAAATATTTCTCCCACTGCTTCTCCCACCGAGATTTCAGCATTTATACCGCTTGAGTACAATTCCGCGTCTTTAGACTGAAAATAGGCATTGACAGCAGCCTTAACCTCTTTATTGCTGGAAAAACGCTTTTCACCGAGACTATTCTTCAAATGTCCAAAATGGAAATAATCAGAGGGGGCCAGTTCTGGAGAATAGGAAGATTGTTTAATAAGTTCGAATCTCAGTTGGGCCAGTTTTGCCGATGCTTGCCGCGACTTGTGTGCAGGAGCATTGTCCTAGTGAAACAGGACAACCTTCTTCTGCAAAGCGGGGCGTTTCACGATGAGTTTTTGCTTCAGGCAGTCCAACAATCTTGCATAATTTTCTCCCGTGATCGTTTTACCGCTCTCAAGGTAGTCGACCAGAATTCACGTTGGTCCCAAAAAACCGTAGCCATCAGCGTTCCGGCCGATACCGTTGTCCACACCCTCTTCGGAGGTCCTTCACCAGGTGCACACCATTGGCGAGAAGCTTTTTGGGTCTCGGGAGTGTAGTGATGGATCCAGCTTTCATCGACGCTCACGAATCTGCGCCAAAAATCCGACGGATTTTTCGACATATTAGCCAAATTTCGCTGTGAAGCGGAACACGCGCGTCTTTTTGGCCTTGGTTGAGCAAATGCGGCATCCATTTTGCTCTGAGCTTTTTCATCTTCAAGTTCTCGAGCAGGATGAAATGCACATCACCTAAACTGATCCCCAAGGCCTCCGCTATCTCCCTAATGTTCACTCGCTTAACTGCGGCAATGATTTTCCGCACTTTTTCCACGTTTTCCTCATCAGTTACCGTTTTTGGGCGTCCTGAACGTAGTTCATCTTCGGTGCTCCTGCGACCTTTTTAACTCATTAATCCAGTTGGAAACAGTGGCAAAACAGTGGAAACAGAGTCACCGTACACCTCGTCTAACTCAGTGTTTACTTGGGTCGCATTCCAACCTTTGAAATAAAAATGCTTGATAATCACTCGAAACGCTTTTTTCTCAATTTTTTAAAATCACGCCGATACGTTGCACGGGAGAAGCGATCAAACGAAATCGCAACGGCCAATTACCATAATGTTTCGACTGCTAGCAGTCGAAAAGTTGCCGTTTCCAATAGCGGTAAAATCGCGCCGAAATTTAAATTCCGAAAAGCTCATTTTAACAACCTGTTGAACTACCTGTAAGTCTGCTGTCAACGGCATCTGCCACTGGTTCAGCAACAGTCAGATGGAGCTTGAAACAAAGCTCTTTCAACTGCCTGAACTCTCAGCTCAACGGGGCAACATTGCCTACCGCACATATTGCACGAAACCTTGGTGTATTAAAGTCAACGGATCTTACGTTTTCTGCACATTTTGAAGACTTAATCAAATCAACATCTGTACGTGCCAGCATGCTATTCTGCAGTTTCAAGGGCCCAAATGTGTTTGTTCGTCTGTGTAAAGCAATTTTCTTATTCAGATGATTTTTTGCTTACGCGTCTGAAACCCATACTTGTGCATATATAGCGGTGTGATTAAAATCCATTAACGAAGTTTCCTAAAAATACTCTGTAGGAGATACGATAACGAGTCGAAATATGAAAACCTTCCGTGGCTAGCAACATACTTTTACGAACAGTGACGCACGGGCGCTATCGCAGCTTGTAAGCGCTGATCTCATTAACCGCTTCTTCGTTGTGACACGTAGAAGTCAACTTCACCTCAGCCTCCGCCTACCAACTATTTGGTGAATGAAAGCCTTATCTGTCCTATTTCTTTATTGAAAATGGTACAGCGTTCGTTGCAGTTCCTTACATTGTCAGCCTCTCCTGAGCTGCACATACGGCATACGGCGAAGAAAGCTTTACCAAACGGGCTAGGTATTCTTTAAAGCAGTTGCCTGAATGGCCAGCTGAACGAAGCGGGTTTAAGGCTGTGCTATTTTAAGAGATTAGGAAGTATTGATTTTGTTCAGCATCCAGGGTGGCCCGGCTGATTTTCTTTACAATGCTGGTTCTATTTGTTTAAGGTATCTGTTCTGCTGATTAGGTGTCTCTCCCTCCGGACGTTGACTGAGAGCCATATTGAAGCTAGTTCTGTTACTTTTAGATTTCAGGGAATCTGTCTGAAGAGAGTTTGTATCGCTGCTTTGGACCCCGCGCGGCTTGCCCGTGCTACGTTGAAGCATGATGATATATAGTACTGATACTAAGAGTGTCGGTTGCTCCTATACTGCGCAGGAGAACTTTTCGCAGTTCTGCCAAAAATCTAGCAGCTTTTTGCTGCGTAGCCCACATGGGCTGTTCCTGTGAGAGCCCTATCCAGGATTACATCCAGGTACACAGCCATGGGTGTGGGTGTTATTGGATACCTTTCGCGGCGTAAATTTGGACCCTGTGGGAAACGTTTTAGATTGTTCCAAAAAATGGTCCCAATCATTGTGAAGCAAATTCAAGGCCTAGTGTGTGGAGATATTGTCGAATGCCCGCTAAAGCTCCGTTGGCCGCTTCTTCGAGCGGATTGTTTGCACAGATAATTACGATCAGTGTCAGATCACATGCGAAGACGACGGAATCAACTCCTGGGTGTTGTGGGAGCCTGTGTGCTCTATCGTAGGTTTTATTCGATGGGGCCCAGTACGGACCCTTGGAAGACCTTGGCTGTGACTGCGTGGTCCACACGTTCGTAACTAGATGCTGAGTCTGTTAGGTATGGCGCTGTAAGTAAATATATTGTTTATGCGCTTTGTTAATGGCGCTCTACGAAATCGTGTTAAGAGGATGGCCAGACGATGGAACCGGTGTGCTCTCAACGCATTTATTCAACTATCATTAGAACCCTGCTGATGGCCGAATGCGTGGAGTATCAAGCTCGGAAACCGTGCTGGTGTTTCCACAGCGTCCTTTTGTTCGCGACTTACTCTCCTACTAGTCATCCGTTGATAATGTGCTTATTTGCTTTGGACAGGCAGAAGAGCGTACTTGGGGCTGTATACCAAGCGGTCTCCTTGCAATTTACCGGGTTTCGGTAACAGGGTCAAATGTGCCGTTTTTCGAGGCTTAGGATAGTCTCCGCTGGTGAGCATTTTGTCCATCATGCGTTCACCTTTGGGTTGTTCTTTAAAAGTATGCGTGCTGCTTGCGGGGTGCCTCATCAGGGCCCGGTGCTTCTCTTGGCCGTATCCGTTCGACCACATGTCTGATCTTTTGGATTGAGATTGGATCGAAGTTGCATGACTAGGGTCTAGCAACATAGCAACGTCTGGATACTCTGCATAAACATCTTGACTGATTTTTCTGAATAATCTCAATATGCTTTTGTAGATACAATCGCCAAACTTTGCAATAATATGTTATAGCTAAATTACGATATTAATGGGGGTCTTTATGTGTTGCATAATGGCATTGAAGATTAAATAGTGCTAGGTATATGTATATTGAAATTTAATTCCGGATAATTGGTTACTATAAAATCTCGGATTGAGTTATTGATAAGAATTACTTCACCGTTAAGTGTGTATGCATGTGGCCTTTATGACAATACCACTCTGTAATATGGCACACTCTTCTTTGGTGTTAGATAGCATAACACTTCAAATTGTAAGCGTATTATTTTCAATGCTTACATAAAAAAGGTATATATATACCTTCTTTATCATTAGTATTTAACACGACGAGATTACATAAAATAATCATGGCGCCGAAGAGCTACCTTCGCGTCACCGTAGCCCGCAGTCTTTAGGATTTGCGCCCAACCAACTCTGCGCACTTTCACTCTATCTGCCCCGCTCTTTTGTAGAGAAACCGCACGCGCTCAATCGGGACCCGGGAAAGGCCGCCGTGGGAGCGCTAAAGGCTTCGTAAGTGAATATATAGCTTTGTTTCTGTGTCTCTCGTCTTCTTCGTGCTCTTTTTCTCTAGATCTATCTCTGTATTGAGACCTATTTCTCCATATATATATATATACATATACACAAATATATATAAATTCTCCCGGCCGCTCAATCGGCGAATTGGCTGCACCCCACTAGAAGCGGCCCCTGGCGTGGATGGCGGTCTCCCCTCCGTTTTACCGGCTAGAAGGAGAGGCCGTCGAAGAGATAAATGCTGCCGGCACGTCGGCCGGCCAGCTCGATAGTTGCTTCCATGATTTGCTCTCTTTTGCCCTATTCCCCTGCCCACATCAGCCACCCAACCACCCATCCATCCACCCACGAGCGGTAAGCATTCTTCCCATCATAGCCAGCGCGGCAACACTTCGCACGCCCCTGCCGCCTGTCGATCCTGCTAGCAGCGGGACCCCCAATCAATTGACTGGGGGTCTCGCTTTGCCGCTACTACTACTACTACTACTGCCATGATCGCCGCATTCGTCGTTATCTTCGCCCCCCATAACCCGCCGGCGCCGTGGCAAACCTCACAGCTTGTCTCACTGGCAATAGCGCTGGCATGGAGACGGGGGCGGTTCCCGCCGCCCACGCGGTTGCACCAAGGATCTGGGTGGTGGTGGAGGGGAGGAGGACAGCAGCAGCAGCAGCGACAAGAGCATCAGCAGTTGCAGTAGTAGAAGATGCCAAAAAAATGCAATAGTAAGAAGAGCCGGCAGCGTCGTCGTCGTTGGAGCCAGTGGCAAGTTGGACGCCTGCGGTCGTCGACCGTGGTCGTCCTAAAACAAAACACCCACGGCTCACGGGCCACGCGTGCTGTCCGCTGCTAGCCGCCCCTATTGAGGCCGCTTTTGCTGCTAGCCGCCCCTATTGATGCGGCTCTCGCTGCTTGCCGCCCCTATCGATGCCGCTTTCGCTGCTTGCCGCCCCTATTGATGCCGCTCTCGTTGCTTGCGGCCCCTATCGATACCCCTCACGCTGCTTTTGCCGCCGCCGCCCCTGCCGGCGTCGCTACTGCCATCGCCATATATAAAGGAGCAGCGCCGCTAGACAGCAATAAATATCAGACAGAGCCGTCTGTGCTATGGCAGAAGCCTGTTTGTGGTCCTATCGCTCTCCTTAGCATCCTGCATGTCTTTCCACCTACTCCTTGTTCTTTAGTTTGTTTTTCGCCTTCTTGCGTTCCTCCTCTTCCTCCTCTGCTTCTTTTTCTCCGCCTACTCCTTCTCCTCCGCTTCCTCATTCTCTTCATACACGTATCGTCTATAAAACTGATCTAAAGGCCCGTGCGACGAAGCATTCGACCACGACGCCGGCCGTGGCGACGACGTTGATGATGGTCATGATGATGATAATAATAATAAGGATGATGATAGGGATGAGGGTGCAGATGGAGACGAGAGGAGAAAAGCAACACCGTCACGGAATAAGAGAGAGAGAGAGAGAGGGAAAGTAAGAGGTAGAGGGAGGAAGGCATCCAAGCGAATATGATGACTGAGGTGTGGACAGCGAGTACCGAATAAAACAAGTGGCTGCGAGCGGCCCGATGTTACTTACTTTGATGCTGTTACACACGCGCGAAACGTAGACATGTACATTTGTTTGCTTTTACATTAATGACGCTAGAGTTGGTGCTTTTGGTACATAAAGATCGTTTATAGAAACCAAGTGACAAATTGTATTGCTTACTCTTCAGTATGCATCCCTTCGAAGCGATCCGTCAGTAAGCATCCTGTCGAAAAGAGTAATTTTTTGTGCCCCCTTAGACGTGGTCATGTTTTGTCTAAAGCTGCGAATCTTTTGAGGAAGCTTTTAAATACTATTAGTTTGCAGCTTGCCCTTCTTCTAAGTCTTCTGCCCTCGTGAGAACGCTCTTTTAGTAAGAAACAATATTACAGACGTTGTTATCACTCGAGACTCAAGTCAAGCTTTCCTTAGCTGCTGCGCGTTTTTTTTTAAACCTATGCCGCCGATGCCTGTGCAGCACCAGGCCTGACCACACACAACAATTGTTTTGAGGAAATAAGAGTCAAACGGCCAACAAACCGTCTACTTTTGCAATTCTTCCACAACAATGATGGTTACTATGTTTACATTTTGGTTTATTTAGTTCGCTATCGTTCTAAGCGGCAGATGGCGGATTCTGCCAATTGTAAGGAAGCAACTGCGTCGGGAATCTTCTCCTTCCGACACTCAACTGACAGTTCTTCCCTGACACAGTCGTCTACGATACCTTCTCGCCCACCGCAAAATCGTTCAACACACAAGACGGCGTTTGAAAGGGGAATCCCTTCGTAAGCAACATTCACCATTTTTAGGGTCAGCATTTACCATTTCTAACCTACGCAAGCAACATTTACCCTAACCGCAAAATGCGTTGCTCGTCACGTTCAGCCATTACGAGCACATCGTTCTACGAGAACGCATAACTCGGTTCTATCTCACACGGCGCTAACACTACCAAGCTCATGTAAGCAGCGCATGGTCTACACTGCGTCAAACCTATTGTTTAGAGCTTTAGAGGAGCTGGAGTATCTGTTTACTGTGTACACGTTTGTATGTATGGCCATGTGACTTTGAAATTAACTCTATTTAATCAAATGTAATGTTTCTCAAAAACATAAGCATTTGTTATGCAGTTTTACAAATAAAACACGTTCTAAATCTGAATATAGCGCATTGGCCCTAGGTTAAACGGGCTAATAACAGAATCTTGTTTTTCGGTTAAGGTTTCGCACGTATACTTTCTTATAGTGCACTCATAACTTTGCGTTTTCCCCTTGCGCTCATATTTTCTAATCTGCTCTACTGCTTTACAGCCTGGCAACCGTACCTGAGGAGATAAACAAACTTACTGGGAAGCTTACTGTTACATTTTATAAGGAGACTCCGTTAAAGATGTTCATTAAATCGCAAAGACATTACGCTTCTAGAAATCATATTAATACTATCATGCCAGAACGTGCAAATGTGATTTCAGCTTTAACGAAAGGATCTAGCACATAACTTCTTTGACGTCAGGCCAAACTTTCTGAGAAGTCGGTGTTCCGTCTACCCGAGGGCAGTTGTACGCACTGAACACATGAGCAATATGTTTGCTCGGCCTATGTCAAGGTGGATATATGAGATAGGTTTCCAACATGTTTTCCAGTTAATTGTGCTTAATTTCCTCACTTTATGTACCGTTTTGTGTACAAAACAACCCCCTTTGTGCAACCAAAGGTGTTTTCTATTTTGTATAAAAAGTTAACGTCGCTAAAATGTTCTAGTATTATCACCATTGAAGGCCGCGCATTGCTCTTCACCGGTTAGTTGATTAACTCAATGTTATAAGTCTGTGTATGCAAATGCATACTCGTATTAAATGTGCAACCCTTGAATATTTTGAAGTTTTTGCTTTTGGTAGAGTTATTAATAAGAATGGGCCAGAAAACCGCCTCCACTTTTCCCCAGCTTCTGTTAGAGCTTAACGCTCGCTACCGTAGTTAAATATGACTTTCGTACCACTTATAGCATTCAGAGCAAGCACTCTGGGTTTCGACAAAAAATGCCATTGTTTATCTGGTCTTGGGGCCTGTTAATTGTCAGATGTGCTTACCGCATTCATCATCATTCTCCTTAAATATGATGATCTCGTTCTCCTTCATACAATAGGTGGCCCCTAGTCGGTGAGCATGTTTTGTCTCACCGTAGACGGTTCGGAGGGGTCTCCACGTCGAGTTATCTACTCTCAGACCACACTTGGTAAATATCATTATAGGTATGATGCAATGCAACAGTGCCGGAAAGCTTTACGTGCCATGATGATCTGGCGCTCACTTCACGTGTTTAATATACAGTCCAGGGCGCTATTAAAGCTCCCACTAAACGGGTGTCTAGCCCCGCATATACGCCTATTTTTGTTAGGTAGTCGTGAAAAGTTAAACGGGTTTTTATCGAGATGCTTCTCATCCTGGGTTGCTTCACTAAACTCACACACTCATTAAACGCTCAGAGCAGGCGCACGCTATTCTAATCTTTCGGGCAGAGGTCCATAGTCAGATAATGGTCGGTTTGTAAATGCGACAAATTAGCACATACTCACACAAACGTATAATAGCTTTTCTTAAATCCGTGCATTGTGTGATAGGGTTTCTAGAAGTTCCCTAAGCCTCATATTGGTCGGTTTATAAAAGCAACAAATTGTGACATAATTTTCTTACACACTTACAACTTATAATAGCTTTGACTCAAATATGTATATCTTAAGAAATGCGACTGCTGTATATATATTCCGTTGGCGGCGTTCACACACTGGCCATATACTGACCACTATGGCTGCTAATATTTGCGTTGTGACACGCCGATCACTTCTCACCCAATCGTTCATCCCGTCGATAAGTTTGGCCGTGATTACCGTATTTGCCTGGCCTCGGGTCATCACTCAAACATCCCTTCATGAAGGCAGGTGCTCTACTTTTTCATTGACTTGTCGACGACTTGCAAAGACGTACCTTTGATACCACCTCGCTGCTCCTCGATCGTCAAATTTTACATTGGAAACTTCATAATCTCTCCGCACGCTCTGCCGCGTAAATTGGACGGGGAACACAACTGCCTGCTTGCTTCCTCCGTGAATTGTAGGCGTCGGCGGATGCGCATAACCTTGCCAAACACTACATTTGCGTTCCTAGATGTCTTACTACGTTATCTTAAAGCTGCATATACAAATTTTAACCGGGATGGTTGTTACGACGTTTCGTACCTTTTTATTTGAACACTTTATTCATACATGTATATATATATATATATATATATATATATATAGGATTATCTTAAACACTTATCTCAACTGATTAATACCATCTCCCGTTGTTTTATTCTAAGAGGACTCGGCGTGTACATTCACCCTACAGATCGCCTTAACTTTTCGAACGAATGGCTGCTTATTTCTGTATCGCAGTTTTGATTCCAGTGCCACATATACTCTTCTTGAATAATATATTAGACACTGGCAGATTTGGGTTATAGTGTAGTGTACAATACAGTGAATGTGTATATGTATGTTTTTTTATATATTCACACACCCTTTAGCATATAAGCTGGGGTACACGAAATATTTTATACTGGATTTAACATCTATAGGAACGCGTCTTTATCGGTAAGAGGACAAATTGAAGAACACCAAAGAGAAAGGGAGGAAGAGGCGGGAGAAAAAAATGTTTGTTGTTCGAAAATTAAAGCATTTTCTATTCATATCCACTGAACGCGTCTCGCGCGACCGATCTTCGCCGTTATGGGCGACGTTATGTGGTTGCTACCGCTGAGGTGGAGTCAGTTACGGTCGAGGCTGCGCTTTGTGTCGCGTCAATGGAACATGCTAAAAAAGCAAGTAATGCTTCAGGCCTTTCTTAATAGCACAATAGCCTGCCCAGCACAAAAAGGAGTAGCGGGCAGAAAATAAATGGTTACCCAAGAATAAATAGGTAATAAGAGCGCTTCAGTTGTCAGACAATACATAAGCGGGTTAATGTATGATTCAGATTCAGAACACGGTTTATTTGCGAAACTGCATTACAAGCCCTTAAATTTTCGAGAAAAAAATGCATTTTACAAACTAGATTCAATTTACACAATCACATGGTCATATATACAAGTGTGTACACAGTAAACAGATGATACATCACATCGATGTGATACAGCATTGCAGCAAGCAAATACGCTTAACACAACAGTATTGCCGATATCTTGTATGGTGGCTCTCTTAACATCTCCACAGCTCTTCACTTTGCAACGCCTGCAAAATTCCCACATTGTTTGTTATGCCAGAGCCGTACGCAAGGTTATTTTTTAATTCCCACACAAAAACGCTCACAGAGGTGTGAGATCTTATGCGTCCTCGTAGCGTGCTCCACATATGCGGCAGCTAGCACAAGAGAAAATGGGACCTAGGTTTCTTTTTGGTCCGCGGTACCACAAATGCTATCGCTCTACGTAGCTGCCTGCTCCGTTTAGGCACCAAAGGAAACACTATATCCGCCGGTAGTAAACCACGAGAGAGTTTATTTCATGTCATGGGCAGCAAACAGATCACTGACTCGTAGCGCTGTCGGGAGAAGATGGCACGAAGTACATCATTTTGAATCACCTGAATCCTTTGAAGAATGCCTCTGTACCCACCACCCCACAACAGGATACCATAGCATAAATTAGAAAAAAAAAACAAGGTGATAAGCAAAATAATAATTTAAATAAGCAAACATCCTCAAATGTTTGCTTATTTAAATTAATGCAAAGATGTCTAACCGGTTGACTTTTCACCTCCAGAAAAAATGGGATTTTCTAAAAACGGATCTGAACTAACCCATTGGATTTGCGTATATGTATATACGCCCATAATATATATAGATATATGAGGGTTGAATCAATCACCGTAAGGACGTGTTTTGTGAGTACCCTGGAGCCTCTGCGGCAGATGCACCCACTACCTCTCGACATTTAGCTTTAATAGTAGAGCGCGGACTCGGATTGAGTCTTGCGCCCGACTGGTACCCATTCTCGTCTTCCCTGTACCTCCCCACCCCACCTATACTGATAGTTCTGTGCTCACCCTCCGAGATGGCTGACCGGCTGTCAGCCGGACTCTGTGCTATTCAGGCGTCCAGGGACGAGAAACTCGCTAGCATGCTTGAGGAAGCTAGGCTAGTTACATCCGTGAGGGCGAGAAGAAACTTCGCGCGCTTTCTAATCTTGAGCAAAAGAAGCCTCCACGACCCAACTATATATATACGAGAGAGACTTGCAGGGAAGGGCTCCTTCGCTAAGAGAAGCTAACAAAAAAATATTACGGAGGCAATCATGCAATGGCCAATACCAGCCTTAATAAAACAAGCACCTTAGGTGACAATGCTTTAACAAAAGCTCTAATACTATCACAGAGGTTCTACTATGAAAACGATTGCCTTTTCGGGCGACAAGTCCACGGACTGCAAGATGCATTGTCACACCTTAAACAAGAGAAGACTACTGAATTAGGGCACCTTGACAATCGAGGGAGTTGAGGACATTCCGTTGAAATCCGCCTGATTGTACGAGGTTGTCGAGGCCGAGGCTGTCGTAATCAGAACCCAGTATGAGTCCATCGAGCCAAAGGACATTCTCAAAGGGCTTACTAAAAACGGAGCGTTCATCCGGGGCATCTAAGGAAAATTCGGAGCGTGCAACTAAAAAGCTCCTCGAAGAACTAAAAGGATCATATGGCAAATACATACACGTCTTGGTCCCGGGGCCGCAGAGACAAAATTGTCTCGATACCACAGTGCTCACTGTGCTTCAACCGCAGCAGTTGTCGGTTCCCTCCAAAAGAGGCTCACGGACGCGAAACGGTGGTGCAGTAGACTCAAATATCTAGACGCACACTAAACCCTGTACCTTCCACGGCAAAGCCTTTCCACGCCTCGCTTAATTTATTTTTTACGATGTTTCCCTCGTACAAGAGAGATGACTTGCTCTACGTTTTCGACGACCTCCTCCGAACGACACTTGAGTGCTTACTCAATGTGCGCCTAGGAGACAACGCATGGGCCCAAGCTACGCTGCCCGTCAGCGTAGGTGGCCTCGGTGTTTGTACCGCCAAAGATCTGGCCCTGTCGTGCTACGTAAGCTCAAGCACAAATTTTAAACATCTAATTGCTTCAATCGGCCCGGAAGGTACGTCGGAGGTGAACGAACGGGCTTCACATACGAGCCTGGACGAATTTGAAGCGCAACGGAAGGCCCTACCGGTTTCTCCAACGCAAGAGTCCCTTGACCGCATTGTCGTGGGGCAGAAACAGACCTCGCTCCTGTCTCAGGCGCGAACTACGGCCGAGAAGGCTAGACTACGACCTTGCTTTGATCCGATGAGTGAGTGGCAAGTGGCTTCATGCCCTCCTCTTGCCGCTAGGTACGATGCTGGACAATAACACACTCCGCATCGTGTCTGGTCTGCGGCTGGGGAAGACGGTCTGTGCCACTCATCTTTGCAACCGGTGTCGGTTCCCTGTAACAACAACAGAGGAACACGCTTTATCGTGGCCGCCACCCTTGACACCACGCAATAAACGACGTCGTCTGCCGTGCATAGTGCAGGTGCCGGCTGTGAAAGAGCCACTAGACCTTAGCGCCAATAGTGAGTTACGACCTGAGGTAAAAAAAGTCCTCTCCCTCCGCCGAAAAGTTCCCTGAGATCCCGTAGGAAAAGTGATGTTCTTATTACTAGTTTGATTAAATGCAATTGTAAAGTGTAAAAAAACATAAAATAGACTACTTGGATTCCTACATCTCCCAGAAGTTGATTCTGTCACCTACGCGGATGTTCTGGCGCTGATCGTTACTGCCCTGACAAGGGTCTGCTTAAGGGAACAGCTAAATGAGTCCTTGCAGTATCCGACAACGTAGATAGGCCGGCCGTAAAGGTGCGCACAGGGAATTCCCCTTTGCGTGAGGTCTGCTTCTTGTTTTTCGGTTAGCTCTATTTTGCGAAGGAGGCCTTGTATCTCTGCAGCTAGTAATTTCTTAGGGGATTAAAGCGAGAGAGCTCTAAAAGTTAGTCGGTATTTGTCTCGACGGCCTGTATCTTTATTCTGGTGGGGGAAGAAATCAACTTTTACCCATAATTCACTTGCTGCTCCACAGCAAATGTATCGTATATAACTAAATCCATTGTTTGAACTACTTTGGAAATTAATGTGTGCGTAGCCCGGGATTTTCTGACTAGTTTTTCAACGTCAATTACTGCCGTCACTTAGAGCTGTTGGTGCCTCTCGCCCACTTAGTAAGGCGGGGGAGGTTACTATCGCTCAAGACTGGTAGGCGTGCAAAGTTTCTTCTCGGCCTTAAAGGGGTGACTATCTTTTCTCATAAGAAAAGCAGGTTCTGAGTATCTATAGTGTCGTCATCTACAAGTGTTGCTGACTCAGGCTTTGCTAGGGGCGGCTATTTCTTGGCCTGTTTCAGTTGGAAGCTCGCCAACCGCCTACTAAATACTGGCGTAAGTCTCGCAGATCTCCTTGGCTTTTTCACGCATGTTAGCGAGTGCCTCGTCGCCGGACTCTTGAGTCATCTCCATACGACTCGATCCAAGTCCGCGCTCGAATAATCCCCTTCTTCAATTAACTTATGTGCGAGTACTACAAGCCCTTGCTATTCTGCCGATTAGGCGCCGTTTCGCAACGTTTGATTTTTTGTCCGTGTCTGCTTTCGAGTTGTCACACGTGGCGAAACTCGAGTTGCTGCACGTCCGGCGGTTTGAATTTGTTCCCACTAACACCCGTTATCATGGAGCACTCACAAAGCATGTTGGTACGCTACGGCGGTCCGGTATATATATATATATATATATATATATATATGATTGGCTGGTTAATCGACGTGTGCGTTTCGAGTTCAGACGATCCTGTACGTTCGTACCAGAGACCGGTGGTCCGAGGCAGTGGCAGCTGACCGAAATAGCCACACCTGCAGGGCAGCATCTTGGCAGCGTAATCAATCAGTTCGACTATCAATTACGCCGCACGGCAGAATTTCAGCGGGGAACGGGGCGCTGGAACAGTGCGTATGGAACCATACTCACAGGCAGGCGCAGCGCTGGGTTTGCCATTTCCTAATTGACAGTGAATGACCACTTACTGTATCGTGCTGGTGATGCTTAATTGGAACGCAATTAATACACACGCAGTGACGTGAGAACCATCATGCAGGTCAGCTATAGCTCAGCCGCGGCAAAAACGAACTAACTGCCGGTTAACTTTGCTGCGGTGCGGGAGAGTGTGTATATATTAATATATATGCTTATTTAAGTAAAACTATATATATATATATATATATATATATATATGTATATATATATATATATATATATATATTTATATATGTATATATATATATATATATATATATATATATATATATATATATATATATGCTTATTTAAGTAAAACTATGTACGATATACAAGTGCTTTAGAGACTGCGACATCACAGCAACGATGATAACAATAAAATGTGAATCATAATTTAGATGAGCTACAACAGATCTGATATTAATGGCAAAATAGGTGTTTGATGCCAGTTAAATTGCATTTATTGGTTCGCATTGCCTATTGCTCAACCACCCCCTCTGCCACGAAGTATATTCGATAATGGTTGAGTAAATAATGTTGTTTGGCGCTAACGGTCTAAGGATACAGCACGTAGCTGCGACAAACTGGCAATTTTTGAAGCATGCCACAGAGGCCTTTGGAGATTGCATCAGATTTTATATAAGGCAAACGAATTTTATACAATTAAAGAAACAATGCTTTTGAACGCGCATTCTCCAAAACAGCGGGGCTGCCGGGGCAGCAACCGCTGCATCATAACCCAAACAAAGACGAACAGAGAGCGGGCTTCACTCACGACTCATGCCCGGGCCTAATTGTGTCAATCCCGTTCTTCGCGCACTCGTGAGCACGTAAGAATACCATTGCAACTAGCTGTTAATCGGGCACACGATTTTCTCGAAGACCTCCTTGTGTTTGTGTTTCACTCGCCGGCACTCGTCAAGATATATATATATATATATATATATATATATATATATATATATATATAAAATATATATATATATATAGCTTTACCATGCTGTCATTCTTATACAATACATACAGGAGTATGCTTCAAACACGGCGCAATCATAGAAGCTGGAATGAACTGAATCTACGTGTATAGGTTTACACGTCTACAATAACGGGATGGGCGTTATCAATCACGGGATGAATTAAAGTAAACAAAAGAGATCGGGAGATGTGTGTTGTTCGAAAATTGAAGTGTTTCTTCTTCAGATCCACTGAATGGGTCTCGGTCGACCGATCTGCACGATACAAGGCCGACGTTTTGTGGTCCCTACTGCTGAGGTGGAGTCAGTTTTGGTCCAGGCTGTGCTTTGTATCGCGTCAATGGAGCGTACTGGGAAGGCGAATAATAAGGCTTCAGGCCCTCTTTGAGAGGCTCATAATAGCTTGTGCAGCACGACGGGAGTGGCGGCAAGCAGAGGAGAAATTGCTACCCAACGGCAAACAGATAAGAACAGTGCTTCGCTGGTTGATGCCGCATCCACCGACCTCTCTTCCTGCTCAGACAATACAGACATCCCCGCTAGACATCACGGCGCGTGTATGTATAAAGTTACATACATAGCCATTGCATATCAATATGATGATTATTTTCATTATAATATACGCATTTGATGCTTTGGTATCGATGGGCGTCGGAGATCAGTTGCCTTTCCATTAGGTTGCCACCCACCGCCCGCCGGGGGTGGTCTCTGCGCTGGCCGGACCGCGATATGACGTGCAGGCCTGCACGGTTAGCACCCCAGTACACATAGGGAGACCATTAACAATGAGCTCCACTCCATCATACGACGTTCTTCACGACATCATACGATTTTGCTGTTTTCCAACCCCGCAAAAATGACGCGAGAGCTGCTGCGTTGGGGAAAGTATTTAGCACTCATCGTATTCTGTCGACCTTGCACCATCAAGTAGTCACGAGTCAAAATCAGTGACAAAATATTAACCAGAAAAGCTTTTAGTGAACGTAGAGAGTACCGTTATTTTTTTCAATACCAAAAATAATGGGTCACTTGAAACGCTGATCTAAATTGCGGAGTAGCTTATTATATATATATATAATAAAGGCGAGCACTGCCGAGTGTGCAAACGTATTGTAAATGATTAATAAATAATCACAATATTTTCTATATATATATATATATATATATATATATATATACATATATAAATATATATATATATATATATATATATATATATATATATATACATATATATATATATATATATATATATATGTATATATATATTGTTGCATTTATATGATGAGAGCCGTATCTGTCGCCGTCGTTGAGTACCTTTGTTTGAAATCCAGTCATTTGCGCGGGCAACCAGCGTCAGCGGCATTCAGTTGGCGCGTTCAAACCCAACGGACACTACCGTACGATCTCAGTCGTACGACAACCACTCCTCAGTCGTCATCACAGCAATAAAGACTACACAGTCGAGCCGTCAGAGAGACGGTAGTTAACTAGTAAGGCGAAGTGCTTGTGTCTTCTTCTCTTGGTGTAGAACAGTACGGTAATTCGGGGCAACAGTGACATAGACGAGAGCTTACGGTTGACAAGATCGTCAACAATTTGGTGCCGTGGTCTTCTTCGCATAAGAACCAGATTAACTCAAGCTCGACACCTGACATATGATGAAAAACATCCAGTCGTTATACCTGGGGAGTCGCGTCTCGCGCATCTTCTGATAGTCAAGACTCACCGCGTTAACGCACATTTCGGTGTGGCGACTGTACTGTCTATGCTTAGACGACGATTCTGGATCATGCGGGGACGCCAGGTCATCAAGGCAATATTGAGCAAGTGCGTTGTGTGTAGACGCCATCATGGACCTGCTGCCGATCAGGAAAGCGCGCCGCTTCCACCGCAAAGAGCCGAGATGATAACGCCGTTTTACACGTGTGGGCTGGACTTCTGTGGCCCCTTTTTTGTCAGATTGAATGGCGTTGACACCAAATGCTACGTTGCGCTGTTCACCTGCGCGAGTACTCGCGCTATACATCTGGAGGTAGTACCGACGATGGCTACTCCGATGTTTCACCTCGCGCTTCGACGATTTCTCGCTGCAGCGCCTGGATGTCGACGATTGGTATCTGACAACGCCAGAACATTTGTCAAGGCATCCACCGAGATAAAGCGCCTTTTTAATGCCGTAAGGGACACACGAACGCAGGCGCTGATACGCGAGCGGCGCCTAACCTGGGACTTCATTTGCCCTAGAGCCCCCTGGCATGGTGGCTTTTATGAACGTCTGGTGCGCTCGGTAAGGGCCGCTCTGCACAAAACGCTCCAGAGAAGCTTGATCAGTTTTGAACTGTTTCGAACTATAATCACTGAGATTGCGGCTGTGATTAATTCGCGGCCAATCACCTACGCCAGCGGTGACCCCAGGGAGCTTCGCGCAATCACGCCTGCTGATTTCCTTCACGCCGCGGCGCCACAGCCGTTGTGTGCCGCACTTCCACTCGACCCACTGGGAGGGACAGCGCCTATCGGTGGCGGTCCAACTCGTCCTGATCTCAACCGCGCGACCAGGGCGATGACTCGCTATCTCCGGGATCTGTCCGTTCGATGGAACCACGAATATCTGCTTCAGCTACGTTCGGCCAACATCGACAGCTCGGGTCGGCATAAGACTATTAAAGTGGGCGACGTTGCCCTAGTAAAGGACGATAATGTGCCGCGACTACATTGGCAATTAGTTAGGATTGTATCCCAGAATGTCGGCCGAGACGGACTCATTAGAACCTACCAAGTTCGTTTCAGTAACGGCCGCGTTTCTACCCGCGCAGCGCAATTGCTGCATCCTCTAGAGGTAGTTAATTAACACAGTTCGATATGGATTACGCGCCTAGAACGGCTATGAGGTTATAAAACGGGGACCGTTTTCCCGGGGAGTGTTGCATTTATATGATGAGAGCCGTATCTGTCGCCGTCGTTGAGTACCTTTGTTTGAAATCCAGTCATTTGCGCGGGCAACCAGCGTCAGCGGCATTCAGTTGGCGCGTTCAAACCCAACGGACACTACCGTACGATCTCAGTCGTACGACAACCACTCCTCAGTCGTCATCGCAGCAATAAAGACTACACAGTCAAGCCGTCAGAGAGACGGTAGCTAACTAGTAAGGCAAAGTGCTTGTGTCTTCTTCTCTTGGTGTAGAATAGTACGGTAATTCGGGGCAACAGTGACATAGACGAGAGCTTACGGTTGACAAGATAGTCAACATATATATATATATATATATATATATGTATATATATATATATATACATATATATATATATATATATATATATATATATATACCTCGGTAGCAGCATCTCAGCAGCTCAATCAATCAGTTAGGCTATCGAATACGCCGCACGGTGTAATCTCAGGGAGGAACGGGCCGCCGGCACCGTTTATATGTAAGCATGCTCGTCAACGCTACGCTAGGTTTGCCATTTCCTAATTGACAGCGGATGACTACTTGCTGTATCGTAATGGTGTTCATAATTAGAATTGGAACGCAATTAAACACGCGCAGTGACGTGGAACCATCATATAACTGTGAGGCGGCAAAAAATAGCTAATTGTAGGTACACTTTGCTGTGGTAGTGGAGAATATATATATATATATATATATATATATATATATCTTTCTTTGTATACGTATATGCATATATATTACAGTTGTTAATTTTCGAAATTGTGAGCTTTTGCGGAAAAATATTTATGATGAATAATAAACAGTTTTATTATATAACTTTTTATGTTAGCACTTTGGAGTGAACAATTGTTTCCGCGTTAACGTGTAGTTACGGGTTCTCTAACCGGGGATTAGCTCAGTTCGACAATGTGCCCCGAACAGATGCTGCGTTTCCTCGTTCGATGTCGGGCGACAACCTATGACGCAAAAGTTCCGATGCTCTCGAGTCTCCCGTGGAGAGTTTAAAGCTTCTACCCACGCGCTGAATCAATTTGAATGTAAGCGGGCCTGGTCAACGAAGGCCAACGGACAAAATTGGTGCGGATAATCAACGCCAGAGTATTTTCTACATTTGTTAGCCTCTGCTAACCTAGACGCTTGACCTGCCTGGTCCGCACCTGCACCGATTATATATATATATATATATATATATGAAAAAACGCTGCGCTGTCTAGTGAATAACAACTACTTTAAATACACGGCTAGGCAGACATTAGAGTACATTAAATCAGTTATCTTAAATCCTATTTTTATTCAAAGTATTACAGGCGCATCCAGAGGCAATAACGTTTTATAGTGTATCGTATGTTACATCAAAGTAGACTAAAATGTATAGTATAGATGTACGTATCATATGTACATCTGAAAATATCATAACAATAAACATTTTTACACATACGCTGACACCGATTTTTCAATATTAAATCTTCCGATGGTTTTGGTGTTATACGTGTAGCGGCGTAAATAAATTCGAGACTTTTTAAAGAAAAAAGAAATATTTGTTTTTTCCTGCCAAATAGTAAATGTGACACCTTGGGCTAAAATCAAGATTGATCGAAATACGTCCGTGTAACGGTGGCGTGGACTAGGGGGCTAGTGTGTTAGTCATGATTGTCATCTACCGGGGTGTCGCCGGTTCAATCCTTGTTTTTGGTCGAATTTTCATTGGGCGATGCTCATTGACAATAGATAATACTACCCTACTGTTGAGAGTCAGCGACCATCCATCCATGCGGGCGCACCGAGTGTGCTGATATCGCGTTGTCTGGAAACTGTTGCTGTGCTAATCAAATCTAAGAGGCAAGAACGAAGCTATAAAGTATTCAAAATATGCTTGCGGCGACACTTTGCACCTCTCAACGTGGAGGGTCAACTGCTTTTAGCCGTTCCTCGCGGATTCTCATTATTGACGCTATTACCGGTCGTTGCTGTTGTTCAATGCATGATATGTAGACGTTTAGGTATCGCAATAGTTTTTATTGGCCGACTGGTGCTAGACGCGACATAAATAGCCTGAACCGAGTCATTGTTGCAAAATGATTGGTTCACGACGATAGTTGCTTTACCCATTCACCTAGGTATTCGACCTAGACAACCTGGAGTTCTGCCCCAAAGTCGTTCCAGTCGACTTGGCACTGTTGTTTATTAACTTTTTTTTTCTACCAAACGATCTCAAAATGTCGAGAGCCATCGACGCCGATGCCGGTGACGATGCCATGCATGGAGTCGGAGTTACGCATTCTCCCCTCATTGTTAACTGGCTCAAGGAGGGCGACGCCGATGGCCACCAACACCGCCGACCACCGTGAGATGACTGGTATTGTTTGCCCTAATACGATCATTTATACCGTGCTGCCCTGCTGCTGCTGTGGCTCGTCTCGTTTTTCCTCCTGGTCCACGTCATCACGGTTATCTATCTGTAGTTACTGTCATTCTTGCTATCGGCACCATCACGTATGTGGTGCGTACACATACTTGGGGTACTTGGGGTAACGGAAGACATAGAAAGGGCAAGCTAGAGAAGAGACCGAAACTGGTCGTCACATGTGAATGCATGGTAGGACCTATGCGTACACTCAGGATTCACAAACGGACGTCATTGACAAAGTGACCAAAAACACACACACACACACGGCATGCCGGGACATGCCCCTAAGAGTGGCAAGACAAAGACTCATGTTAGGGAGCAAAGAAAGGGTGCGAAAATAGAGCGCGCTCGAAGGGAAGAAGGAGGGATGTGTGTGAATGGCCTGAGAGCGCGCCATAGCAGCAGACTCGTGTTGAGTAGCGTGTTGAGAGACGGCCTTGACTTTCCCAGCGGGAATGCCGTGCCAGACAAGCAGAGAAAGCCGACAAAAAGCTAAATTGCTGTCAAGTCAAGCATCGGGGTGACTGGAGCCTAGTGCTGTTCCTGCTGCTGCTGGCCTGAAGGAAGTCGCTCGCTGACGACCTTGACGGCAGCACCCCTGTTGGCAATATCGCAATCTCGAATAGCTTTCGTTCCAGCCACCGAGTACAGCCAGCGTGCTTTTCCTGTGGCATTTTAAGAACACCGGCGGGATGTGGCGGTTTGCAGAGTGTTCTCGATTTGTCTATGCGTCGTTATTCCTGTTGTTGCTGTTGTTAGTTTGGCCGAATGCCTTCTTCAGCGCGACAACGATCAAGCCACAGTTGCGTTTAAACGTTTAGGCAGGAGAAAGTCACTAAATACAGGTTGACTGTAGTTATTATTGAAACCCTGTATCTCTCTAATTAATGCATATACAATCGCTTTAACATAGGATAATAATTGAGTAGTAGTTCCAGAATTTACGGGTTTAGGTGCAAGCTCTGTTTATTTTCAGTTGATTTTTATGGCTTTTAACTTAGGATCAAGCGAATTGTCTAATGAACCGTGTCGTAAAAGGTCGTACGAATGTTTCAGTAAATCAATCAGAAATAAACGCATAATATTATTTTCATGATTGTAATTATTACTATGAATGTTGATATTTTGTATGTCCGCGTAATAGCCAGTCGGTCATTCACGCCATGAGTTCGATAATTTTCTAAAGGCACTTAACACCTTAAATCGATACATCAAAGTGCTGTCGTTTGTCAAAACCATTCGGGGAAAGATCCCCAATGCTGGCTACTCAAATTGCTTATTGATTTGCACTGAAATTGTGTCGCTAAGCTTCGCCTGCACGTGCTTTGTGCTGTCTTGACCCTTTCGTTCTAAATAAACGAACTTTAAAAAATAGCTTTGCTATATATTTAATTAATGTGTACGTCATCGGCGCGTTCAACGTTTAGTAATTACGACGCAAAGCCTCCCGCGTCCACATTTGGACCTGATAGTAAATACAATGTACACTTGCTTCAGAGGCTTTCTAGGAGTGCCTTATATTCCTACTCAGCCCAACGGCTGTATGTATGTGATACGTAACTGCGAAAAAAACGAGTTTGGCCTGTAGTTGGCAAATAAAATTTAAGAAATCTGATATATCGCGAAAGAGGATATGCACAATACTGATTCTCTCTCTTAGGTAACGGCTCGCCACGTCCTGCGGGCTGTCAGGTAAAAATTGTCTGCCCGAGGTTATTTTCTGAGAGTGTTCTTACAAGGCCGGTTATGTCGACCGAAAATTGCACGAAAAGGCCGCCAGCGTCTCCGTACCGAGCTTCCTTTTCGTGATAAGTGTGCACAATACCTACGCGTTCTTCCATTAAGTTGTTTTTTTAATACCACAGTGTTCGCCATTAAGCCTCACATTTGATTTGGCAGCTCTGCCCTCTTTCACCAAAGAAGCGAGCAGATTACGGACACTTTTGAAAGATTCCAGCTAATGATTCGGACATTTTGTATCTAAATAATATATATATAACGGGAGTCATTTTAGTGTTTTAGACAGACAGAAATAACAAAGTGCAATACATTGTATTTCCTTATGTCTGAAAGGTAATTTTATGAAGGTGGCCGTCCCGGGACTTTTTGACGTTGTCTATGCGATATGCACAATTTTAGACCTCTTTTTTTTACATAATTTGGACATTATTTTCAAATATTCCCGCCGGATATTTTCAAACTCGTTAATGGTAGTTGGCGAACACCATGGTTTTCGAAAAACGTACGGTCTGGCTGACCCGGCTCTTGTGCTCGTCGACGAGTCGAGGTGGTTTGATTTTGTAATACTTCCGCAGCCACTGCCGTGATCTTTTCTTGCGAGCGAGCTGTACGTGGACACCTCGAGCGTAAAACGTCATTTACCGATTCAGATTCCTGAAACTGTTTCAGCAGATCGTATACAGCCATTGTGTCTAGCATGTGCCGCAGGGAAAACCCGCGAACACTGCTTTACAGAACGACAATATTTATAGTACAGGCCATTGAGCTGTATTATATATATAAATATATATATATATATATATATATATATATATACATGGTATCTTAGGATGACTTCAAAAGCGATATAGGGAATTGTAAAGCAAATATTTTTTTCTATTAAACATGGACAACGTTAAATCGTTAACAAAATTCGAATGTTGTCATTTGAGTGGTGCAGTCGACTCTTAATTGAGCTCTGTGAAAAGCTGTGATTTGCTGACTTTCGCCAAAGAAGCCAAAGGCGGGGCGATATCACTGCGTTTAACATCAGTCGTAGATGTCCCCGTTGAGTCCAGATTGGGCGGACAAAGGTCAACAGTTAAAGGGAAAACCTGCGGTGTCCGACACTCAGCGATACAACTATTGTTAACGCCTTGGAGGGTTTACTAGGTGCCACCGAGCCTTTTGAATGAGAGAAAAAACGACTGAACTGACGCAATCACGACCACTAATCAGATAGTTCTAACTTTTACCGGCAATGATTTTTTGGCGGAAGTTCGTCTTGGCCTACAAACCTACGGGGGTAAGGCTTGATAGGAAGCTACACCAGTGCTTGAGAAGGGCCTGCTTCCTGACATTAAGCTATGCACCGATAAAAACATCGAGCATCTTGGGGTTCGCCTCACAATAGCCTCAGGAAGCTCAGGAAGTGCGAGGTAATGAATCTCTGGTGGTCCAGGTTGGAATCATTGGATGCGCATCCCGCACTAGACTTGATGCGAACTAGCCTCTCGACACCAAGGCTCATCTATGTTTTTCGTTGCATGAGTGCGTTTGCCCAGAGGGGCATTCTAAAATATTTCAGGCTAAGACAGATTGTAAAGCGTGTGTTAAATTAAAATGTAGATGGTGTAAGTCAAGACCAGGATACCCTCCCTACCTAAGCCGAATGTCTAGTAATGCAACGTACAATGGATCTGGCGCAGACCGAATTCTTGAGTTTAATCACCACCTCTGAAATTGACCAATGCACTTAGCACGCCGCGCTTTATAGCAGCTTGGAACGAATCTAGTGCCACATGCATTTAATTTCCCCCTTGACGCAGCTGGGATCGATGCTAGATAATACAATACTCCGCATCGTTGATGGCGTTCGATTAGGGGTGGCTTTAAATGCGCCTTATACTTGCTCTTTTTGCAACATATTGGTGTCGCCGACGAAAAACATGGTCTCAGCTAATCTAGGAGTTGTAGGAGACACTCCCACCACGCCGCCATTAAGGAAATTATTTCAAATGTAGTAGGATTAAAACATTTCTTTAAGGAGGTTGTTTTTTATTCTAGACTATCATCCGTCCCCTACGGGCTTGAAGCTTAACCTGAGGTTTATCTTCAATGCACCGAGCGCCGGACATGGTTAGATATCTAGGGTTTTCTCAACAGTCCTTGTGGCAGCATAGCCGCTGAAACTCAGCGGTACGGTTTATCATCTATTCTCAATGACCATCACTCAAAGAAAACAATCGATCAACAACAGGGATCGAACCGACGACACCCCGGTAGATGACAACCATGACTAGCGCTCTAGTCCCCTAAACCACGCCGCCACTTATTTCCAATGTACTGCAATATGCTAACGTGCTTTGCAGGAAAGAGCCAGTTGGACTGGCAGCGGACTCAGCCCTACGGCCAGACGAGATGATTTTGCTTCCGTGGTTCTCCAGAAAGGCTCTAGAACACAATAGTGTGGGACACGGTGACGCCGTCTAACAGAAGTCGATTTTCGAGATTAGCAGGCGTTGGTGCCACATTAGAGAAGCAGCAAAAAGGCCTGAGGTACTGCGAGTTGGGGTCAACTTTTATAGCCCAGCCAGTTGCAATAGAAACGTTAGGAATCGTACGCGAATCCACAGTAACATTTCTGAGAGAAAATGAGAAAAGCGACCAGTGAGAATGGTGAAAAGAAAACGAGGTAATTTTCATAGTTCAGCGTGTATACTTCTCTCTCTCTCTCTCTCTCTCTATATATATATATATATATATATACATACATACACGAGTTTGTATACGTCGCAAGAAGCACACACACAATTACGTGCTCAGCATCTTCATAGGAAGACTGGTTGTCTCGCAATTTTACATTTTGTGCTCCTATGTCGGGCAATAACACTTATGTCAACCATTTTAGTTTTTTTACTCTCTTCTTGAAATAAAACTACTCCGAAATAAGACACAATGTTCTGAAAGAATAAATACTTGCTTTGACGAGCTCTATAGTTATGCCGCTTCAAACGTATTTTCGGATGACCTCGTATATATTCAAACATATAAAAATATACATATATATATATATATATATATATATATATATATATATATATATATATATATATATACAAAGCTGGAGAAACGTCACAAAGTTGAGATGCAGGAATGCTGTGCGTGAAGGGATATTAATTTCATACGCGCCCTAGGGGGTTGGTTAGTAGTGAAGCCCACCAGCGGTGTCTGCAGCACAAGTGGTAGCATATACTGTTGTTCGCAGACAGTGGAAAGACGGAAAGACAGCTGACACCAAGCTCTGATGGCCGACAGGACGCGGCTAGCTCAAAATTCGTTAAAGGGTGAATTCGTGAGTGCACCTGCGAAGCGGGACGGTGTCGTCCCCTATCAAGGAAAAAGAAAGGCTTGTTGCGAATCGTACAAGTTTGTCGCATATCGGTATACGCGTTGTACATAACCAGCTAGTGAAACTCAGCAACGCAACCAACTAAGTAACAGCATAACAATGCGCTTCATTTAGACGATTAGGTTTATACATTATTTCTATCGGAAAAGGACAGTTGTTCAGAGAGTGAACTCAGTTAGTAGCGTACAGAATTCTACGGCATTTACATGCGCGCTAGGTAAAAAACAGGCCAATGATAAAAATTTCGTTCGAGGCCTTTTTCTAGGATGAGCAACCCAACTTGCCAGAGATATACAATTACGGATACGACTTTGCTACGGGGTTTCTCGGTCTTTTCGCAAAACAATGTAATTGACTGAGCAGGATACATTGGAGCCAAAGCACGGTCCATTGACAAATTCTTACGTCAGACCTTTTCTTCTATTGCGACGCGAAAGCGAAACACGAGTTAGCTAAACTGGCTTATGAAGTAAGGCGTCTTCTTAATCAAAACTAATGATAATGTTAATGACGGCTCATACATACCTTGTCCCATATTCACCGCTCTACACTGCACAAGTTCACGCTGCGACATAGAGTTGCAAAATCCTCGATAAAACGCTCTAAATTGTAATCTCTGAGATGACGGTGTCGCTGTAGATATTGCGACAAAGGCAGTAATAGTAGTAAATAAAGATATCGTATCATTTACCTGGCAATAA
The DNA here is from genome assembly GCA_003439945.1 of Dermanyssus gallinae. NCBI lineage: Eukaryota > Metazoa > Arthropoda > Arachnida > Mesostigmata > Dermanyssidae > Dermanyssus > Dermanyssus gallinae. Next base: position 140,466 of record QVRM01006606.1, on the reverse strand, counting down.
AAATACAAACTTTATGCCAACGGTTACCCAAGAAGATTATAGTTTTCAACGCCGTTCTACTTTCGGTTAATTTTCTTAATATGTTTTATATTAGCTCTTTTATGTTAATCCCAAGAAAATAAAAGAGAACTTTGTAAAATTTCCTTTGGAAAATTGAAAACATGCAATACTGGATCACACAATGTCGGCTGAGTCACACATAAATCGAAAGTGGTGTACGATGTGTTTAAGAATTTGTTTATTATTTAATTTCAAGAGATAAGTCAGTTAACAGAACATATATTGGTGATAGAATAAAACAAAAGTGTTAACACAATTATATTCTGCGCACTACCAGGAATATCACTCTCGGTCATTTCAATGCGGCCGCCTTTCTATATCTGAAAGCCCCTAGTAGTCTTTTTCTGTAGCTAGCCTAATGTAATTCCGTTTATTTGTACAACATTGCTGTGTCGTTAATAGTTATAATTGTAACGGTATTTTATTTAAATACAAAACATATTGCTTTGAATGTTGGTTAAGTCTGCACGCTAAGCTTAAAAATATCGCTTTGAAAACGTGTATTGCGCCGGGATCAAACCGGACGTCAAGGCCGCCAATCATCTCGCCCGTTCCATCTCGTCGATTCCTTTCGTAAATTTTATGCAGAATCTCACACACGTAGAAGGTGACGCAGAAGCTACAGCGTTTGCTACTCGTGATTGTGTAGAAACAGAAAGTTTAGTGAGGACACTGGTCAAATTGGACTTCCGTAACGCAAATACCATACGGAGAATCATTATCCATGAAGAATCAAAAAACACCATGGCTTCTATCCATGATCTGGCAGAGCTATAGAACTGCCTTACTCCTAAAGTAGCATACAAAGAAGTACAGCAAGGTGACCGGTGAGACGCGGCCCAATTTAAATTAGATATATCAATTATATTATCCCAGTTCTAGCGCCCGGATAGAGCTTAGGTTGTGCCACTCGAATAAAGCAAGGTTAGAAGGTCCAGCTGGTCTATTTGTGGCAGACTTAATTTCGGTCTTACAGAAGAAAAGGGCTAAATGCAAAATATGCGGTCGTTGCTATCGGCGGTTCACTTCAAGATCGAGACTAGGCAATCCAAAAGAAATACGGACATACTTGTTGGTATAATCAATCCTGCAGGGAGATAGAAATAACATAAATGATCTAGACGCTCTAAGTCCATGCAGAATTCCACAAGTATTATCAGCAAAGAAAAAGGTGAGGTGTGAGGACTGATAAGCATGCCCTACAGACAGCACTCTGTGTATGGAAATATAGTCTCGGATCGCCAAAATTCAGCGAGAACCTACGAGCATCTTCCGCATCGTCACATCCAGAAGAACTTAAAGCTCTCGGCGGAGCTAGCAAACTATATAGTAGGTATACTACGCGCAATTCTAAATATAGATTTATAAGTAAACACGTGCATAAGAGCGAGCTTCCCTCTAAACGAGAGTGGCCTCGAGATCAAAAGAGCTATTGACCTGGTACCCTGCCTGCTAAATCGTAGTCACTTTGTCCTGTCACTTTGGCAGAGTCACTGATTCATCGTGCGCTGAATAAATAAATAGGCAGAAAATCGGTTAGAGAAGTTTTAGAAGCACTTGACCTCCTTGAACGACGACCCCCGGCTTAAAAATCTGCCCTCGCCATAGATCGGCGCCAAACTGCATGTTAATCCCCTTCTCATGGCGTGCGCGCTGAGGATAGCTGCCCCGGTCTGCGAGCCATGCAGACTGTATTCCAATGGCCTACACCTCTTGAGTCGTTTCAAAAGCTTTAGTAGAATCTCAGAAAGGCTGGTGTATCACCTTGATGAACCTCCGATGGAGCAACGATTCCATCGTAGGGATTTGACACATGCTTAGCCTGGGAACTGTCCGTGTCTTGCATAGCGGCCACGCCCCGCTTCTATCACTTGAGTTAGGGCGGGTAGCGGAACATAGACTTTCGTACCTTTTGCAATGGGATACATGAGTAAAGGAACTGATTTATTCCTCAAATATTTAACTCAGGCCAATTAATAGATCACAGAAAATCGACGTTGGTGCAACAACTGCTCCCATTAATTTGAAGAAATGCCTACGTAGCTACCAATGTCTTGGGGGTGGGGAGACACGAATTTACTGGGTTTGCGAGTCGCAGACCTGTCACGGTGGCTGGAGTGGCGCATGTCCATCAGGATTCGCGTAATTCCCCAAAGTAATGCTGAGAGGTTTCAGCAGGAAAAAAAGGAAATCGACGCGGTGCAGTAGGCATAGTGTCTGAGGTAAATATATTTGGCTGCTTTTAGGTGGTACGCGACTTGGGCGCTATCAATTGAGGGATCAAATGAGGGAACTGCAAAATGTACAGCGCCACTCATCGCAAAAGCTATGGAACCCGGTCCTGTAATAACACAAAAACATCTTTATCATTTGTTCTGTATCAGTTACATTGTAAATGATAATATTATACATAATGATAACTTAGTTCAACTGTGTTCAATGCTGTTGATCGAAGCGAAAGGAAGAATATTTTACACACATCTACATAACATGGTGAAACCAGTAGACTGCGAATCGGAATACTACATGGCAGTTAGTTATGTTATACTATAAATGCGGATCTTGCGGTGTTGAACCAGTGTTGAGAAATTCCAAATAAATAGTGATTATTCTGTATTTCCAGATAAGTGAATAAATTCGTTATATACTGACGTTGGTGGTAAGCCGGATCTTTATTCTAAGCCCTGGATGGAGAGCTGTATATCCGTCAGCAGGTAGACAAGACGATTCTTGCATGGCGAGTTCAATCCAAGCGCTCTTTTAAGGCCGGCTTGGTGCCGTCAAACCATACGTGTCTGTGTGATAGCCACCAGACAGTCTGTATGCCGTATGAAGCCATTGGTGTCAACTCGAAGTCAAACAGGCCGGCCGTTCTCAGAGGGAAGCTGCGTCTTTTGTATGTTAACAACCGCAACAAAATCACTTCTCGCCCTAACGATGATGTCCGTGAAGAAGTTGCTGTTGAATAGAACTACGATTCAAAGACGTTTAAAGCTGTTGACGTATTTGAGGTCTCTTGGGCGCATCCTCCCCTGTGAAAGTTTTGCATCCTCAGCGTCCTCCCCTGTAAAACTTCATATTCTCAGCGTCCTACCCTGTGAAACTTCATATCCTTAGTCTAGTCTAGATTTAGCTTTAGTCCAAACTCGCACACATAAGCAGAAAACCTAGCTAATGACTGCACTTGCACCTGAAATTTGCGTGTGCCGTCTAACAACATTTCGCACGTACATCAAAGTCTGGACAGTTTTGACAATGAGCCTCTTACTCACTTAGGCAGATCAATCAGAAGCAATAAAAAGAGTAGCGAGCTAAAGTCAGTCTGAGTTAATGACGCAAGCCCAACCAGTATGACGTCCGTTGATTTAGAGTTTTCCTGGAAAATGGCGCACAGCAAGTTTACGATACTTGTAGGTACACATGCTTGCACTAGTCTTGTAGTTTCGGTGAACCTCCATGTTGAATCAGATGTGACTCGGAGGTTTTCAAATACAGCATATTTAGAGACGCGACGTGGAGGAAACCGTTGGATCAGTTGGCGTCACGTGAAGGAAACCGTGAGAATTGTCGAGTAGGAAATTGTAAAAAGTTGCAACAGTGGAGACAACCTGTTCGGAACCTAGATTGCTCATTCGGAATGACCCCACGTCATTCCAAGAGTGACGCTAGAAAAGCCGTCAAAGCAGTAACCCTACTTAGCAATATCTCTCTAAGAGGACAAGAGCCTGGCATCTCATTTGTCTTTCAATATCATTGAAAAAAGAGATTTGGTCCAGTCCGATGCGATACGGCCACTTCTAAATCATGCGGTGACCAAGCTAGTCCAGCAAAGTGCGAGCACGAGCGCCTTTCTTAGAGGCTCATAGCGAAAGAGGTCCAAGCGTGTGGGCAACATCATCATCATTACCGTTATCATCATCATCATCATGATCACCATTATAAAACAACCGGTGTATGAATAACCAAGACTTACATTTGAGAATGTATACAAGAAATGTTAGTTAAAAAAATTACAGCGGTCATGCTAATCAACATATCCCTTTATGGAAGAATGTTGCTGTCAAATGCGGTCAAAGTCGTCTCTCGAACAACAACAAAACCAAAACGCCAGCAACAAAAATGACAACAACGTGAATAAATACGTAACGTTAAGACGTACGGCAATAATGACGAGTATCATTTCGACCCTCGCTTTTGAATTGTTTCTTAATACTTTATTGGTTATTACTAGTATTATTACTATAAGTTTATATTTCCATATCAGGATTTGTTAAACGCATTGCCAGCTCGCATATGACGACATATGCCCGCGTCGATTGGGTAAACTTTTCAGTTCAGATATTGCATGCGTTCGAGTGTATTTGAACGTACTCAGCCAACTATGTAGTGCATTCATTCATCGCAGCTGTAACAACAACAGGTTTTACTGATCCCAGCCACAGTAGCGTCACCCCTACAACCACCACCAGTAATTGCGGCCCATTGTTAGTGTAGAAGTTTGGGTGGGGCATACATTGAAGCGACGGTATTTGTTGTTGTTGTTGTTGTTATCTCACTCAGCCCCCAAGGTAGTTCCTTAAGCACAGACACACATTAGCCCATACCCTTGATAATCGCCGGCGTCGCCGCTTCTGCTACTGTGGCTACTGCTAAGTAGCCAGTATTAGTAGGCCAGGTATTCGCCCAGTGTACACACTTTGCGTTGCCCGCTCTTCTCTCCCCAACACTTCACACCCTTGTCCCTTCTAGTAGTTCACTGAGTCAATGGTTTTCCCTTCCTCCCTCTACCTCTATCGCTCTGTTTTTCCCGCCCTCCGTCTCAAAGTCAAAATCTCTTTTTGTCTGAGTTGTTGTGTAGTCGCCTGGTGTTCACTGATGTTTGCCTTGTTAGTACTGCAGCGTCTCTGTGTGTGCGCTCGATTCATTCAACGACACGGCGTGCCATCATTGTTGTTGCTGTTGCTCTTGTTGTTGCTGTCGTCGTCGTTGTTGTTGTTGTTGTTGTCCCCGCCGTCGCCGTGTGTTTGACCAGCCCAGCCGCCCGCTTACCATTCGCTCGATTCCGGCGATGCGGCGGGAGCCCCCTTGTCAGCGGAGGCGGCGGCGGTTTTCCCCGAGACACGGAGCGCAAGACGCAAAACCTCCCCAAAATGGGGAAGGGGCGCTGGTCTTGCTTGCTTGCTTGCTGAACACGCTATTTAACTCGTATTAGTGCTCGTAGTAGTGGTAGCAGTAACAGTAAGAGTCCTTGTAGGTGTAACAGTAGCAGCATTAGCTGTAGTAGTCGTAGTAGCCGATAGGTATAGCCACAAATCGTAGTAGCTGCATGTAGTAGCAGCAGCAGCAACATGGTGGCGCTGGGTAGAGTCATAAAGCTTGTGTCTGCGGCGGGGCCGCCGTCGCCACGATTGCTGTGGCCTATAAAACGTCCGACCGACGTCTGACTACTACGACAAGTCGTCGGCCACGACAGAGGACAGCGCAGGACAGAACAGGCTAGAACAAGCAGACAACAGCAACAACAACAACATTGCATCAAGCACCGAACAGCGAATAGTTCTTTGCTCCTAGCCTTTCTCCCTCGCTCCCTCGCTCGCTCGCTCGTTAGCTCATTTATTCATTCATTCGTTCATTCAGAACAGTGACGGGCTTTGCGTAGCAGCAGCAGCAACAACGTCGATGACAGAAATGGCGGCAAACAACAGCAATCACGAACCGCCATCACAGTAACACACGACAAACAACAATAGCAAGACATCCATCTACGTCGGGGCTGGGGCCGAGGACCTGAACAGCAGCAGCAGCGGCGGCAGCAGCAACCGCAGTACAGAACAGCTGTAGCGATCCAGCCTGGTGCTGCCAGGTCTGCCGTCTCTAGACCAGGCCAGGCCAGGCTGCGTTAGGCTAGACGGCAACATAAACAACTGGGACTGTCAAGCGTCGTAATTGCCGTGATTGGTCGCAGCCACCACGACCGACCGCGAGGACAACAACCTACCATCCACGTCCTATGTCCCAATTTGTGAGACCCATTACACGACCCTATAGATAGTAGTGGGTCTTCCTTCTTGGTACGCAGGCACACGCAAATGTACACACACTTGTGCTTACCAAAAGAGAGAGAGATAGAGATACACTCCCGCCGCCAACGGAGGTTACGCGTTTATATATATATATATATTTATATATATATATATATATATATACGAGGTGTGTTCAAAAAGTATCGCGACTTTTGAATTTTCGCGGGTTACGTATATTCGAATTTCGATTTTTTGTGGCGTTATGTTGGTACTCATGGTTCTCACTTATGCCGACAAGCTCGGCCATTTTGAATGTTCACTTAATTGTTGAAAGCTGCTTTGCTTGCACGTGTTTTGGATCGTCTTCGATTTTTACCTATTCAAAAGAATGGATCAAAGAACCTGTATCAAATTTTGTGTGAAAAACGAAATCAAGTGCGCGGATGCATTCCGAATGTTGACTGTGGCATACGGAGAAGCTACCTTGGACCGAAGCAACGTTTATCGGTGGTACAAAATGTTCTCAGAAGGCCGAGAAGATGTGAACGACGAAGAGCGTGCCGGACGCCCGAGCACTTCAACAACAGACGAAAAAATTAATGAAGTGGAGAAAATGGTATTGGCCAATCGTCGAATCACCGTTAGAGAAGTTGCTGAGGACCTAAACATATCGATTGGCTCGTGCCATTCGATTTTTATCAATGATTTGGGCATGAGACGGGTCCCCGCGAAATTCGTACCAAAATTGCTCAATTGCGACCAAAAACAGCATCGCATGAACATTGCTAATGAGATGTTGGACTCTGTCCGCGACGACCCAAATTTGCTCCAGAGAGTCATAACCGGTGACGAATCGTGGGTTTATCGTTATGACGTGGAAACCAAAGCTCAATCATCTCAATGGAAGCTGCCGCACGAACCAAGACCGAAAAAAGCGCGCCAAGTTCGGTCGAATGTGAAAGTTTTGCTGACAGTTTTCTTCGATTGCAGGGGCGTGGTGCATCATGAGTTCTTGCCACAGGGTAGAACGGTCAATAAGGAATATTACCTGCAAGTTATGCGCAATTTGCGCGAAGCAATCCGCCAGAAACGCCCGGATTTGTGGAAGAACAAAAATTGGCTTTTGCACCACGATAACGCCCCTGCTCACACATCGTTGCTTGTGCGCGAGTTTTTGGCCAAAAACAACACACTAATGATGCCGCAGCCACCGTATTCCCCAGATCTGGCCCCCTGTGACTTTTTCTTGTTCCCTAAACTGAAGAGGCCCATGAAAGGACGACGTTACGCTACGCTTGACGAGATAAAGACGGCATCGAAGGAGGAGCTGAACAAGATTAAAAAAAATGGTTTTTTGAAGTGCTTCGAAGATTGGAAAAACCGTTGGCACAAGTGTATAATATCTCATGGGGATTACTTTGAAGGGGACAAAATAGATATTCATGAATAAATGAATAATTTTTGAAAAAACACAAAAGTCGCGATACTTTTTGAACACACCTCGTATGTCTGTAAAGAAATAATATTTATTTAATCTTCCAAAGTGTTTTTGTTCCCTTCAAAATAATATCCACATGCTGCAACGCACATGTGCCACCTTCTTTCTCACTTGTCGAAACATTTTTAAACGCGCCTGTCAGAATCGAGTTGAGTTGCTCCTGCGAATTTTTCTTTACAGAAACGGGTCGAATGAATAGAAAGGTTGCGGAAATAAGAAAATGTTCATCAAATCACTAGAAATCAGTAACAATGTGTGCGTCGGTGCGTTGTCGTGACGGAGAATCCAAGAACTGTCTGCCCAATGCTCAATCCGCTTGCATCAAACAATCTTGCAAAAACTTCTTTAAATTGCACAATAGTATGCCTTGTCGACCATAAAACCAGCTGACAAAAAAATCGTAAACGATGATTCCCTTGTAGTTGAAAAAAAGCAGTCAAAAGAAGTTAGGTGATGGATCTACTCTGTCTGAATTTCTTTGATGGAAAGCCCTTGTTGAAGGCGCCACTAGGAGAATCGGGTCTTGGACTCGATTTCGTGAGTTTCCATATACCCATGAATCGTCTTCTGTAATCTTTTTCTGAAGCAGGCCAGAATCTTCTGTTATCGCTTTATGGTTTAACTCGGACATTTCCCGACGGACTCCACTCCGCCAATCTTCTGGCGCATAAAATATTGCTCAGGGCTGTCAAAATTGATCTTTAAGATATCTCTAGTTCCTTAGCTATCTCCCTGATAGTAATCTAGCAACTGTTGTATAAGCCATCACAAACGTTTTCGACGTCTTCTTGTATTACTGACGTCAAAGGCTTTCTCGGACAGGGGTGACCTTCGGTTTCCTCACGTCCGTAGCGAAATCGACAATATCACGTGTACATATGTTTCGGGACAGTGCTTGATCAACATAAGCTGCTCGTAACATTTTCACCAATTTAAAACATATAATTTGTTTTTTTAACACAGAAATTAATGCTGATTCGCTGTTTCTCAATTTTGTTTTCTTCACTTGTTTTAGCCAAAACCAAAAAATGAACGCCGCTACCAATGGCGCTTCTAAGCAAAACAAACCAGAAGATACGAGTGTCATTCCCTAAGCAAGGTGAGAAGAAATAAATAAAAACATTTGTAAGTTTCACCTAGAAGACTCTATTTGAATCTGCCCAGTAGAAGCACTTTCCTAACTCCCCTTAAGAGGATCTATTTTTGTCTTGATGTCCAAGCCGCCACTGCCTTCTTCCCTACTACTGCCAACCTTCAATGCCATTCCGCGGGTCTGTGTCCTTTAAGTCCCGCTCCTTGCCGAAATGATGTGTTTTTTTCCCAAGCGCTTTATATCACCCACGTCTCCGCCGGTGTCAAAAACGTCAAAGACCGCCAAAAATCCGGTAGGGTTTTCGTCAAAATTAGAATATTTATGCTTCGAAGGCAGGATCCCATGTCGCTTAATTCGAACTCGAACGGTTGCAGAAGTGGGGTGAGCTAGAGTAGGCCTTACCAAGATGGCCAGTAGAATAGTAGACGGGCATTGTGCTCGCATGCAAAAACTCCCTGCAAAGAAACGTGTGGGTCTTCAAGCCCAAACTTACTTCGAGTGGGAAAGTATCTCCCTTGACGGTAACAATAACATACGTCATATAATTTGAAGTATTATATAATAATGAAATAAACTTTTAAGTGTGCTTAGTTATCCCGGATAGTGGATCTTTTCGTCGCGCCCGGGTTATGTTTGTCACTTCAAAAACATTGTGGCAAGAATGACGCCTTTCAAAATGGAAGGATGTACTCCACGAAACTATCCCTTTGTGATACCCCTGAAAGCTATGCGGCGTGATTAAAGCACCCTTTATATTGCTCAAGCTTAGGAGCCTGGCACGATCGTTAGCGCTTCTCGGGAGAATACTTAAATCACCGCTATTTAAAAATCAGTGTTGCTCTACCATGCCCAAAAAAGACAAATAAGAGCAAATCTTGTTTGTCTCCAAAATTTCTTGGGCAATAGCCTTTGGAGTTTGATAATATGATGGCGCCCAGTTTAGGCCTGACCTTGACATTGGGGTCTTTTTGTAATCTTCTCGAATCTCGGATAAGTGATTTGCAACAGTGCGTATAGAGATGATGATCACCAGACAAGCACATATATATATATATATAGACATGCACCTACGTATACATACACACCCCTTATATATATATATATATATATATATATATATATATATATATATATATAAAGTGGTTAGCTGTAAAGACGGCAAAACTCTTTTACCTCTTTGAAGCAGCTGTAAGCTGTACTTGCAGAGCAGACGCGTAAGGTACCGTCAAGAGCCGTCTTGAGGTCGGTGCACTCATACAATTACAATGAAGCGACTGGCCAGAAAACGGGAGAATATTCCGACATGACGATGGCTCTCCGGTGCGCTTGGTTTGTGCTGTTCGGGCGACCGAGCCGCGTTCCTGAGTTTATTGCCACGGTGGAACAGCTTCCAAGTAGCGGCACTTTAGACCCTATAGATTTTAGAATGTGGAAGGTATGTGAGTGGCTAAATTGGGAAGTGTCCGCTTTCCAACAATAAGCCAGCTAAAGGTAGCATTCCTTTAAGTAAACACTAAGTCAACATGTAGTAATAATGCATGCAAATCAAAACATAATACTTCCGTTGAACGGTAAAGAAAGGAATTATTCCGAAAAAAAATCACCATGCTTGCCAAGAGGCTAACCAACAACTGTTGTCTATACAGCAAAAACCTAGAATATAGTGTTTATGACTAGACATAAAATATATCCGAACGATAAGAAGTAGGGAGAAGAGAATGAAGAAAATTACATACACACACAAATTGGTTCGAGACAATCCGCGTTTAAACTGTATTTACCTTGCACTTACACGAACATGTTGAGCAAAAAAATTTAGTTAAAGCCTCATTAGTTCGATTTTCGCGTACAAGCTTCACCAGCAATGATAATATTTTGATGGCACCCAGAGTTGTACCCAACGGATTCGACCGGATATGCTTCAGCTAACGACTCTGGCTAGATACGCTTCCATTGGATACTGTTTACAATAACGAGTGCGTTTTTTGTACGTCCACAAAGAACTGCAAACATCTTGTTCGTGACCAATGTCCGCAGCCCAGTGAACACTATCGAAGCAGCCCCCGGCCGAAGATTCGAGTGGTAGAGGTAGGTTTTCCAATATGTGAGCAGCCGTCTCGTGGGAAGGAAGGGGTATCCCGTCGTTGTCGTCGTCTATCCATGCGAGTAGGCGAGCTGGACTGGACCCATTGCATCTGGCCGGACAGACACCGCTGCTACCACCCAAGCTCTATACTTGGCCCGTTCAGCTGTCCAGGGCGGCTGTTATTGTCTTTGCTGCTGCTGCTGTTGCAGCAAACAACGGTACCGGAAGCAAAAAGGACTTTCCGCAATGCAACGGCACTCCCCGATCCGCTGTCATATGATCATCCCGTCATGGCTAGGGCGGCAACAGCGCTCGAAGCATGATGTGAAAGCTCTGGCTGTCTGTCGTATCCGCCAACCCCTCGTGGGGTGTGGGGGTGGATCGGTGACCGGTTCCACACTGCATATCTCCGGCGTAGCGGAGAGACTCATCCAGAGTGCCCTTATGTGCAGCGTGCTTTTATGTTCCGCGTGGTTTCGTGCATTGTGTGAGAGCTAGCAGACGAACCTGGCCCGTCTTGACCCTTGACCACATGTAAATTTAACATGACCCGGCAGGTCGATTCGAAAAATGTTGGCGCGGCGACTGAGAAATTCGAACTCGTTCTGCTTCTTCGCTTTTCAATCCAAAACGACAATAGGTGTAATTTAATTAAATCGATAAGAGCAACGGAAACCGAAATGTAACCTCTCGTACGGGCTTCAACCAACTTCAGATTAGTGCATCGATGCTCAAAGAAAACTTATACTGTTCCAGTGTTGGAGTAGACGAGCGTTTTCTTCAATTAAAACGCTCTCACTCGGCATATCTTTTTTACATCGACCTGGGAAATTTAAATTATTTTAAGTTTTTTGTTGAAATTTCAATCTTAGCGCTTGAAAAAGGAAGAAACGGCACTGCTGCGGTGACTCACATCAAACTGCTACACAAATATTTACATTGTTTAAACCAGAGCGGCCAGTGTTGTGGATTAAGGGCGTTTCTAAAAACCAAACGATTGCCCGATGTTTTTTAAGCACGTATCCAATGGCAGCCGTAAACTTAGGTCCTGAGTCCGTCGTCAGGTCGCACTTAAGATTGACGCTGTCTTAGTTTTTTACCAGAGATCCAGGGGAGATCATCATGGTACAGGAAACAACCATGGTTAGCTAAGCATCAGAAGTGTTCTGAAGGTAATCTATGTGGTTACTGTGAAGCACCAACGCAAGACAGGAAATTTTGCGATCCACCTGCGGTGCTCAGATATCGCTAAATATCCCGTAAGTGAGGCGTAAGTTTTGTATACAAGGGACTCATTCGCGACAGCAAGAGTCAAGAATGGGCATTTAACGTTGCCAGTCGAGAGCACTAAGCATCTATCCGTTCGCCATTTTTGCCAGAATCGCTTCAGTGGCCGCTGGTATTAGATGTGGTTCTTGGAGGTCCAGCGTTTTGTCTCTAAAACAACTAGCGTTAGTGCCAAATTTTCTGCATTTGATTGAGGACAGCCGTTCGTCATCGAAGATAACATTACATTTACGCTATTTGCTACCGTAATTTATTTGTACGTTTATTATAGAAACATTCATGGAAAATGAATACAAAACGGTCTAACAATAAACTTATTCGACGACTGCAGGTACAACTTCGTCCAGCCATGCCTAACTTCAGGAGTGGCCAAATAAGGTATTTTAAATCAAGAAGGCGAGACTCATCGATACTTCTTCGGGACGTCTTCAAATCTCCATGCCCCTCTGTCGTTTCATATATTCTATAATAAGCTGTTGCGATGATCGGCAAGGCATATATATATATACATCCATTTTTTGCAATGCATGGACACGCACGCACAATGCTTGATTGATGGCTCTACCACACAGCGGGTACGAAAGTGTACAACGAAGATATTGATCGACCAACATGGTGGTAAACGTGAACGTGGCGGTATATGGAAAGCGTCGTATGTGTGTGTGTCGATACAACGAAAGATCGGTGTTGTTACAGGCGCTCCATGTCGCCGGGCGACATCTTTGCAGAAGGAAGGTTAAATAATCTTTAACTCTCTGTCTTTTTTCTCCGTATTTCTCTGCGAGTAAGGTATGGCGTTGTGCTTTTCGATAAGGCACATAGATTTAAGCAGGCCTAGAGAGCGAGAAAGAGTTCAATAGCGAGAGAAAGGAATTGGGGTGTGGATTGTATACATTGGAAATTCGATTCGAGCGGATCTGTCCTGCAAACGTTCTGGTCTTTCGAATCGGCCTCATTGAGATACACTGAAAGGGCAAGTGAGCTGCCTTCGATCGCCGCATCGCCGAGAGCTAAAATTGATTTCAAAGTTCAAAAGCCCCCTCCCCCCTTCCCGCTGCCCTTCTGCTGCTGTCCCACCTGGCGTCCATCCTTATCAATAAAAGCCCGCAGCATACTGCTATGCCGAGAGAGAGAGGGAGGATTCGGGTTTGAGGCGGCAGAGACATAGATAAAAAGAAGACGAATCGCTTGAAGTAACGTCAACTTGATAAACGGTGTAGGACGCAACTCAACTCATGTTTGGCGGGCGCTGAAACCTCAGCTTGCAAGCTGTTTGCCAGTGACTACGACGTCAGAAAACTGTCAGATACGTCTGTTCTTTGGCGCTCTTCTATTCTAGACGAGCACGGTTGATTTAACGTCGGACCTTGGAAGACTGCTAAGAAATGTCAATCAAATCAATGCCGGTGAGCACAAATGTGCTATGTGACAGTACTAATGGCCTGCAAAAATAATAACAGTAATGAAAATGAAATGAATGATGAAATGTAATAACGCACATGATTATATGAAAAATAATAACGCACATGATTATAATTGGGGCAGACAGCGCCGCTAAGCTATGCCACATAGCAGTAACAGTATTTTGCCGCACAGTGTTCATAAAAAAATAGAGATAGTGTTCATTTGGAGTTCGATTTAATTTGGAACCTAACTAAGTGTTTTTCATTTTTATAATATAGCAGATACACCTATGTGTCTTTTTTAACTTTTTCCAGAAATTATAATTATTATTAGACCTGACGTAATTCCCACTTCTTAATTTCTACGCATTTTTTGAGGCGATGGATTCCTGCACCAAAGCACATCGTTAAATCGCCTTGTTCGATTCGTACAGCTTCATCTCGACAGATTCAAGCACATATTAGTTTGAATTGAGTCTTCTTCCTCTCAAATTGTTTATTTGGTGTTTGGAAAGGAGAAGAAAATGCGCAGTGTTAAGTCGGGTGAATACGCAACGGACATCGCCAGCTTAACTACAAATGTGGCGATAGAAGTCGCAGTGTTTTCTACCTTGTGGGCTGGTGCGTCGTCATGGTGGAGGAATAATCCCTTGGAGCCTTTCCTGGCGGTTCTTTGTCTGGTGCGACGATCACAACAATTTTATTCTTGAAGAAGAACATTCCGATTAGAGATTTTCGAGGCAGGAAGACTCGCGTCTCTCCTTCGTTCTGTAACAAATTACGACGAACTCATTGAGCCGAGTGTTTAGTGAGTCCAAAGTGGTCGTAAAGGATCTAATGGAGGAAACACGGCATCCAAGCACTCAAGCACAAAGCCTTCTCTAGCGAATTACAACAATAAAACAAAGAACTACAAGAACACTCCTTACCGCTCGAATGTAAGCATCCGAAAAAAATTATAATTTTATGTTAAAGTCTAAATAAGTAAAATAAAAGTTTTAGTTACTTTCGGACAAAAAAATAGTTACGCTTTCGGGGAAAACGTGCATATACTCGCATATAAACTGCAAACACTAGATGAGTCCATATGTATCTGCAGCTCGACCATCAAAGTCTCGGTAAAGAGCCAATAGACTATTCAAGTTAGACAACCGGAACTTAGGTCTTGAAGTCGGCTCATATTACATATCTGAAGAAACCAAAATATGGCCGTATCATACAATAGAAGTCGGGCCCTACAGAATTATTATATCACAATGACACTGGCCGGTACACATTTTCACAATTCCCTAACTACTAATAATTTTCACCTTATAATACTTTGCTTTATTCATTGGGGTTTAATTTAGAATATGTGAGTTTTGTAGGGGGCCATGATATCGGCACGTGCAAAAGTTTAATTTATAACATTGGTTTTATCTGAATGCAGCATTTGCAGTAACCGACATCAGTTATCCTTGATACACGAGTATATATATATATATATATATATATATATGGCTAAATTTATAGATATATAAATATCCTGTATAAATATGTGCTTAAAATGCTGGGCCGGTTTTACTTTTTTTTTTTTTACTTCACATGTTTTACTACCAGTTTTCATTCCGCACAGTCAGTGCTCCATGTAATCATGTACTAATCTGATCCACCAGTTGGTCGAGAGAACCACGTGCGCGGATCGCTGCAACCGTTGATTGCAATCAGGCTTCATGCCTCGTAATTTAGGTTTGCAGCGTTGTCGTCTGCATAAACAAGACGAGCTCCTTACAACTAATCGCCGATAAAAATGGATACGCCTTCAATTGGTCCACCGCGAGATGGCTTTGAGTAGAACAATGGGAATCACCGAAATCATCAACATCGATGACTATAAAGCAGAATGTCTCTGTGAATATATTAATATCGAATGACTAAACGTAAGTGGTAAAGGAGAGGCGCACTTGGCTTTCTTGCTGTTCTATTGGCGGATAATCTTATATCCGTCCCGTCTGTAGTACTGTACGCGTCTTTGCAGCGTTGACAGTCAGACGGCTTGCCGCAGCTGGGTCGCCCATCTTGTCCGGTACTCATTCGCTATATCCTCTCGATAGAGCGTCTCAATTCCACAACGATAAAGTCTTCCAGAGAACAGGTGCAAACGGTAGCACGGTTTGCAAATGAGGATTCTGATGTTGAGGCGGGACTACGTGATGCCTCCGTTTCGGTTGAGTCGTGCCGTCTGTGGCCTCCTGTTGAGACTTCCTTGGGGCCGCTGCCCAGCTGTATCTGCACTGTTGGCTGAATCTTTTGAAACGGAGGACGTGCTTCGAACTTCACTGCCAGAAGGCGTCACCGTGGGCCGTCCTGCGACGTTAGCTCCATGGCTTATCAAAGAGCGCAAACATGCCTGGAATATAGGCCTTGCATGACAGGCCGGCCACTGTTCGGTAGAGGACGTATCGTGCATCTTCAATCGGTAATACTATCTGAAGCGCTTACCACCTTATTTGCAGGCAAACAACAGCAATGGTGAAAACTGAGGTTATAGCTGAGCTGACACAGCGGCAAATCGACTTATATACAGACTTAGGATATGTCGAGCCAACTCTCGTTGGCGGCGGCGGAGCAGTTTACGCACTTACTTGTTTCGACAATAATTATTGTATTCGTCATGTCACAAGACTTATCAAGATAACGAACGTGTGATAATAATTGTACTGGAAAGGAGGACTGCTGTTGCACCTGGTGATCTGCGTTTACAACGTCGGCAGGCATAAGACTTTTGTGCCTGGACTGGATCGGCGTAGTATCTAAGTGCGGCAGCAGTGACAACAGGGGAGTTCATGGTCAATAGAGGACAGTACTCCTCCTCAATTGTACTTTAGATTAAAATAAGTGTTATTTTTAATGGGCAGGAATTAATATGGGTTTCGAGCGATGTGGCGGACATTTTGGCGTCAAATAAATATTGTACACCATTGGGTCACGCTTCTATATTACACACGAAGAAAAGTTCAACTCCGAGAAAACAAACGCGCGTCTGTCTAATTAATTTATGGCTTCTGCAGGATGGAAACTACACCGCGCGGTTCGAGGTAAGTTTGGTTGGTTGCAGAAAGTTTTTTAACCCTACCACTTTTTTGAAAAGAGTTGATTTCTGGTCATAAAGAGTGCACCGTTCGTATTAATGTGAGGCGAATGAGACCTGGAGAGTCAAAAAGCAATTAGCCCAATGCTGCTAAAGGCACAGAAAAAGTGTGACATTCTGACATGACGACGCCCGGTCACACACATGCTCACTCAACTTTTGATGAAAAGTGCCCGGGGTAGTTTGCAGCACTGTACTGCAGTACCAATCTGATGTTTGCTAATCCTATTTGCTGCCATCAGATTAACGATTTTTTCTGTCATAGTAAACATTTCGTACTGGAACATTGATTCCCAAGACTAGTGCCGAAATTTTTCCTATATGTATTTTATGGCGAATAAACCAAGGAAGGAACCTTCGGGAAGAAAAGTAACATTTAATCCACCCAGTTGTTGGATTAAACTACTTATATACGAGAGTACTTGCACACCTCAACAAAAGCTACGTACTAAAAACATCATACTGCCTTTCATCATTTATTTGTACCAAATAGCAATCATCCGTTAGTACCTTTTGCTTTATTGACACTCCAAACGACATGTCGGAATAATTAGCCACCAGCTTCCTAATTGGCCATGCAATAAGCTACTAAGTCTTCGTTTTCTCTATTTAGCTAATATCCTTTTCTGCTCTCATGGGAGAGCATCCCTGGTATAAATAATTTACTATCCGCTCCCACTTGATTACTCACTATTAGCACTTACAGCTGAATAGGGTGGCTTTCCTTAACACTTTTCAAAATAAGCCCACAAAACGGCTATACTAATGTTGAAATATTATTTCACATTGATTTTTGTTAGTTAAAAATTGATTTTGTCTTCCTTTTTGCATTCCGCACATGCAGTTGACGATAAGATTTGACTTTCATGTCGTCTGCTTTGCGTGGCTGCAAAGTTCTTTTAATATACACGACCAATTTACATGCGTTCGGGTCTTTGTGTCAGACCAGCAATGCCGGAATACGGAATTCAGAGGCAAATAAACTAAGAGGTCATGTATCGTTGTTTTTTCTGCATACAAAGATCTACAACGCATATACTTGCTTGTTTACAACCATTAACTATCAATACGATTTGAGCGACCCTTGGATGGTAGCACACCTCAGTGAGCTGTAGTGAGTAAACAGACAGTTGCGCAACGAAGATACCTTGCACATATTTAAAACACCGCAAGTCACATTCCATAGAAACGTCTTTATTCTTCTAACAGAAAATATTTGGTAACCGAATTAGATTAGGTTTGGCTTTTGTAAAGCATAGGCACGCGAACTCGCACCACAGACATCATTTTTAAGGCTAAGAGAAAATACAGCAAGGGTATGGCCCACCAGAGCCACCGCAAAAAGTTTTCATGGCTAAACTAATTTGAGGTATGAGCCCTTTAAACAGGGCCGCCGCCGAACATCGTCTGAAGGGTATGCAAGACTAATGTTTAATTAAACAATGCCCAGACTGCAATAATACTTCTTTAGGCGCGACATAAACATATTTTCTCGAAAACTCAACATGATTTAAACATTATTCGCCCGCCTAATATTTTTTTTTCAATTAACGGATGCTCGCCTTGCCTAGAATAAATGTTTAAATATTAAATGCCGTTCGTGGGTATGGAATGACCATGATCCACGGCGACAATATGAAAACTTGCACTAAGTATGCATTGAAATTGCAAATGAAAATGAATTACTTTCGCGGGAATCTCTATTTCTGTACTACAACGCGTAATGTTGGTACTTCCCCACTCCCCCTATTCTTGGTGTTGCATTGACCACAAATGCATTTATTATATGCTCATAGTTTTACCTCAGTTATATTTTGGTGTTACCGGTGCTCTCCAGAAAACGAACCCAAAAATGCATGGTACGTGACGCCAGAAAAACACATAAGGCATTCAATATGCAAGCTAGTTTTGTAGCTCTGCTCCATATGCGGGTGGTGATGTATGTCTATGACACCATAATCAAAGACCTTCTCGTCTATTACCACTGCTCTTAACAATAATACGTACCTGAGCAAATGCAGTGCTGAAAACGAGAGCTCTATGTACGTAGCCGGGACAAAAAGAGCTGCGCTGTCAAAGGGAGAAGATTTGCAATAGTGATAGTCAGGTGGCTTTCAGATGGGCACGGCTTGGCTCGCCAGCGTTCCGGCCGGACCTGCAAAGTGCACATTTGAGAAGAAGCCTATCTGAGAAGAATGTGTATTTGTGAGTCTCATGTAGCATCACGGCCACTTGCATGAAAAACGTTTGGTCAGCTGAGGATCTTCGGTAAGCTGCTAAACTAGAAAAACAGAGCATGGCCCTTACTTTTTTCTATAGTGTTTGCGGTAAAATAGCTACAACAGGGCTTCCTTCTGTTTTGTTTGCTCCGTTGCCTGTGCGCAGAGATAACAGAGCTGCGGATCGTAAACGGAAAATTTACCGGCCTTTAACGGTTTAGGGACCCGTGTAGCTTCTAGTGAGCGTAGTGCTACGGTTCTACCGGCGTGTCTCTTCTAGCGAACAGGGAAGTGATATATTTATATACTTCACGACGTTAAGAAGAGGTAAATTTACGTCGGACGATGATTACAATATATACACACACCGTGAGTGTTCATTGCAATATGTTCATCTATACACAGAGTATGAGTATACTCTTTATTTTCGCAATAACTTTGCATTTCAAGATGGTACATAATTACAATACAGTCATCATTATATACAATTGTTCTGCGACCGTTCCACCGGGCGAGAAAGTGCAAAGACCGTCGTTGCGTCTGGCAGCTCGCTGCGTGGTATTTAGCGCATATCTGCGAGCAGAACCGGCAACGACATTGATCGCCAATTTGGTAAAATCCTTGAGTCGAACACACCAAGTGATGATAGCCATCCACAATGTACCTTGCGTACACGTGCCGGCTAGTGCATGCCATTCCATCCCAAAGCTTCCTGTTGAGGTACACGACTAACTGCGCTACCTCAGCCAAGGCCTCGGTCCTTTTCCCTGCCACTCTAACAAAAATTGTTGAAGTGGTTCAGTAATAGGCGACCTAAGCCTGACTCTGATTGTCTTCACTGCCGGTCCGCAGCCCGCTAGCAAGTACACAAAGCGGTTGCTTGCCGTAATTGCTTGTTAACAAACACTTAGAGCACTACGCGTATGAGTATTGCTGTTGTGTGTACAATTGCGGTTTTTCGGAAAACAAATAGTTTGATTTTATTCGTTATCAGCTCTCTTTTGAACATGATACGAAACCAGACCCAGCTTATTTGTTGGTGTATGTTCTTCGCTACACCATGCTTGCTACGATGGCAAGCCAAATCAAACTGCTGGGGATAACTGCCAATATTTGCTTATTCAAAACGGAAGCAAATCAAACCGATTTACCGATCATATTAAGTTCATTGTTTCGAACGAATTACCTATTCACTTGCTTGAGGAGTAAATCATTTCGTCAGCCGTAGAAATGTTTTTAGGCGCTTTGATTCCAACACTTTGGTCACTAAAATTCGACGACAGCATTCATACGTAGTTCCATGCGTACCTGAACACGCGACAGCATACGGACGCGGTAGTGTTCGCTTGGCTTTACTCTGAAAAAGCTTCTGGCCTACACAGACATTAGAATACAGCTCGTGTCGTATAACATACCTCGTCCGCCAGACACGTGTCTTCCTCAGAAGTGGCGTACTCAGGAAGCATCGTGGTTGGTTAGAGAGGTTGGAGAGGGTGGGAAGGGGGTGACGGTAGTGGGTTGGAAGTCCCTGGGACGAGCGGCGGTGCGGCGCGGAACATTCGTGTGCTGACGCGGACACCGCAAAGCTTAGAGACGACCCGACGATCGTTGGCGTTGAGACCGTTATTCTCTTCCAGTTCTCCTTCAGCCACAGCAGCAACAGCAGTGGAAACCGAATCAACTTCACCGATACCCGGGCAGGCTGGAACCGAGGAGGGCGGGTGCTGCTGCTGCCGCTACTCACATGCAGGCAGGGTAAACGGAGAAAGGCAGCATCCGGACCAGCAGTAGCGGGGGCGGCGACGACGAAAACTATGACACTGCTACCACTAAAGTCGAGCGATGTTTCTGTGTGCGGCGCGCCAGAGCCCGATAGAGTATTCTATCGGGCCCTGGGACGCGGTAGAAGACTGATATACCGATCGCTCGCCCGCGGCACCGCCGTTGCTGCCGCCGCCAGACAAACTCGCGCAGTCTCGCAGTCCGTCGAAAGGACGGAATAAGCGGAATATATGACTGAGTATATTTCATAATCTCCCATGCGTTGCTGTGTAGGGTTGCTGTACAGGCGTGCCAGGCAGACAAGCGGGCAGGCCTCCAGCAGAACTAATTCCCCTCACCCCAGGCGCTCGATGTGTTGTTCCCTGGCGATTCGCAGCAGCCGCAGCAGCAGGCCCGAAAGTCCGAACCCAAACGGGACATGGGACCTGGGAACATGGGAATGTGAGCGACGACACAGTCGCAGTAGCGGACGTCCTCGGAATGGGGAAATAAGGGGTGAGGCAAGAATTTCCGCTTTAGATTTGTCGAGACTTCGGATTAACTTCAAGCCTTTCCGTGCTTGTGCTATTTGATTCAAATACAACTGTGCGTATGTTTATATATATATATATATAGTGATATGATACTCTAATATATGTTCTATGTATAGTACCTATTTTAGAAAGAATTTTATTCTTATTATGCACAGGTGATCAATGATAAAATAGAGGTCTCGGCACACTCTTTATTGTCCTATGATACGGGCAGTGTCAGGAGTGAACCTGCAGTTATATCTCTCTCTCTCTCTCTCTCTCTATATATATATATATATATATATATTTATATAAGTTTCTTTTTCATATATGTGCATTGCGTTTCTTAGCGATCCCACTAAAGAATGTTTGCACCAAGCTGTCCTCTCAGCGCGAGCCTTCATATGCGACTTTCCTCGGTACGACCGTTTAGGTAACTTCGTTTTAAAGCTTAAACGGGTGTCTGGGTATACGGAGTGTTGGCTGCTAGAAGACTCGATTCTGGCATAATCTTTTTAGCTCCGTTTAGCGTACTCATACTAGACTCATTTAGGCTTTCTCCAGTAGAAGAATGCAACAGCAGGGCAATTCTCAACCCGACTTTAACAATTAAGGAAGAAGTACGAATGTCATGCGCAGGATTCCATTCTACGCACGGAAACGCTTCTGTTGTTTAGAACCGAGCCGTTCAAGCCACCACTGTTATCCTACTAGACAGAACGCCTATAGCGCTATAGATTTGCAGATGTAAGCTAAAGCTAATACAAAACATATTCGGCAAGCCACTTTAATTTAAACTAATCTTACAACTGGTCACGGATGTGGTCGAGCCAAATAGCTCACACTACTAGCCCTTCAAGGCAATCATTTTGTTCCCCTATGAGCGTTAGTTGTAAGCTACTTGAATGCTGCAGCAAATGCATCCTTTGTTGTTATTCCTCATTTTTCTTTCGCCATGATGACGATCACTGTTTGTGCGTAGCCACTGTAGCGAAGCAAAGATAAGCCATTTTGGCTGTGATGCTACATTTTGTTCTTTCTGACGGGCGACAACCTTTGTACATTAATCTGCTAATTACCCGAGACCGAAGTGCTTAAGGTGGCCGTTAGCCCAACGGTAAAGTCCCTTATCACAAAGGTCCACTAAGCCAACCGCTGTTTCCTGCTGCTGCTGCTGAGTTCCTGCGCTCACATACACGTTTTTTGCACCATGATGAGTTGTAAGTGGCTCAGATGATGAATAGCAAAGATTTCCTCAGAGCTTATGTCTGCTTAGCTTCACCGACCCGACTCGTTAGCTTAACACGACCTTTCGCGAAGGTGAGCAGTCTGTGCCTGTACAATACCTTTATTGTGCGCGCACACACACTTGCGTACGAAGGCATGTGCCTAAAAACAAGTAAGCATCTGTACAGATATACTAGTACATGCATGTAGGTGGTCTATGTTTTCAGTTAGTTGTATTTTTTCGAATACAGTGCATAGTATATCTATGAATAGGTATTTATCATGCAGGTTAGTGATATTTTACTCTCTCACGATGTACAGTATCGACGGTTTCGATTTGCATTATGTCTCGCGCTTTATTCGCAACTCATAGGTACAAAACCCACGAGGCTACCCTGATCTGTCACACACACACACATCTGTCAGACAAACCCATGATACTAATCGTATACTTAACAGAGCCATCGTAATCTGACTAAATGACAGATTCACTTTTATGATAACTGTGTTTTTACAAAAAAAATATTTTTTTTCCATTGTATAAATGTAATGGGCTATTAATGTTATACTTGAAGATCTATATTCAAACAAAGCTAAATAATGATAGGACATTACACTTAGTATGGTCGATCGATGCCCGTATTGAGAAGAAACGACCATATATTTATTGAGCTAGGTACTGTTATCTTTGATGTAGCTACATAGCTGTAGGCAAGTTCGCGTACACGTAATGATTGGAACATAGTCGTCGAATATACCTGCTAAATTGAAAATGCGTTGCATTAGGTATTCACAGCTAGTCTAGGCAACGTAACAGTTGATGCGAGGCTTGCATATACGCACTGGCAGACCGGCCAATGGGAAGACCTACTAAAGGATGACAATGCAATATTCAGGTAGAGATTTAAACAATCGTTTTTTTTTTCTGTAGCTTAGGCGGCCAACGCACTGTTCAAAATGGGATGTTGCCATAGCAACCACGATAAACAGACAAACAAGTACTAGTTCGAGTCCCGGCCCTTCATTGGTGCATTTAGACGCTGTCGTGCCATAGCAATCGTAGCCCACGACAAGCGTCTAGAATAAACAAATAAAGGATTCCAAGTAGTTAGAAGGCTGTTATTGGCTTGCATATATATATATATATATATATATATATATATATATATTATATATATATATATATATATATATATATATATATATATATATATTTATGTATATATATATATATATATATAAAACATATGTGGCAAACCGAATCGCTAGAAGGAATGCGCGATACATATGCAGAAGAGATGGATCAACTGGTACTCCCCCGAAAGATATCCCAGGGAACGAGCGGGCACAAACATAATTTACAATTATGTTTATTTCACTCAAATTGAGTATAATATACATTTCAAAAATGTTTCTTCATGTTGCTCTATCTTCTTTACAACAGTAATAAAAGCAGTAGTAAAAACAACAATAGCAACTACAGAGAAAAGCTTGATGCATGTCGGCGGCTTGCCAGCCAGTCTGCCGGTCAATCCGAGCTTGACGCCCTTCATAGAATATCGTTCGCGTACGACAGAGACGGTTTGACCATACACAACAAGATTTTACACTTTTCTCCATAAGCGCTAGCTGTATACATTTCCCTACCGACTAAGCATAGTCGGACTCTCACCAGTATGCTTGTCTTCTCGCTCCCTCCACCCGCCAGAATAGCATTTCAGACAGTTACTTCACAGGTGGGAACTGACCTGGTGCCATACATTACTCTACCCTCTATGATGACGCAATCCGTTCCGCTATTTTGTGCCACAGGGTTTGGAACTTTACCGGCCTTGCTTAGAAATGTGTTGCATCTTCAGGCGGGGCTTCTCTTGTATGTGTTTTGAACAATAAATGTGTTTCCGCAGCGTGGGGGTGGCCAAGCAGATAGATGCCGAAGTGAGCCACTGAAGTATGTCATCGTCGTAACCTGCGATAGAGCACACGGAAGAGAGGCCGGCAGGGAAGTATTACGTACTTGCTGATCACGCTAGGCCGCCACTCATGGCACTGGTTAGTGACACACACATTTCTACTGATCCCACTACTATTAGTTCTACTGCTACTACTATTACTACTACAACTACCTCTACTACTGTCGAGCCCGGTGGCGTGGTGGCTTAAGTATGCACCTTGCAACCGGAGGAGACACATAGGTGCGCAGGTTCGAGCCCCACCGTTGCACATTTGTATTTATGGGGGTTCGTCTATGAAGCAATGTGAATAACAGTTCCGTGGACGTAAATCTTGGCTGAGGGTCAGACCGAAAACTTTACTTTACTTTACCTCTACTACTAAAATAAAATAAACTTTTCGGGCTGACCCTCAGCCAACAATTGACGTCCACGGGACTGCTTTTCGCATTGCTTCATGAACGGGCCCTCCTAAGTACAAATATGCAACCGTGGGGTTAGAACCCTGGTGGTTGTCTCCTCCTCTACTACTACTACTTAGACTACTCCCAACTCTATAACGACGAAGACGGCAAATATGACACCGCTTGGGTCATAGCTAGCTAAGGCGACTCCGCCTGCCGACTCCTCTGCCTGTGAGCCCTAATCCTTCCAGTCTTCCTTTGTATAGATGCCTGTCGCAGACATTGCTGCTGGGTAGTGAGTAAGTCATGTAACGAGGTTAACCGCTTACTGCGTTGGTATTTACCAGCATTGTCGTCGTCGTTGTTGGTGTGTCAAGCCTTCGTGTTGGACTCTGACGATGATGGCGATGACGTTGACTTTTCCCCCCGGCTCCGTTGGGAGCTGCCTCGCTCGCGCTACTCACCCCATTGTGGATTCCGGTCCCTTTCCTCTCTTCTCCCCTTTTTGTTTGCTGTTAGGTAGTAAGTAGCGTCGCTGGAATGAGCTCCCACTTGAGCTAACCTGCTCTATTGGTGGCGCCACGTCTGCCGTTGCTGTTAGCGTTGTGGCTGCCGGGCTGCAATTGCAAAGCTTCCCACAAAGCTTGGCACGTGCCTTATCTTTCTACCAACCACTTTCTTTATTTATCTCATGCGCGCATTCTCTCCACCCGCCCCCTTCTCTCTCTCTCTTTCCTTCTTTGTCTGTATCTCTGTCTTGCTGGCAGACAGACATGAACACATATACACGCTCCTTCTCTGTCCGTATGGTGTGACTCTTAATAAAGACACGTGCTGGTCGTTTCTTGCTTCGGGTGACTGTGATTGTTGGTTACTTGCTTGGTTTTGCTTGGTGAGTCGTCGTCGTAGTCACTCTGCTCCTGTTCGTTGAGTTGCCCTTGCTCTGCTGCAAACGCCGATCACGTACAGCGTTCACGATACGTTCCGAATGCTGTGTGCTCATTGTTGCATATTTATACGCAGTGGGTCAATGAAGAAGTTACCCTGTTTATGCATCCCTTTTGGGAGGGTGCGGGATTTTTGCCAAGATGAACAGAAGACGTTCTGGGGGGGGGGTCGTTTTTGTCGGCAAATCGGGCCGGATATTTTAGTTCTGATGTCAGGGCCTTTTATTTCTGTAAAAACGCCGGGAAACTATAAGTGAAAAACTCAAAGTGTTTTGCTTGTTTGATAATGTCAATGTTTGGGAGACTTACTAGAGTAGCGCTGCAATCTTCGTACAGAGTTTCTATGACCGGACACATTTGCTGGCAACGGTGTAGACCCAACTTTGGGCGATGAAGCAAGGTTTTAATAATTTTTCTAAGAAGTCTCTTGTAATTCTCGTACTAGGGAAGGACATTTCAAATCTAAAGCTATATTAATACTCAATATTTCTCGGATGACAGCTCCCGAAACAATGTGGGTCGATGACGCAGTCATTTATAAATAGTTTAGCAATTTTGTATCCACTTCAACGCTTTTATCTTCTTTACGGCTGCTTAGTTCCAAGGGTCCAATTTTTGCTTTGTTTCGATAAAAAATAGGTCATCTACGAGAACATCCATGTGGAATGACATCTTCCGAGCAGGGAGTTTTCACCGTGAAGACAAGTCAGCATGTGTTTGTATTTTCTGTAGCTCTTCTACAGTAGAAGTAGCCGTAGTATTTTAATTATATATTATTCTGCAACGCTTGTTATTATCGTGATTATATTAAAGTACGTTATTGTTATGTTGTACTCTAATTGGCTCCCTAATAAATTAAGCTCAAGAAAAATGTTTTAAAGCGTCATGTAGTCATCGAAAAAATACTATTTTGTTCACTAGACTTCAGCGCAGATATTTTCAAAATAATTTATAAAATTGTGGCAACGGAAAATTACAGATGCCACAATTGGCTAAATATGCATGCTCTTCAACTGTATTATTTCAAAGAACTCACTTCCATATAAAAGAAGCAAAGCATCAAATAATTTTGAGACGAAGAGGCATCTAACTTGTGTTCATATCCTCGTAATATATTATATATTGCAGGTACTCGTCTTGATGTGTATATGGCATTTCGACAATGTTCAATGCGCAAAAGCAAATGTTTCATCTTCCCTGTAATTACTACTAATCCTAACATACGGAAAATGTTTGCAACCTCTTCAGTCTTCACGAGCGATATTTGATTATAATAATGCAGAAGAAGGGACTTATGCGGAATTGCTGTGTTTTTACTGTCAACACTGAAACACAGCCAATCACGAAAGAGATACACATTATATTTGCCAGCAGCTTAGCAATGGCAGGAGCAGATATTGTGAGCAGCTTGCTAGAAATATCCCTGTGGCGCCGCAGTTTTTAGCCAGCGTATGTAGACTCAAACGTTATTCGAACCTCTAAAATGGAGACTTGCTTAAATCTAAAATGTTTTGTCTTGATTTTATCAGGTGGCATCCAGATCCATTGGATAATGTGTTTCTGATGGAACAGTGCCACGAAGCGTCTGCACCAACCTAATGAAAATGCATATTTAGCTCACCCACAATCGACAAAAGCTGGATCTGTAAATGTTGTTTCCAATTAGTTGTTTCCTGTTTCAAGTCTCATATTCGGACTATTCATTGGGTCGGCAGCTCAGCTTTACTCCCATTTTCGTAGGTCTGCTTGGTACATTTGCTTAGGTAAAAAGTATTATTACGCAGTTTGCCTAGACGAGCTTTATAGGATGCGGTTGTAACTGAGTTCCGCGTTCTGGCCTGTTAAGCAATTTGGCTGAGACAACGAAGGCTTTGGTCGTAGAACGTCTATTTATTTCTGTTTTTGTATGTTTCTTGAAACCCCAATCAATGGAAAATATCGATCATCCTGGTCCCGAGGATTCACGTCCCGCGCGTTAAAATGCAAATCCAACATGGTTGTTAAACTCTACCCAAAAAGTATTTCGGACATCACTAAGGATATTTCTTTAATCTAACATAAACAAGTGCATAGCTGCTTATCGCATCCTTGAGGCAACTAAAGCCGTTTCTTTTCAGCTGTTTCGCGCGTTATTTTTGAAGATTTCGAGGAAGCCACGACTAGACGACGTATACTCTTGGGTGGAGGTTTGATAGCTTCAGAGGTTTTAATGCTTTGGTGGTCGGAAAAGCTGTTGGAAAGTACGCTTAGGCTTATAATAAAGTAAAATGTCAATTCAGGCGGCTAATACATATAAGTAAAAACAACTCGCTAAAGGAAATTATGCGAGGAAGTCCTATCAAACCCTTGTAGAACAGGGCACAGCATCGCGGTGACGCATCACTACCTAGGATATTAACAGAAGGGCAGATAGTGCAAATCATGAAAGTACTCTTCCCGGAATGCCCAGTCATACCGGCGGAAGAAGAGGGCCTATTTGTACAGCGCTCCACCCCGGTGGAAGTGATGAAAAGTGCAATGCGCATGAAAAATGGCAAAGCGCTAAATTGAGGTGGTATCTCCCAACGCTATTATAGCTCTTTGTAAATGAATAGCCGGCAGCGTCATTAGTCAAATTACAGCGAGAGGCCCTGGGTAGAGAATCAGAGAATAACGGCGTTACCGCAACGCGCGAGGGACTAGAGTCGATTTTAAATCGACGAGTCTCATTACAAGGCGTGGCAGAGATGCCTCTCCCACGGTTTCGAAGTAATACCAATTTATATCGAACTTGAAAGGGGGGGAGAGGAGCAGGAGGAATTCAAGTTCAATGGGTTTGTAAATACCACATTAGTCACGTAGGCTGCTAGTGACGCCAGCGTTATGCTGTTACCTAAGCCAGGTAAGCCGGAGGGAGCACCCTTGTCATAGTAGCCACTGTAATTAAGCATGGCCGATGAGACTTTTGAGATGATAATCACCTAACGGCAAAAAATGCATTTAACACCATAAGATGAGAGGTGGCACAATAGACACTGCTCGCTAGAGGTGCCTTGGCATACCTTAGGCGTGTATTGGCTGAATTTCTAAACAAGCGGACACTGGAGTGACATAAAGGTGGAAATCTCAGGTGCCACAGAGCTGGGTTTAGGGCGCTCAGCTGACATGATGCATATAATGACGTTTTAGAGCTGAAAGTATGCCTTAGGGAGTGCTACCTTCAGACATTTGGACACGACAGAGGTTTCACTTGGATCAACGTAGCTAAATATTAGACGCTTTTTCTAGTGCAGCCCCAACGATGTTTTTAATAATCTCTTAGATACTCATCTGCCCTTGTTAGGCGAAGGGTCGCAAGCACATGGGGCTCCGTTGAGACAAAGCGGAGGAATTCGCAGTCCATAAAATAAATGCGTTCTCTCATCTCATCGTTCCACAGAGTTTGGTGACAAGCAGCGGTCCACCGGATCCTAAACTGGATAGTATTATTGAACGAAGAATTTCCTGGCGACTACTTTTCGATCCAGTTCAATATGAATTGCTCCCATCCAGAAATATAATCCTGACCGATGTCCGCCCACCAGACTCCAAGAGGAAGACAAGCTCCAAGAAATGCTGAGACGGCTAAACGGATCAGAAGGTTCGCCTAAGACTTCGGCGGGCCTGCAGAAGCTTCTAGCTTCGAGCTACGCAATTACACCAAAAACATGTACGGCCGAGATTAACCCCCTCAGAAGGGGCTGGATCCTCTTCGCCTACGCCCTGCGACGCGACCACAACGCCGAGTACAAAAAGGCCGAGCTCCCTTCACAGGGAAATCTTAGAGAGCAAGAGAGCTCCTGGAGGGCCTTTCTTGAAGAGCTGGAGAACAATCTTTAGGGTCGTCCATATAAGACGGGGTGTCCCACCATGTCGAGCCCGGTGGCATGGTGCATTTGCGTGCGCCTCGCGGCCGGAAGAGACAAATAGGTGCACGGGTTCAAGCACATTTGCATTTATGGGGTTTGTCTCACAACGCAATGTAAAAGCATTCTCGTGGACGTTAAATGTTGGCTGAAAGTCAGCCCGAAAAAGTAAGAGTGGGGTGCCCCGCTTCAAAAAAATAGTCCTGAGAAACGACTTTTAATATGACTGAGATATATATATATATATATATATATATATATATATAATTGCATACCTAAAAATGCGCACGATGTAATAGCAAGTATCACTAAATTACCTCCCGAAATGTATATTTCCAAAACTAGTATATTCGCAGTGCAATGAAGGGACGTTTACAAGAATAACAGTGTAACAACCCATTTATTCATACAGTAATATAGCTGGGCAATAGCATTGGGGAAGATTAATTTTGTAGTAGTTCAAACGTGTTTGGATAAACGAATCGTGGTAAACAACCGCGCAGCATTTTCCTAGCTAGTCCGCGTATCGAAATCGCTCTAGCGATTACTAGAGTTTGACCATGATGTATTGTTGAGATGCATAGTGTTGCGGTTTCTATGGAATAACTATGCGTAGTGCAGAGTCTCGGCGACGACTAAGTAGTTGACCTTAAATACCATACTACTTATTGTTGATTTTGCGCCACTAACTAGCACGTCGATTTGCGATGTCGTTGGCCTTTAAATTAATCGATTCATTCATTGATTGCTTGATCGGTTAATCGGCTTCTTTGATTTTTCTTCTGTTCTGCTAAGCAATACGTCAACCAGGCACATATTGCTCTCGTTCTTCCGCAACTCGCGAGCGGTGTATTGGTGGTGCGTTATCTGAAACAAATTGCGTACATATACCTAAACTCGCACATACACAAATACATGCGTATGTGTCGCCCGCTTTACGGAGACAGTTTTTGCAGAATACGTATTGTTATTATTACTATCATGACAATTCTGTTAACCTTAATATGCTTTTTATTGTCATGCGATATTGCGAGCAGACAACCAGACCCCTAGCGCTAACGGGCACCCTACACGGTCCACATCGCTTAGTAACCGAATGCCATTGCAAAAACGGCGACATTAAGCGGCAATTGCTCAACGACGACACAGCATGGAGGAAATGGTCGCTTGCTTGCCCATCGTGTCCGGCTTAATTTGTGTTTCACGTCCAAGTGTCTGTTATGTCGGATTTCATTTTGTTGCTGGATCGTCAATGTGCTAGACTTGCTATTGTGTTCTTGCTAGGAGGTATCAGCCGGCTGTGAGCCGTGTCCTCGTGTCTGCGTGACATGTCCGTTCGCGTTTACATGCTGTGACAGCGGCAACAACAAAAACGAACTAAATACCACTAAGAGCAGTATCTATGCAAGTCTAGTTGCACTAGTTTAAGTAATTAACGAGTGTTAACAGTAGTCGTTGTAGTTGTGATGGTGGTGATAGTAGCAGTGGTGGTAGCAATAGTACGAATAGAAAAAAGTAATTGTTGTCGAGTTTAAAAAAAGAGCTGTAATCGTAATGGCAGCTGATGTCGTAGCGAAGGTACCAGTGCCACGGTGACGGCGCGGCAACGCGATTCCGCGTTTCGACACGACAGAATTGTTCTAAATGTTGTTGTTGTTGATGTTGTTGTTGTCACCATCTGTCTGTCTGTCCGTCAAGTCAAGTCAGTTTATTTGTGAGTTTGTCTGCCTGCTTTATAAAGCTGCTATGTTCACGAAACGTATGGCAGGCAATGTCACAAGCAATTTGAACAGTCACTTTAACCACAACCACCAACTACCATTTGACAAACTCCAACAACTCTAACTACTACTACTACTACAACTTCTACGACTGTCTTAAGTTCTCGCTTTGCTTCTACTAGTGTAGATGTTTGCCACGATGAGCTTCTCGACCAGGGAGCTCTCTAGGACTACTTTTCTTTCGGCGCCTTTGCATCAGCCATGCTCTAGAAGAAGAACTGCAACAAAAACAATAACAACAACAACAACAGCGACGACGGTGGTGAAGACGACTACGACGACAACGACGAGACATCGACAGTGCTGCCCATTACGCCAGCGGCAAGAAGACGATTCGAAGGGATGACTTCGGCGTTGGGTGCTGCAGCTGCTGCTGTTGCTGCTGCTGCATTGTCAGATCGTGGTAATAGCAGCGGGAGCGATAGTGGGAAAACAGAAACCGATTGGCGGACGGATCAATGGATGAATGCAACGAACGAACAAACAAACGAACAAGCAAGCAAACGAGCTAGCTAAGAAACGGCCAAGTAAACGAATGGCGAAATGGTTCTTCACGTGCAGAGGTCTTCGCCAGAACTCGTCTGTCGTCTACCCTCCACCACTACTA
This sequence comes from Dermanyssus gallinae, assembly GCA_003439945.1. NCBI lineage: Eukaryota > Metazoa > Arthropoda > Arachnida > Mesostigmata > Dermanyssidae > Dermanyssus > Dermanyssus gallinae. The sequence continues at coordinate 108,571 of QVRM01006606.1, read as the reverse complement.
TATAGTTCTGCGGATGCTGTGGTTGCGGATGCTGTGGTTGCGACAACAGCTGCTGAAGGTTGAAGCGCCCCAGCATCTACTCCTCTTCAGCCTCGGTCGCGCCTTCCTTTTTGGCTCCGAGAGCCCATTCGGGCTTGTCCGTCTGTAACGTAAACGGGTCGCGGCGCCCGTGCACATCACAATGAGTACGGGCATCGAGAACATCGCCACCCACCAACCCAGTAGCAGTAACGACAACAACAATAACAACAATACCACCGACAACAACAACAACAAGAGTAATACTACAAAATCAGTGGTCCTAAGACGGGAACAAAACGTACTCACCGGCTACCCCATCGCTGACTGACAGAAAGTCGTGAGGACTAACCAAAAGCTTAGGAGTTATGCTGCTAATACCCTGGGGATTATGGTGAACCATAGGTCATACGTTCGCGTTGTTCTCGCTTGGCAGGTACGCTGATGTGAAAAAGGCGTTCTTGCTATGATATGCTATGATAAGATCGATAAGAAATCAGTAATTGAACTACGACATAAGGTAAAACGATGACATCTCAGTCGAACCGAACATTTTTTTGCTGTGGAAGGGCTGGTCGACTTGAGAGGCTGATTATTGCCAGTTACACGTACACTGTTGCCGGTATGCACACATAAGTTTATGCTCTACTAAATGACCACACGATTCCAGCGATCGACTGTTACAGCCGCTTCTAATATCGAACAAACTCATCTAGTTTATATTTTACAATTTATTTGCTTCAAAATACCAATAAGCTCTAGTTGGTATTTTGAGACAAATTGTGTCGTCAATCTCATTTTGTTTTTTCCTGATTCTTCCTCTCTTATTCCTTGTCTATCGACCTTCGTCGATACAATGCACATTGCCTCTTTATTTACTTACCGGTTCTTTGCCATCGACGTCGAGCTTGAACTCCTTCTTGACAGATTTAAGATTTGACCTGAAGTCGATATCGGTTTTGACGTTCTTGATCTTCATCTTGTCAAACCTACACAAAGAAAAAGGAAGAAGAACGGCGTGATTTGTCGGACACCAATGATGAACTCAAAGTTGATATCTAAAGTAGGCCTTGCCAGAACGTCGTTTAGGCTTAGCTTAGCCCTTAGCGCCTAGCACGGACTTGAAGTGTAGAAGCGTTTTGAAATTGCATGCTTTGTTATATTGAAAGTCGTTTTGTAAGCAGACTTGTAAATACTACAAGTGGTAGTAGCACATAAACCTAAGCATTACCTTTTATACGTTAGGCTTCAGATTTGACTGTGAAAATTTCAAAGACAGGCTTTTAATTTCAATCAACGACTGTAGCTAACGCGCGCACACGTGTCTAGTTCAATTGCAACGAGCCAGCAATGCCAAAATTAATACAAAGCATTTACCAACCCTATAAAGTAAACTGCGTGCACGAATCAAATCAAAAAGCTAGGTCAGGTCAAAATTCTTTATATTTTTGCATACGTACTTGGACACCTTCTTGAGGGATGGTTTGACAAACTTTCCTCGAAGGTCGTTAACCTGAATCGTCAATTCGTTGATCTGAAACGCATAAGGAAAAACCGAATGACAAATCTTGCAACGTCCCTCTGAAACAAACACTCCGTTGGGCAGACAAACAAGGCAAATTAAATGGGTCACCCGCATTGTCGTCGGGTCCCATTGTGGTGTAGGTGGTAACTTACACCTTTATATATATATATATATATATATATATATATATATATATATATATATATATATATATATATGTGGATTCAAATGAAAATGTACACAACGCTACTGTGGGTATAAATAAATTCTTTATTCAAAAGAATTCACCAGAGGCCTGAGCGAAACTATGCGACTGTTTGACAAGCGAAAGGATTTCTTGTTCCCAGATCCCTTGCGGATGTAACAAGAGCCAGCCCTTTACTGTGTGCTTTAGTTCGTCGTCCGAATTGAAGCATCTGCTTTTGATAAGTTTTTTTCAGCGGACCAAACTGACGAAGTCGCTATGTTGCAACGCTGGCCTCCATCATCACTGCCAACATCGTTCATCTTGTCGAAGGGTTCGGCCGTGATTACTGGGTTTGCTTGGCACTTCCGGCTTTCACGAGAACGGACATCCGATGATGAATATTGAGCAGTTAAACACCTTCTGCAGTGCTTGCTGCTTCTCAGTCGTCGAAATTTGTAATGGGAATATATGGACTACAATGTCTTTACACGCACTGCCGCGTCAATTGAACGGGACACACTTCTGCCTGCTTCTCTCCTCTGTCATAAGCAGGCGCCCGCGCATGCCAATATATATATATATATATATATATGTATACAGGTTGTTTCAGAATTCGAATTCGTCTAATAAACTTTGCGGTCTAGTGCATCTCGGCAAAAATAAACATTTTCCCAATGAAACAAGGGGCAGAAATGTTTTCTTTTGAAGTGAGAGCGAAATTTCAAAAAAAAAAGTTGTATCGAGCCTTTTATCCTGACATCTCTTCACTAAATCTGCGATTGCGAGAGTCCCAGTCATTTTATTGATAAACCAAGCATACATGCCTGTTTAGAAGAAAATGTTGCTGAATTGAATTCTACGTAAGCTTAAACCGAACGCATGTTGTATTGAAGATAATTCTCAAGAAATTAAACTCTTTGCAATTCTTACGCTCAAATACTCATTTTTAGAACACATTTCCGCCCCTCGTTCCATTGTAAAAACTGATTTTTTTCCGAGTTGTGCTAGACCTCAAAGTTCCTTGAGTGAATTCTGAAACACCCTATATATATATATTGAAAAAGTAAGCTGTAAAGGTTAGCGTACAGATTTGCTGTACGCATAAGATGAGTTCACATTGCCTGCGATGATCTAGGTTAGTAACCGGTAACCCGCTGGCTGCATTCAGCCATGCAAAGCGGTTCGGCCGCACACAAAGCATCGGCTCTCTCGACGAGAATGGGCTAGCTTTCCACTGCTACTACTACTACTACTACAACTACGACGACCACGTCTGAGACCACTATTACACCTGCTGCTAGCCAAGGTGGCTGTTGGTCTTGTTGCAGTGTTGCTGTTGCCTTTGCTGTTGCCCTTGTTGTTGTTGTTGTTGTTGTTGTTGCCGTTGTCGTTGTTGTTGTTGGTTTGTTTGGCCGTTTCTGGCCAACTAGCTTTCGTCTGCTGCTATTGCTATTGCTGGAGCTACTGCAAGGACTTTCGTCTAGTCTCTAGCCAGCTCCCCGCTCCCGCCGCCCGAGCGTTTTCGTATTGACAATTCAGTCGCTGTCGGTCGCGTCTGCCCGCTAGCCGCCGCCGCCGCTACCGGCCAGTCGACGTGAGCCGATTGCAACAGCGTTTCGACGTTTCTTCTGCTCTGGCTGAACTAAAAGAAACGTCGTACTACTCTTCTTGTTACTGCGACCACTGCGGCTGCTGCTTCTGCTGTTACTACAATTCCTGCCAGTTCCCCCGCCAGAAAGGAAGGGAAACCCCGTTCCTTCTCACTGTTGGGGTTGTCCAACCAACCCCAGGCTCAAGGTGGACGACGAGTCAGTTCGCTTTCCCGCCTCAGCCTTTAGCACAGACAGACGGACAGCATCGGTGGTCGGCATGATGTCTGTGGTGTCTGTATGTATGTCTGTCTGTCTGGCGGAGGATGGCCTAGGGGAAGCGGGCTTGGGAAGAAGCGAGCAATGAATGGGGCATGATGGCTCCCTTATGAAATACTAGATTGCAGCCAGACACTATAGCACAACGCAATGTAGGCGACCTGGCGACGTCGGCCCCGCGCCCATTGCCAGGGGTGTCACCGTCGCTACCGATGTTTTCGTTGTCGTCGTCGTCATCGTCGCTTTGACCACGAAACAAGCAAACAAAGAACCGAGGGCGTAGAGCAGGCCGAGGGCAGGCTTGTGCTCCCCTTCGCGCTAAGTGATTAACTGAAGAAGCAGGTCAAGCCTGAAAGGCGTCCCACGTTTCTAAGTGACCGTTGGCGCTTCGACGTGTTCTGTAGAAGCCGCCGCAACAACAACAACAACGACAACAACGTACGTTTCTAGATAGACAGTGTGTGTAACAAATAAAACTTCAATTAAATAAAACGAACGGGTGAAAACCGAGCGAACTATATATAAAAAGGTAGAGAACTAGAAGGAGATGGAGACTGAGAGAGAGAGATCTATCTCGTCTCCCAACGGAGTAGTTAGTAGTCAACGCGGTCGAAGAAGTAAGGACGCTCTTCGTTCACGGCATCATCAACCACCGCTCGCCTACTCGTTCGTAGCCAGCGGGCTAACTCGTAACATAGCAAACAGCGTATGCGCGCCGCTGAGCGCAGAGAGACAGATACCATAGCAGAGATACACACAGACAGCGTTGCTAATAGACTTTAGCGCTACAGGTCCCTTTTCGCCATCCCTTTTGCTCCCGTCCGTGGCCAGAAGGGGGTGCTAATAGATTTTGGCGGAAAGCACTGCGACGGCGGCAGCAACGGCGGTCCATTCGGCCGGGGGTCTTCTGCGGCTGCTGCTGCTGCTGGGGGACTTTAGAGTTTCTTCAGAGTTTTGCGTCGCCAACCCCTCGATCGGCAGTGGCGGCCTTGCTGCAGTCGCCCGCAATAGCAGCACATACTAGCAGACTGCAGCCGGCAACCGCCGGACTCTCCGGACAGTCACCGACAGAATACGCGGCGGACGCTGCTAAATAGAAGCAGTACAGGTACATCTGGTAGTACATAGATAGCAATGTTACAGCAGTAGTACTTCGTAGAAGTCTAAAAAATGTCGTTTCACATGCTACAAATACAATCTACCCTTAGCCTATGCCACATGATGACCCCATGGCAAGACGGCATCTGGTCACACCATTTAATAGAATAAAAGTAAAAACATTTTGCGGTTATTCCGACGCTAGACAACTAGGTAGATTTTCTTTGTTCTATTCCGCATATAGCTAAGTTCGCTAAGTAAGAGTAGGCGGTACCTTATTAAGATAATTGATGCGTGTGATAATTAATGATTAAGACACAATTATAGGCATTTGTCTCTATGTACTACAGTTTCAGTCTCGGTCTACGTCAGTAAGAGTCTTACATACAATTCTCGTTTCGCTAGAAGCGCACGTTCGGGTTATTTGTTGTTTTTAAATAATTCCGCCGGTTTCATGAGGCAATGTACGATTATTTTCTCTCACCGCTAAATGTTGATTTCAATTCATACCAGCCCTTTCGACGGCTCACGCGAGCGCCATTCTTAGGCGCGAATAAAAATGCTACAATGCCTAATATACGACTGATTTTTTAGGCTTAACAAATACATAAGAAAAACATTTGAGTTTACTCAAGAGAAGTTATTCTTGGCCATATGAGACGTTTTAAAGGCTGGTCGTATTGGCTGTTAGGTTAAACTTACGAGGAAATCCTTTTGGCGGACCTCGTATTCGAGGTCATACTTTTGATTCTCCAGATCCGTGATTCTCTTATGATACTCCCTCATGATTGCCTGCAAAGACGCTGCATCGCAAAAAGATCTGACAAGTAATTATCAGTAGCAGTAATCCGTGTACATTTTATAATAATAATAATAATAATAATAATAACTAAAGCACAAACAAAGTTTCTAACGTTTACATAGTTGTGTGTCGTGTCTCAGTATTGATTTCAATCACTAATCATGATACGAGAGTCGCACAAAGGTTTTCCGTCCGCCACACTGCTGCCCGCGATGCTAGGACTAGGAGAGGCGCAGCTAGATGACGCGCTTGAAGAACGAAGTGTAAGCGAAGTGTTTCGCAACACTTCGCTGGGGTCCGCGGCCTCTCGTGGCACCCTCGACGACCGGTGCAATCGTCCAACAGGCAGTAGTAGGTCGGATTGCGGCGTATGACTTACCCTCGTTGGCGCCTTCGTGGCTGCGAGGCTGTCCACACCTTTCGGCAATCACCTTCTTACGAGCTTCAGCCTTGCGTTCCTGTTCCTTCTTCAGCTCTTCCGCTGCCTTCTTGCGTAGGAGAGCCTATACGTAGGAGACCGCCCGATACGACACAATCGCATCGTAAAACAGAGTTTTAGTTGTGAGTAGGACGCAGGACGTAGGAAAATTTGGCAAGCAAGAAATATTGCGACGACGTCGAGTACGGTTGCGTAGCCAACGCCAGGAACAGATTAGACATCAAACACAATTGACATTGACGCTACATTGCAATGACTGATTCAAACAGCCACACGCAGTCATATACAGCGGTACCTATTGTTACGCGTATTACAATATTTACGTCTCTCGATCTACGTTATGTTGCCCACTCGTACAAGCTGTACGCAACAGGACGACAACTTACGACACTCTACAACGAATACTTAGATGCGTTTGCCGTAAAACGCCTTGCAAAAGAGGACGTGGGTTACAAAAGAATTGTGTAAGGTCAGTACAAACACCTTACAATTCTTTTGTAAGGTGTTTGTACTGATCTTACAAGAAGCCTCTATTTGACAACCTTAAAAGTATCTTGTAAAATAATGCGCATGAAGTCGTTAAAGGTATTTCGAATGCACAAAATACAATACATTTAGTGGGTCGGCTGTCTATTGAGTGCACTGATTTGTCCGAAGCATTTAGAGATAAAAATATTTGTTATCCCCCCTATATATATATATATATATATATATATATATATATATATATATATATAAGTCAGTGATAAGTACAGCCCACTGGTCTCCGTTGCACTCGTTATTTCAAGCTTATTTTAGAGTGTATTTTTAGAATCTAGACAAAATAATGCATCTGCGAAGTTTGTTTTTAATTTTAGTAGGGCACTTTAGTGCGCCCACCTGTGGCCTTAAATCGCTACCTAAGAAGAACGCAGTGAATCTGTACACGCTTGTAAACAAAACAGCTCTTCAAGCAGTCTTATCGCCTGTAGTGACTATACTAGACGCCTTCCACGGATCATTTACCGTGTTATATTGTGCTAAAAGATGCTACATGCTCAGTTCGATAAAACTTTTGTAAGGTATCATCAGTACTATTATGAACTCAACTGTGATGATCGCACAGTTATGGATTTATGGAATGGGGTGCGTTGCTTTCCTGTAGCTGTGAGTGTCTATAGGCGGGAAGTAGATTGTGTTCTCCCTGTCTCGTAACTGTGCGCCAAGTTAAGGTTTTCTATAAAGGTTACCAAGATTCCTATCGAGGCCGTCATGATGCTTGCTAAAAGGCTTGAAAAATAGGGCAGCTTTTTGAAGCGCTGCATATACGCATTGCGAATGATTAGTTATTTTAATGGCATCAAACATACTCGTGTAGTTACGCACGTCTATCGGATATATATATATATATATATATATATATATATATATATATATATATGTGTGAATAAGCGTGTTCTGCATAAGCTCTACCATCAGTTCAATGGCCCCGCCCTCTGGTGGTGATCATTGGTGCTTGTCAGCTGACCGGCTAAGTCAGTGTGAGAGCCATAGGCCCGTCTGGAAGCGACGACCTCCGGTGGCTTCGTCGGGGATGGTCGAATATGTCGGCTCTCGCGTACCGAGCGTCCATGTCTGATGTCTGTCTCTCGGTCTGATCGTCTGTCCGCCGACCGATCTGTCTGTCTGACTAGGTCAATGGCCGTGAAACAAATTATCGCTCGCTGCAGCAAATGTGAGCATTGGCGGAAGCGAAGATCGCCGCTGATGGCCGCCGGGGGGGGGGCATTGGGGCCCATAACGCAAATGAGCCTGAAGTCGGTGCCCGGCATCGTCATTGGCACAAAGACTCACCGTCACAGAGTTGTTGGCGACGAGCAGTCGAATGAGGAAAAAAGGCGAGTAGAGAAGCAAAGAAGGAAAAACATGAACGAAGAGCTCGAAATAGCCGTTTACGGCACCGCCCCCACGACGCCTGCGCGTTTGCCTGGGTGCCTGCGAGCGAGCATGTGTATGTGAATGTATACGCCCATACGTTTATGTGCGTAACTGTATGCCGCCCGTACCGGGGTGGTGCTGTCAGGAGCAGCTAGTTACACGAGAGTAACGACACGAGAGTCAGGTCGTCAGTTGCATCAAACGTTGCCAAAAAAGAAATAAGGCTATAACCGCCAAAATAGTTGTCGCGGCTGCACAGTCGCAGCAGCAGACGACGACACGCACAAAGATGGCATAGCATAGAAAGGTCCACCCCGCCATGTGGCATAAACACAGAAAAGATCGTGGAAAAGGAGATACGCCGTGACGGGCGATAATGTCGGCCCCTCCCCCCCCCCTAAAAGGAAAACCTAGCCACGCAGTCCACCGAACTGTGACTGTTGGAACGGCAAAGCAAAAACAGCCTCGAGGTCAGAAAAATGGCACACAACCCCGGCACGATCAACGTCGAGATCGAGTTGGTTTACTACCACTACCATAAAATTACGACATCTAATAATACTATTGAGAATAATATCATTACTAATTAGGAGCAGCTTACCCTCAACTTTTTCTTCCTCTCAGGGGTCATGAAGCCCTTCTTTTCGCCACCCTTTTTGGCCTTGGAAGCTTCTTCGAGCCTTCGGCGGACCTCGGCCTTCTTCCGCTGCTTCTCCTCCATCTTCCTCTTCTCTTCCTGAAATATCGGACATCGGAACATGCGTACATCGATGCATCTCGACTCAAAACGAACAATCGCGCGCCTCAGCAGCATACCGTCTAATTTTGCCATTGAATCATGCCCTGGTCGCTAAACTAATTAGATAAGGCTATATATATATATTTATATACCGCTTTTATAATCTTTGGATTATCTGTAGGAATAGTACTGTTACTAAAGAAGTTTACATGAACCCTTTACTATTGTGCCTATTCGTATGTGTAGCTCCGTAACATATACAAGGGACAGTTTAAAAATAAACTTGTGAGTTTTTTAACCATTTAAGTTCGCTCCTGTGAAAGCGCCTAAACCCGTTTTATGCAGTGCTGCACGAATGGAGGTTCCTTGTCGATTTGATTATATTGTGTCGACGATAACGATAACATTAGCTGCGGCATTTTGACAGCCGCCTGAGTCGAATTTACTGTTGAACCTACCTCAGTCATTTCCGGCATTTTGGCGAGTTGTGTGGACGACTGAAATCGGGCAGAACGCGTGAATCCTGGTTATTGTCTCGCTGGTGACAACAGCTTTTAGCATGACCAAACGCTAGGCTACAACAGTTTGGGTACATTTGTTTACCTCTTCTTACCTGTCTCCGCTTTGGTAGGACGTTGTTTTGGCTGAAATTACGGTTACATGTCAGCGCCTAAACCAGCGCGTAGTGTACCGTGTTCGTACTGTAGGTAATTGGGCTTTGAGGCTTTTATGATAAACAAAAACGATTTGACTAATGGCTATTATAGCGTACGATCCGTCATCACTACTCCACATCATCGCAAGACCGACTGTGGTACGCACTCACGAGCGGCTGCTAATAACAATTACATAAACATAGCAATAAGAACCAATTACATAACAAGTACATCTGGCAATCAGCGCCTCTCTTATAGACAGAGGGCACCACGCATCCTCAGCCCGCCGCCTCAAGCGGCGGCTGCTTGCCCATCTTCTTCGATTGGTCAATGTCTCACGATTATAGAATAAAAGTTTATCCGTTTAACGTAACAGATTATCTGCCTAGCATTAAACGGGTGGCACATAAACACAGTGCCACAAGTGGTCTCTCGCGGCAGCATATTTGTTGCGTCTGCAATATATATATATATATATATATATATATATATATATATATATATATATATATAAAGTGTTCAAAGTTTTTAGTTATATATATATATATGCGCACCAAAAAAATGTTGCTTGAGGTATATACATCTAGTTCTATTGTTTCGTCAGCGCATATTACGGCACTGAATCACAAAACAGATACGCAGGTAGAGGCAGACATAAACTCCAGCCGCATCCTTGGAGTCATTGCTCATCCCAGCGAATCGTATGCATTGCGGCTAATGAACAATTCTATTTTCAACTGGCTAACGGTGTCTGGCAATGATCGCACGTCAAGCACCAACGTTGCGTGGCGAGAATTTAGCGCCTGCATTTGGAAAATCCCGTGGATCGCCCAAAATCGAATTGGCTGGTCGAGCATTACGATCCAACAACCATATCGTCTCCATCTCTCTGCTCTCTGCATGAAAGAGTCGCATGTGACTCTGCACAGCCATTGCGCTGTGAACGACCGCATCGTTTTGTGGTAATTAGCACATTGTAGCGATACACAAAGAGTACATCTGTTGATGTGTCATTTTGCCTTTAATTAGTTACTCGGTCGTTTAGCGGCAGGCGGATATTGCGGCCGGCGGACGTGCATGCCCGGTGGCCAAAGATAATAGAAAACAAAATAAGAGGAAGGCGTGAGAGATAGAGAGAGACAGAGAGAGAGGACCGAGCGTGAGAAATGAGACGTGTCAAAAGGTTAGTCTATTGTAGGTGACTGAGATCGGGTCTTGCGCGAGCGCGGGCCTATACAGAGTATAAGAAGACTTGACGGCTTTGCTTCGCGCCTCCACACTGGGTGCCGCCGCGCTGCGCCTGTCGCTGTGTAATGCGCCTGTAATGAGCGATGCACGCGCGTCGTGTGTTAGAGCGGCACGAACGAAGGCTGCGGTCGGAGACAACTACTAGTGGGACAACGCGAGCCAAATCCTCCTGTTCTGTGGCCCGAGGCCCGAGGTCCACAGCCCGTGGTCCACAGCCCATGGTCCGAGACCCGAGGTCCACAGCCCGTGGTCCGAGGTCCGTAGCCCAGGCCCGGCTCTATGTGGCCCGAAGTTTGCTGGTGGTCGCAGCGAGCAACCGCCGACGAGACAACAACGACAGAAGCCGACAGCAACGATAGTGACAACGATAATAATGGCGACGACGACGACAATGAGATGGCCGTCCAACACCTGAAGTGAAGACGACCCTTGAAATAGATAATCTAATGTGTTGCCGTTGCCGCCGCCGCCTCTGCTGCTGTGGTTATAGGTGCAGTCATAGGTAGGGTCCTATCGCTGTCGTTGCTGCTGATATCGGTGTTAATGTTGATTTTAGCGTTGTTGTCTCTCCGTCACTCTATTGATCACCTGCTCGTCAGCTAGTCAACCGCACGCAGACACCCGTCATCGTCTGGCCATGGTGTTGATACGGCAGCGCACAGGTTATCACACTCGTTCTCTCGAGCAGCACTCAGCTTGAACCGTCACGGTTTCTTAGTTTCTAGGTCTGGTACGTATAAATATATATATATATATATACATCTTAAAATATTATGTAATTGAAAAAGAACTCCGGCTTTGAAGTTTCACTATCACTCACTATATAATAATTCGCGCCGGAAGCTAAAAGGCAATATAGCGCATAGCAATGACAATACATTTAAATAAAGTTGTTTTATAGCATTATACATGAAGTGTATATAATGAGTCGTTTTCTAATTTTAATTAAGTCTGTACCTGTTTTTGTGCATACAGCTAATTATATTCATGTAGGCATTATTAACACCGTCATTCAGGCCCCATTAGGGACTATCTCGAGTCTAGGTACATTCTGTATTCGGTAAATGTGTCGCTGATTCATTTGTCACCCGTGTCAAGGCCAGGGAATTGATAGCGTCAATCAATAACACCACAATCACTGGCAACTCTTTGAAGTAATACTAAAGTACTACCGATTTTGGGGGGTGGGGAGAAAGCCGGGTTAGTGCGCGTTTGTGAATCCCACACTGGTCATGCATGATTCTCACGTCGTCTAAAAGCTCCTGGGATGCGGTCATTGTCAAATGTCCTGCAAGAAATTGGATTGCTGTTCGAAGAGTGTCGTCCAAAGAAGCAATAGAAGGACCGCCTTAATATGTTCACTTTGAGTGAGGTCGGGTCCGATTGGTTTCTTATTTATAAACACCCCGATCGCACTTTGATGTCCAGAAGGGAGAATGGAGCTGTCGGTTTAGATATCAGGCGCTCTTATTCACCCTATAATTTACACAACTCCGGGATAACTGTAACAGCATCGATAACGTGTTGGTGCAGACGGTCAAAGGCAACTAAACAACTAGAGTGGAAATGGAAAAGCGGTGCTTGAAGTCGTCGAAGTCGATAGTGGTTGATGATCGTGAGACGAGTCGCTGTGGTGAAAGTTTGTATCGAGACAACGATGACATGGGATGATATGAGGCGATATAAGATTACTCATTAAACATAAAGGGAAGCAGTAGAGAAACAACCCGCTTCAGTCTGACTGGCAGTCAGCGAACGCGACAGGTGACATAGAAACAAACGATCGTCATCTAATATAGACGAAACAGCATTGTCGTTGCATATATATATATATATATATATATATATATATATATGAAATATATATATACAAACACTTAGCTTATCTATCTACAGTCGATCATGGTGATTGGTAGCAGTAGGAGAGGCGACGCGAGCAAAACATATCGTTACGCCCTGCGGGTTTAATCTTTGAAGATCTGACGAAAAAGGAAGAGAGAAGACGTGAAGTGAAGAAAGGCCCGCGCGCGCGCGCGACCCCCCACAACCGACAAGGGGCCGCGCGACGCACAAACAACAAACTCGACGCGTTTTAGAGCGCGCTCGCGAGCCGAACTATTTGAGACAACGATGCTGGCCAGTGCTCATGATTATTTTCTTCATGATCACCATCTTCATCATCATCATCATCCTCATCATCATCGACTTCATTATCATCATCATCACCACTGCCACTAGCACCAGTACGATCAGCAGAGGCAGTCACCACTATTATCCTCAGCATCATCTCTATCATCCTCATCATAATCATCATGTCATTGTGGCTATGCCATGACCAATAGCGGCAGCAGAGAGCAATACTTCTACCTTCACCATCACCACACCTTCAATAACAGCGGCGGGATTGTCGTTGTTATTGTTGTTGTTGCTCTTGTCGTTATCATCAGCATCAGTATCATCATCATCATCATAATCAGCATCAGTATCATTATCATCACTAACAACATCATATTGGTCGGCGCCCTTGACACCGCCGCGTTTTCATCATTTCGATCATCGCCGCTCTAGCTGCGGCGGCGGCAGCAGCAACAACAACAACAACAACCACAACAACAACAACAACAACAACAACAACGACGTCTACACTCATATGTACACCAAGCAACTGGTCTGGTCCCTTGTATCTACAGACTTCATCGTTGACGGCGGCAACAACAACACAACAACAACAACAACAACAACAACCCGGATACCACTGAAGGGACGCGCCTAGCCTGTTATTGAGCTAGTTGAACTGGTTGTATTTGCATTAGTCGTAGTAAGGTTGTGGCAATTGCCGTTATAGAATTCAGAGGAACATAGCCTGGCCAGGGCTAGGCTCAGTAACACAGACACAGAGAGCGAGAGAAAGAGATAGATATATAGATAGATCGCCACATAGCGAAAGAGAATGGCCGACGGAGAGACATCTCAACAGCGGAGACGAGAGGGCGATGTCTGTTCTACGGCTGTGAACTATGATTCTTCAGTCCTTCCCATTCTCCCCCCCCCCTCATCTCTGTCCCGTCGTCATTGTTGGCCACTGTTAGCGGACTGGTTGGCGACCTATCTTTTCACAGTCATCTTTCATTTTGGTTCCTTCTCGATTTCCGCGTCTCCTACCACGTACTCCTCTTACCATATGCTCTATCTCTTTCTCTGTTTCTCTCGCAGTTATCCTTCTGTCTTCTAGCTCTGTCCCTTGCCGTGTGTGCACGCCGTAAGCCCGCCGTGAAACCCCTTGGGCGGGCCCGACGTTAGTTTTTCCTCTCTCTCTCTCGGTAGCTCGGTTCCTCTCGGGCGACCTGGGCTCACTGTAGGCCCTGCCGGGCCTGACGATGACCAAGCGTCTATCGGGTGGAAATATGAAAAGACGTTACCGCAGCGGCCGCCACTGTAACTGCCACACGTTCTACGCGTCTCACAACGCTGGCTGTCCTGGCGTTCTGCTTGGTGCCATCTCTTCGTTCATCTTCTTCTTCTTCTTCTTCATAGTAAGGTTTTCTTTCTTGATGCTATTTCTTTCTCTGTCGTGCTGTTTCCCTTCTTTCTCGTCCGCCTACTGTTTCTCTCTTTCTACTTCTCTCTCGTGGCTCATCCGTGTTTCTCCGTGCTCTCGCACCGAGTTTAAAACCCTGCCACCCCGGTGACCCGTCGCTCTCTTGCTGACCGACTTGCTGGGGCGGCTGGCGCAAACCAGCCTCAACAGGCCCCACGCACAGGTCCAAGCGCAGGCCGATCAGCCGGTCGTCCAGCCGCCCGCCGACGCCACCCACACCGATGTGATTTTGCCCTGACAGAGACTGCTGGTGGTGGTTGTGGTGATGTTACTGCTGTTGTCGTTGATATTACTGCCTCTACCTACCGAACAACGACAACAACGGCAGTAAACACAACAACGAAAACAACAACTACAACTGCAGCAACAACAACAATACAAACGGCGTCAACAACAACAACAACAACAACTATGATAACAACGATAATACAAACAGCAACAGCGACAATAAATACAACAAAAACAAACGCAAACACGGCGGCAACTGCGATGCCCAATACTTGCACGTACAAAGGCGTTTGCGCCAATTGCCGACCTCTATTACCGACGCTGGGCCCGCCGCTGCCGCCCCATCTGCCCCTCCTGTGGGTTCTAACCCTTATTTGTCTTAGTCTGTTGCTGCCGTTTGTCCCGGCTTCCAGTTTCTGCTTGTAGGGTGGCTCTAACCAACAAATAAGAAGCCCGTTCACCAGCCCGCCCGCACAATGACCCATCGACGCCTGTAAACGATCCTTTCGGTACTCCTCCTTTCTATCTTCGTCTTTCGTCAGACTCAACAAGACTGGCCAGACAAACATATAGAGCTAAATCAATATACGTCTGGCGCACATTTTCTTAATGAGGCGACTAGAGAAGAATAAACACGTAGCTAAATATATATATAAATTAAGCTGAGGATAAATGACAGTGTCCGCGACACGGGTGGTCAGCTTCTGCGTGATAACGATGTGGTTCTGTTGTCGGTGGTCAGAGCCGAACAGTGAGTGGCTCGTGTTATTGGCGGTGAAGACGAAAGCGATTTGCAGATCAATCGGCAAAAGTCGGACCTGGTTTAGAATGACGAGTTAGCTGGTTTACTGCCGACATATCGTTCTCTCTCAGCGCTAGCACTGCGTATTATATATATATATATATATATATATATATATATATATATATATATATATATATATAGGTGCAAACGTATTGTAATTATTAGTAAATCACCACAATATTATATATATATATATATATATATATATATATATATATATTGTAACCCTAATGGAGTAGTAGATCTAACGTACGTACACGTGAGTATAAGTGCTTGTGTGTGCATCAACGTATGTTCATCTATATGTGTGTATGGATGTATGCCAACGTGTCAACAGATCGCAATTCTTCCTTGGAATGTGTCGAGTCCCCGTAAGCCTGACGCGCGCCTGACGTCTACTGCCATGTTGCTTTGACCTGTAATAGAGCCAAAGGCCCACAGAACGATGAAGGAAGGCTGCTATTCTAGCCGTGTTTCTGTGCGGGCCTTCTTGTCTATCTCTTTCTTTCTCTCTGTGTCACATTTTCTTCTCGTTCTTCTCAAACAGGCCAAAAAGCAACTCTGCAAAACTCGCCCTTTGCTGTAGTGAGTAATCTGTTTAGCTTCCGCCCGACCCTGCCCTCTTCCCTGTTAAAGAGGTATAACAGCCGTCCCTAGGGCAGCAACGGGGGCCGCGGCAGTCACAGTTTAACGCCTGCAGCAAAAGTATACGGCATTTTGCTCATACTTCGATATATATATATGTCGTAGAGCGCACGCATGGTCAAAGGCCCATCCACCCGAGTTCCTCGCCAGAATGGCGCGCAACCAAAGCGTGCGGCCAAAGAAGGCGAGGGCGGAAAACTCAAAACGTTGTGCATTCGAGCAAAATTGTTTTGCTCGAACTGAAGCAAACTCTCCACCGAGAGACAAATACGGACACTGCTGCGTACGTAACCGCTACCGACGTCAGCTTCGACCAGCTTGAGTCCGGCTGAGAAAAGCAACAACCGATTAAGCACTCTATCCGAGTAGCAGGAGAAACAGCAACCGAACAAATTCTGTTTATAGACAGGAATTCAACACCCTATTGTGTGATAGACAACGCAGTCTGGATAAGTAGGTAGGTCGAATCGCAGAGCTCGTATGATCTCCACGCTATCTTTGCTATTGCCCTGATGTGACTACCGTGCTCTACCGTGCACTGTCTGCTCCACCGCAAAAGGAAAATGCGAAAAAATGTCTGACAAAACAGAAAGGTTTCTAAGCACAGTCTTATACGACCAAAACTACTCTAGCGCTTTAGTGTCTCCCTCCAGTCTACCACAAGTGTCATTGCTGCTGTAACCACAACCGCTAAAAGAAGTTAAAATAGTGGATGGAATCAGTAGTTGGAACGAGTACTGTTAGATGTGTGAAATCAGGTGGCCCGAGGTCTACCTGCTGGTCCACCTTGTACTGGTCCTACCCTCTACCTGCTTAGTGGCTAGTTAGTTTTAGTAGAGTAAAGCACGCAGTTGCTTTGTGATGGCAATGCTTGTCTCGTTAAAGATAGGCCTCACGGCAATTCAAAGATAGACCGTAGGAGACGGACGATGGTCTGGAGTAGAAAAAAAATTACAACTTCCATAAAAACTGTGCGTACATCTAGGCATTTGTTTTTGTTGTTGTACTAGCAGTCGGGAAAATTCGTCGACGTCCTAGACTGGTGGGAATGCGTACATGTTGTTAGGTCACGAGACGGGTTTGTCGCCTGTCTGACTCGCCTCTCCTCAGAACTAACACAGCCGCGAAGTCGATATGGCAAGATATGGCGCTGCGTGCTGACGTTAGAAAAACTACTAGTTAAGAAAGTAGGCCCTACAGACAGATAGTCGTCGTCGTGTGTCGGTCGGTGCTAGGCCGAGACTCTCTCCCCCGGCATACAGCAACGGCTGTGTGCCAACACATATCGTAACTCGCTTGTTAGACAAGAACAACACAACTAGGTATACATGCATATGTGCGTATATATATATATATATATATATATATATATATACATATATCGAATTGATGCCTAGACATGCATTCATACAATCAAACATACACTCGTACATACAGACGCAAACATACACAGACCTGGGTGTCGATCTAGTTACTAAAATTACACTGGGTGATGGAGGCGAGAGACTGTATTTGTTGCGGTTGTTGTTGCTGTTGTTGTTCTTGTTGTTGTTGTTGTTCTTGTTGTTGCTGCTGTTGTTGTTGTCGTCACCAGCGCTGCTCTCGTGACTGCAGTGACAACAAGCGCAACTAGCCACCGGTCAGCCCGAACGGTAAATACAGCCCTCCTCCACCCGCGGTCGCCTTTCATCTTCCTCGTTCGGCCTAAACTCGAGCATGATCTCCGTCGAAACGTCGAAACGGCTCGGCAAGACCTACCTTACTAGCCTAGCGCAGAGGAGAAGATAACCTCTTACCTGCCCTAGCTACCGGGAAAGCCACCATAGGAATACCGGGCCCTAGACGACGGCAACGACGAGCGCAAAAGGAATGAACAAGACTGACAGAGCAAGAGGCGGATGCAGGGCATCATGGAAAATATGGGTGGCAGAAACAGACTCTCTGAGTCTGTTTGTGAGACTGTGACAGTCTGAGAGACGCGGCCCTTGGTGAGCGAACGCCGCTTATGACTACCGCGGTACACCGTCCTTTTGACGAGCGCTGCGAACAAGCGCGGCTAGCATCTGTAATCTATGCTTGTTCTCCATCCCCCCCTCTCTGTCTCACCCCCTTCCCCCGCTCCGCCCCGCCACATTCACGTAGGCAGATGCACTCTATCTCCCTCCCTTTATCTCTCTCTCTCTCTCTGTCCCTCTCTTGATGTATTTCTCTGACCAGCTCTCCCACGATCTGTATTTACGATTCACACCGTTATTGAAATATTTTTGGCAATGACGTGTTTTTTCAGTGCGTCACAATGATGTTCTCTACTCAAACCGTTGCTTACAAAACAAGCCTCATTTGGATGCTTGAAGCATATCGTGTAATTATAATTATTATTAATACAAAAAAATCGGGAGAAAATAATTGTTGTATATATATATATATATATATATATATAAACACCCCAATTATTACGTCATTGTTAAGTGCATGCCAGTAGGTATAGTGCGTAGGAAATCTGCAATGTTAATGCGCTGCATGCTCGTTTGTATTAGATGTGGATTGGCGATTAACGAATGGATTGACTACAAGCTATTTAACACGACGTAGAACGACGCCCGGAAAGCCTTATAAAGGTTACAATGCTAAATGCTGAAGTTATAGAAATATGTGTTTGCACGAAAGGAGCGCTGCTGCTCCGTAAGCAAGTTTTTTGGTACAAACTTTTGTTTAACATGCATCTTTTCTCCAACGTGTTATTATTTTTTATGCCTCAAATATCCATTTGAAAAATGCCACAATTGCAGCTAGGCGTAAGTGATAACCACTTCTAGTTTGTAGGCCACACTTCAATTATAACTGTTAAGCTATGCCGTAGATTACATCGCCTGCGACTGGACCTGCGAGGGACTCAGTTTACCACATTAAAACTTGGGCGCCTGGGATTTGCAGTCGTACTCAGCAAAATTATTTCTAGCTGCGTGCATATATGTATGTTCACTCATCTTCAAGGACAAATTACCCAGCTCCTTCTTCTGCTCAATATACGTCATCAGCTCAGCATACGTCATATATCAAAGTTCGAGTTCTTCCCCATTCTTGCACGTTGTGCTCCTTTCTTGTTTTTTTTTAATACCACAATTCCAGCAGTAGTAGTAGTAGTAGACGTAGCTGAAGTTACATGACGTAAAAATAAGAAAAATCAGAGCCTAACTCAAGCAGTTAAGTTGGTATCACACTTGCCTCGATGTCGTTAGATTTGAAGTCGTGTCCCATAAATTGTCTAATAGGTTTCTTAGTGTAAGTTTTAAGCACTCTGTTGTAAGTACACAACTAGACACCACACTCCGGGCACATATATGTCTAGTTACACACTTAACGTGAGGTTATTGGATAGAAACCCTCCACATTCCGTATGCGCCGACTCACGCAAACGTTATTAACTAAGGGCTGTGATCGGGCCTGCGGCGCGAACTTAACTCATTAACTTTAGGAACCGCGTGTGGAAACCTTGGCTTAGTGACGCCCATGGTACTGGCAAAAATGTGTTTGCTTTTAAAATTACTTCGAAAAGATGCGCTTTAGACATGTTTGGCTCCTTCAAGAAAAGACTAACAACAAATCAACATTTCTTAAGGTATGACGACATGAATGATACTCTTATAATTACAAGATATATGATATATTTGTATGAATTTCGAAGGGCAATAGAATTTTATATCGAGTACAATGCAAAGAGTGCGGCTTCGAAACTGCACCATAACAATAATCGCAACATGTATACCAAAATTATTAGAATATCTTCACCTCAGTGAGCCTTAAATGGCATGCTTAGTAAGGCCACTCTTGAACCTATATGGACAAACCCAGGAACAGTAGTTCTAGTAGAGTAATCCGGACGACGTGCGTCAAAAACCCACATTTTACACAATAACGTAGCAGACACACCTACATTACGAAACGCTGTCTGATTGGCAACGTCTGGTCGCACAATCTGTTTGCCGTATACGCGATTTAAATTCAGGTGGAACTTGAATGACTAATAATAATAGCGGTTGAGATAGCAGACGAAACCAGGGCAGCCTATGCTGCGACATGGCCGATATCTGGCGAGGCAGCTCGTTGCGTCACAGGTTCAAAGTGTCGGGCGCTTCAAGCGTACCCCATAAGCACGTACAACCTAGGACTCGGTACGATTTTACAACGCTAACCCTAAAGGTGTGGCACATCCTGGCAAACTCAGTTAATCTGACGTTTTTGCTGGCCGTTAGGATGTGGCGTCAACCAGAAAAGGTCTTATCTATTTCACACACATGTCGACATTTTGGCAGACAGACCCGAAACATATAACTCCGGCTCGTAGAGTTTTTTTTGCGTATGTTTAGGTTGTTGGTGCACGCAGTGCTTCTGTATTGCAAACTAGTAGGGCTGCTAGAAGTGGCTTGTCTAAACGGGCTTCAAAATTGACAGGAATAATATGTATGGAGTCACAAGTTAGGCTATTTAAGCTTGGTACAGCGATGTTTACCACTTTCGCGGGACAAATTATATTGACGAGCATGCTTACAAAATACAAAGCAAATCTTGGCTAATTAATTATTTACCTAACCGTATTACTTAATGCTCCTTAATTTAAACATCGGTAAAAACAAAAACAAAATAATGGAAGAAGAAAATACGACAACAAGTGGGCAAACGCGCAGTTTAGCATCTATGTTAGTTTCAAAAATGTCTTGAGGAACTCTATTCCTAGCTGCCCATTACCCCTTTTTTCATTACAAACTAATGTCCGTATGCAATGCCATAAAACCGATCATGATTGCTTTTGCTAGAGGCCAGGTGTCGCCTGTTTAAACTTGTAAACAAGTATGTATTACACGCTACAATTGGAGTATGAATATCGATATACCACTTGTAATCTAACATCTCTAGGCAAGTTCACAGTATTACTGAACAAACATCCTTGGCGTATGCCGACGTTGAAGTCAACACATGTGGCCACACACTACATCTATATGCGATGATTACACAAAAAAAAGACCAATACTCAATTTAGAGTTCGATCTGATATGCCCTTCGTTCGACGAGTTTCCATACACGTATCCAAAACTACCTCACTTCCCCATGTGCAGCTCATCACACGATTTACAATCACGACGGTAGACGTTGTAGGTGGATGGTACTGTATCAATTTCGCTGGTGTTAATAATTTTGGTTGTTGTTGCTGTTGTTGTGGCTGTCTTTGTCGTCGTTGTTGTCGTCGTTATGGTCATAGCTGCTTTGGCCATGGTTATTGTTTTTGGGGGAGGCCAATCTATCTCAGATTGCCATCTTGGGAGAAGAACAATGTCGATTCGAGGTATAGAGATGACATCTGATAATGACTGGTACTTCGCCCATATGCCTCCCCGACGTTTTGGCGTCGATCTGTCGTTGTGGCAAGCGTAGGGGTGCAAGGGGGCGGGGAACTAGGATCAAGATGGTGATGAATGAGGGTTAGCCTCATAAGCTCAAAGATGGAGATTATTCGTTGTAGATCCGATCGTTGCGACAATGATGACAACAACGACCACACCAACCACAACAACGACCGTACAAACAATACCCCCACCAACAACAACAACAACAACAACAACAACAACAACAACAACAATGACGACTACTGAGATGAGGATGCAGATGCAGATGGCGATGATGATGATGATGAACTACTCACATGGGACGCTGAGGTGTACGAGGACGAGCTCCTGGCAGTGCGACTCGATGAAGGTCCGGTGCCGACGATGCCTCGCCGTGTACAACAAGCGTTGACACAACTGTCTCTCTGTCTTCCTGCTTGCCTGGCTGGCTGCCTGCCTGCTTAGTAGACTGCTGGCGTGGTTCCGGTGGCTGCCGCCGAAGGACTGACTGACCAACCGACCGACTCTGGCTGAGATACTGGCTTGAGCCGATGGACGTACTGAGATTCTCTGACTTACTGACGCCGCTGACAGGCAGGGACAACCAGAGAAGGCGAGAGAGAGAGTGTGCGCGAGTGGGTGCGAGAAAGCGAAATATATATATATATATATATATATATATATATATATATATATATACAGCGAGAACGAGAGAGAGAGAGAGAGAGAGACAGGCAGACAGATACGACAGTTGAATGTATCTTTCTGTCTGTTTGCTGGTGGCGACGACTGCGGTGGCGGCGAGTGCCGGCGACAGGATCAGGCACTCCTGGTGCCACCACACACAGTGGTGGGTGGGTGGTGGGTGAGTGAAGCAAGCAAAGAAGGAAGGAGTGGGTGGGCGGCTGATATTGAGGGTGAGCGGCGACCTGCGAGGCCGCCCCCTCTATCTCTTCCTATAGCTTTCTCTTTCTGTCTATCTCTATCTCTCTCTCTCTCTCTTTATTTCTATCTCTAGCGCGTTCTCTCTCTCTCTCTCTCTCGGGAAAAGAAGAAGAAGCTGTTGTTGATGCTGCTGCTGCTGCCACCGCCATCGTTACAGCCAGACTCGCTACGGACTGGTAGACTGGAAGAAGTAAAGATGAAATAACGATGATCACCGCGCCCCGAGTTGTGACCGAGAGAACCGCGACTTACTACGTACTACTACGACGACAACGCTGACGCCGGCGACGCGATATGGGCTACTGTGGGCTGATACCGATACTAGAAAATAGGCTATGCTACCAGACATTGCGATACTAGCACTCCTTCTACAGCAACTATTACTACCACGACGAATTACTGCTAACGGTGGTGGTGGTGCTACGGCGGCGTTTTGCTGCTGCTACGGTGGTTCGCTTACACCATACATAGCAGAACCAGCAGCCTCCCAGCGATGGGCATGGTAGGGGAGGAAGGGGTGGGGGAGGGGTTAGAGGGGCGACGATAGAGGGGCGCAGAGGAGGCGGTGGCGGTTAGGGCGTCGGTTAGAGTGACGGTCCAGACCAGTTACCAGTCAGTTGGCGCTGCTGCAGCTGTTGCTGTGTCTGCAATGCCGTTCTGTTTTGTCGCGTTCCACCCTCTCTCTATCTCTCTCTCTCTATCTCTCTCTCTCTCTATCTCTCTCTCTTTCTCTCTGGGACCATTTGTGGATCGGTTTGTCTCTCTAACAGGTAAGCTGTGTATCATAGTCAGCACTCTATCTGGGGGTGGGCGGAATGGCGATGCCTTGTGGAGTCGTGTGGTGGGTGCGGGGGTGAATGTCTGATGTGGTGCTGTAGCTGCTTATGCTAGTGTCGTTGCAACTTTTGACAATTTTATTAAGTCAAGTGTTTAGTAACAATTATGAATTGGTATGGAGGTTTTTGTTGTTGTTGTTGTTATTGCTGGTCTGTTTAGAGGATTTGATGTCAAGTTCAGGCCGGCAAACCCACCGTTGTGGTCTGGGTCTCTCTTCTTCTGGTCATCGTCTTCATCGTTCACCATCACCCCTCATCATCCTCATAATTATCATGATGACCACGACTACCACTAACGTCGCCGGCGCTGCCGCCGTCGACAGGCGCTGGGCTGCTTCTTCCACTGAGGTTCATCTTTTTGCTGCTGCGGTCGGTATCACTGATGACGATAACAACAACAACAACAGGAACCATGACGACGGCAACAACAACAATAACAACGGCAGCAACAACAACAACCAAAACAACACTAGTTAGCGCTTGTACCTCTGTAGCGAGCACGTCCGTCTTTCCATACATACACATATACGTTCTTCTGCTGCTGCTGATATCGCCACTGGTTGACCGGAAAATAGCTGCAGCAGCAGCAGCGGCACGGGTGGCAATGGTGCGAGTCGCCACCGCGGTGGCGGAACCACGGGCGGCCAGCGGTGCCATCTGGGCTCTCGGGCAGGGCAGACAACCGCGACCAGAACGTCACCGCCGCCGCCGCCACCGGGCAGCACGAGAACACAGAGAAATAGGGAGGCAGAGAACGAAACGGTCGTGCGTGCGGAGGCAAACAGGCAAGAAAGGCTAAATAAGAAGAAGAAGAAGAAGAAGAAGAAGAGAACGAACACCGAATAGAAACTGACGACCAGTCGATGGGGTCAGCCGGCAGACTGTCGGCCATTGGCAAAAACCACGATGATGACGACAAGCCGGACGATTGGCAACATTTTGGAAATGTTTTCCCTCGAACGTCATCCTCGCCAGCCGCCGATAGTAGAAACAACAGTAGTTGCAGAGCAGCAGCAACAGCAGCAACAACAACAACAACAAACCTTGAACGACTTGGAAACGACGATGATGATGATGATGCCGCTGCTTTCCAGATATTCGATCTATATTGGACAAATACGAAATCTCATTGTTGTTTTTGTTGTTGGTAAGATAGTTCTCGTCTTTGTTCTGTTATGCAGTTTTTATTGTGGTTGTTGTTTTCCTTGATTTTGTTGTCGTTCTCGTCGTCGTATAATTGTTTTTGTAATTAATATCGCGATCAGGGAGCACAATTTTACCGTAAGAGCTAAACCCTGGATGAATAAACGTATCAACGTCAGTGCAGATCTAGGAGATAAAAGGAGGCCTTAAATAAGACGACAAAAAGAGAACGTAAGCTGGCTTGGAAAAAAACAGGCATTTCATCGATTTTAGAGACAGCGGTGCAAATGTTACGTAACGCCGTGCTACGAAAAAATTGAGAGACAAATTACTATATCAACGGAAACGGAAAAGGCGGGCAACACCGACGAATCCCACAGGATTGGTCTGATTTTTGTTCTCCACGTGAAGTCGTTGCTGCTGCTGCAGTTACTGCTGCTGTTACGGCGAATACTGCTATTTAAGCAAAATTTCCCAACACTAAGCTTATCGGTCTCTTGCTTCTCACAATATATTTCGGCCTGCCTGTCTCTCTATGCTGTTTTCTCATGTTTGTGTGTGTGGTTTAGTTGTGGCCGTCCTTCCTTGTGTGTAAATCACCACCACCACTACCATCTCGCCACTCATCAAGACGACAACGCTACGACGTTCGTTTCACTCAACAGTATTCACGAACCTGGGCCATTCACGACAATGGACCATTCGTAACCATGAGTCATCTCTGGCGACCGCAAATCATCTCTGGCCATGGGCCATACAAAACCATGGGCCATTCATGGCCATGGGACATACAAAACCATGGGCCATTCATGATCATGAACCATGGGCAGTCGATGGTCGTGGTAGCGGTAGAAGAGGCAACGAGGGTGAGCGGGGGTCGTTGGCGGCGGTGCACCCCCGAACTACGAAAGCACCGCCGGCCGGTCGGTCGTCCGTTCCTCCGATTTGTAACAAGCTGCTTCGGCCTCCCTCAACTGCAGAAGCTGCAGAAGCAAAAGTATCAGAGGCAGCACCAGAGACCGCTATCGTTCACCCGATGCATAATTGACCAGCTGCAGTAACGCAAGCTGGCCGACTTGTGTGGCTGGACCCAGCGAGAGCTTGTACACAGAACAGATAGGGTACGCTGTCGCAGACTGAATACTACTACTACTACTAACGCCACTACTACTAGAACTTTTGCTGTTGGAGACGAGATGAATATTTTTCTTTTTGATCCCGTGTTCTCATCAAGCTGCCCCACTGCTACAGCTGATTTTTCTCGTCCTGTCATATATATATATATATATATATATATATAGTTATATATACACCCACATATATGTATATATTCGCCCTCTACCGGGAAGGGGGGAGCGGGGTGGCTGACGAGGCACCACGAGGTGTCCGTCTTGTCGTTTCGAGCCTGCGAGTGTAAATAATAAATCAAGCCGCGACCAATATCTCAGCATCACTGGCGAAACGTGCGACGGCCCCGGAGACGAGCAGCAAATACACGTTTGTTTCATAGTTTCGAACGATCACTCCACTAATTAATGGACGTTTGTGTTGTTTTCGACTGTCACCGTTGTTGGCAGCTCGCGGGGGGTCGCCGTAGCGCATTCGCAATGCGGCGACGGTAGGCAAAGGTTGGACGTCAGCTTGAACCCCCCCCCCCCCCCCCCCTGCCGCCCTCGCTGATCGGACTAGCGAACTCAGTGCTATCTCTGGTTATCCATAGATCCCGTACTACGCCCACCGGCCCGTCTGACCGCGCGTCCGACCAAAGTTGTTTGCCCACCGCTAGTAGACCCTTTATGCGCAAGCACAACGAATATATATATATATATATATATATGTATATATATACATATGTACATATATATATATATATATATATATATATATATATATATATATATATATATATATACATATATATATATATATACATAAACATGTGCAATATGAATTATACGAACGTGTGCTTCATAGAACTCTAAATATAGGTTCACAAAGTGCTTCGTATAGAACTCTAAATATAGGTTCGCATCCTGACGGCGGGGGGAGAATTGCGATTCTTTTTTTAGTTAGGCACATTGTTTATTTTATGTAATTATTGTCGATATGTGTGCAGAATTAATTAATAAGTAATATGGTAACATGGTAAACAAAGCCTATCCATGATCAGTTCAAAAATTCAAACGCGATAAGGTCGTGAACTGCGCAAATATGTACGCATTGACTATTCACGCAGCAATCCTTGTATGGTTTGTAGTGCCTAAGAACGATGCATACTTAGACTTGTAAGTCGCGAGTTGAACGCGACCAAAGCTATCGATACCTGACTGACGCAGCGTAAGACGAGTGCCTCAGCAAAACAATACCGTTTAAGGTTACCTAGTTTCCTTACTCAAGTTTGACCTTGTGTATAGAGGTATTTGCTCACATTCAAAGCAAGAGTCGTTGACAGGCCTTGTAGACCTAAATAACAGAGGAAAAATGCGCCCGCTTAGAGTTGTGCCGTTACTTATACTAGAGTACACATTTTAAAGCGGAGCGGATAGAAAGGCTTTGTCAACTATATTTTATAGAACAGCCTTGCTATCGCTTTACAAATTTATTTGGGATCTTCTGTATACGTATCCAACATCTTCCTGTGTACTACGAGTTTAGTATAACAACGGCTTGTATATAGTCCGATAGTCCAAATAGCTGCGATGTGTTACTAGCGTTCCGACCTCCTTTAGTTGCCTGCTATAAAAAAAAGCCTGCTAAATGTATAATTAGCAGTGCATGGCTGGCGTAGTCGCACGCGGCTTGAATAAAGGGTTGGCCTGTTTTCACTTAAAGTTTCGTAACAAGTGCAATAGGTCTCCAGCAAATATTGTTGTCGTTGCTCCATAGCCCAAGTTAGTAGAGTACCTCGGAGTGGAAGACAGCTCCGACTCAGCTCACGTGTATACACTAGCTATACACTAGCTTACATTGTATTTGCCTCTTGAACAATTTGGGCACACTCCTATTCTTCAAGAGACTCTCTGCTACAATTAAAGCGTCACTCCAAAGAAAACCTAATTACGTTCCTCTTCTTTTTACTTCCTTTATAAGCCTGTACTTAGCTCGAGTACTAGGACAACGCAAAGTTCAGTCATAAACATTGCCCTCCAAATGTTCTTTGTAAACAATTACCTATTAAACCTCCACATGCATTTACACCTTATTAAGTTCCCTCTCCTGTCCGCTTGCTTTATCCTTAACATCACCATCTTTCTCTTTCAGTAACTCGTCTTGAACTTGCTCTAAATTACTTCCCCAGTCCATCATATCATCTGCAAGGAGCAAGAAAGAAAATTTAATTAGCATTCCCCTACCTTTGTTTGATCATTACTTCTCTTTTATTCCAATATCCTCTGTAAGCATATACAGTCAACATCTTTTTTCGCCATAAAATTATACAAGGTACACAAGGTAGCTCTATTAGTCTACCGTGAGTTTTTTAATTAAAAAAATCAATTTTGTCCTTGCATTCAAGCTATTTGATTTTATAAAAAATATTATCGTATAATCTATATCTCTTCAAAATACGACAACTAATTGGTGTAATAGTAATCTATTAAATAAATTCCGTTTTTAAACGTCGTCATTATCGACGCAATCTTTTAGCAACAAAGATACCCTCTCCTTACACCAACTTCGTGGAAGGTCATTCCCGGCAAAGTCGTTATCAAAAACTCAATTTAACACACATTCAATTTTTCTTTGAATTCTCCTAAAAGCCGGCTCTATTTTCTCTACCCCCTCTAACTATGCCCGTAGTTCCTCTCGACTTTTCTTCACTAACTTTATCGTTAATATCAAATAACGCTTCTACCTCCACATTCATATCTTCTTTTGTAAATACTTTTGTTCTTGTTCAAAGTCCGTCATAATTCTTCCCTTGTTAGTTACATACGCCCATATTCGTCTAACACCTGGAGCCCCCAACATACTATTAAATTTCGCTTTATCTTGCTATTTTGTTTCTTTCCATGTACCAAATGCTGAACATTTGCCTGGCTATATATTGACCGGTTTTCTTCCTCACCCGAAGCTCTATCTACCACATTTCTATGCATCTTGCTTAATTTCTTGTTCTTTCCTACCAATCATCTCTCTCTCTCTTCTTACCTAATTGATATCTATAGTGCAAACAAAGTCGAAAAACAACGGTAGCAGTGTGTTCATATGAAGTTTCTAGAGGCTTTTGTTGCTCTGTTCAAGGAAAACATTACACTAGGTGCCATGTATGGCATTTGAATTATCTGAAATAGACTGAATGTAAAGCAGCCGTCTTAGACAGGCTCAAACATTCTTACTTAACCAGCATTTTTATATAAATATAGTTAAACCATTAAGCATATGAGAGCTCTAAGCAGAAAGTAGCCCATCTAGCTAGGGCTCCCGACAAAATCCCCAACAAGAGCCGATTTTCTTGGCAAATATCTACGGATAGCCTCTGTCGGAAAAACGCTCCAGTGTGCGGATCGCCAATAGCCACCAGAATTTCTTTGTCTACTTTTATAATTATCTTTTAGGTCATGGATCCAGTGTCTTGCCCAGTGTCTTGGATGCGAATACCATCGGATCTCTTGTAACCGAATATTTTCAACGTTTACTTGCCTGCGCTACGCTTACGACATGAGGGGGCTCGTTTATAAAAAAAAACTCTTGGATCTGCATACATCTGCATAGAACCGCCGTATGTGCTTGCTCATAGAACACTCCTAACCGAGCAAACTAAAATTACATTAGGTCTAATGCGCCAGCATATACGGGAGTAGTCAAAAAGCTATGAAAATACGATAATTGAAGTAGACCCAGAGTGCGCAACAAGGGCTCCCGAATGAAGAGGTATCTCTTGTCCCAATCATTACATTGCAGCCAAACATGTATGCATGTTTACACGGGGTTTATCGCGTGTTATGTACATCGTAGCGTTATCATGAATCTTACGAGTCGCGTATTTGCGAGTACTATACGCGAGGCGCCGTATACGAGATATCGCAGAAAGAAACGTCATGCAAAACTAGCACTGACCGACAGACTATTTATTTTTATTATAACAGCATATAATGTACATTCTAGAACAACATAAGAACGTACATTTTACTACAGCATAAGAATGTATATCTGGCTGATATTGGTTTTAAACAACTTTGACGTCAAAGGCGACTATACAATCTCATATATAATTTTGCACCCTCATGATTAAACACGCTAGGCAGGAGATAGATAATGCTAAAACGCTTGACGGTGTTAATTTCTCAACTATCTCTCTAACTATCTATTGGTAATAATTGCCATTAAACTCCATCAAAATTACTGTTAGCAATAAGCATCTATTTCTGTAGGTTCGACGCAGGCAGGCTTATGTAGGTTTGCACGTCGAGGCCCACTCAATGACTTAACAATGTTAGTATTATAAGGTACTATGTATGTTGTTATCGAACCAAAGAAAGTTTAACGCCGTAAACGTGGCCTAATAATCTCGCTGTCACGAGAACAATTGAAGGAGCATGATAATTAGCAACTTTTTACTGCAGGCAGCCGTTCTTGTTGTTGCCGCGATGGTGGCCGTCGGTGTCATGATTATTATTATTATTATTATTACTGTTTCTACCACCATTACTTTGATTGGAATGGCTGCGCTCATCCAGGACTCCGATTTGGTCCATAATAGTAATAATAGTATAGTATCGGTGCTGTTAAGTGATGGCTCTCAGACGAGAAACGGCTTCGAGTCGCCGCGGCGAGAAGAGATTTTCCCGGTTTGTTCGCCGCATCGTCAGGAGCGCCGTCTCGTGTGTACGAACGGAGCGTAGCTGTTCGGTAGAAAAAATCGTCTACAGGTTGGTGTGTGTAAACTGCTGGCTGGGCGCGCCTTCGCGGCTGTTGTTGCTCTTGTTGTTTTTGTTGTTGTCGTTTCTGTAGTCGTCGTTGTCAGCACACGTCCATCTTCGTCCCTGGGATTTGCTCTCTCGCTGACGCGTCCTTATCTTCTTTTCCCTCGCTTTGCTTGGCTTCTGTCATCGTCTCGGATTTTTCTTCTTTTTCTTCTTCTTCTTTCCCATCCTCTTCTTCTTCTTCGTCTTAGAGTCTCCTGCGAATCAATCGGTCCACATCAGCACTCCCAGGCCGCTCAGAACGTGCTGTCGTTACAATTGGATACTAAGTAGAGAGACAGACGGGGGTCACACACACACACACACAAGCTATTTCGTCCAAGCGATGTAATGTCAGGCTTAGCTCGCCACCGCACACCCAGAACAGGCCTACTCGCACTTCGCGTGTCGGCTCTCTACACGGCGGCGTTGAGCGCAAACCCTGCGTTGATGTCGGTCCAGCTTATTCGCTTGGGCAGCCACTGGTCGGCGCGCCCTTACCCTCCAGACGGGCCGCGGCTTTAGAACTCACACTCCAATCTCCACTGCTCGTCGGCTGTAGGCGTAGAGAGCGGCTTTACGTCAATCTGTCGGCGGATTATCAGAAAATGAGTATAGATCAACGTGCCCTGGTGCAACGACCATTGATTGTGGCCGGAGGAACTTGATCTCGTTTTCTTTTCGTCCGCTCATCTAACCACCCGTACTACTTACGAGCGCAGACAATCTGTTCCCGAGTGGATTTTGTTACGCTTCTGCCGTCAGAGCGGGTCAACGGTTTGTAACCGAAAACCATAAAAAACCGAAACGGTGCTGCATGGCTTTATACTACTACTACTACCATCACGGTGTGCGCAGACGAATCCGCCAATCAACGAGGACATTGTTTGGGGACACAAAAATGGACAAATCAGCGAAAACAACTATCACTGAGACTGTATGATAACATAATTGCAAATGAATCTGTTATATTATCAAAAAACGTCAATGCAATACAATAAGGTATACATTGCGACTGTCATAGTGTAGTTTTTGTAAACTTGGCGACCGTGATCTTGTAGCCGTCATCTGCTCGGTGAGGGATCTTTTATACACTCTTTTTTTCTATTTCGAACAGTATGTATCTGCGGTCGCACAGGGACGTCCTCGAGTACCTCCTTTTTGCTTATCCGGTTCAGTACCTTGTCTCATGCAATCGTCAACTCGATTATCGAAGTCTGTTCTCTCCCGCGTTTAAATGGCGCGGGTGTACGTACTCTTCAGTTTTCCTCTGTACCTCAATTTTACCAATGCACTGCCACTTCTGCTTTTTGCTTTAGTACCACCCCCTCTAAATGAGACATGTGGCATTGAAGTTTCCTCTCAACATTGTACGCCTTCGACTAGTCGTCTGGTTCCGGCCCTCGCAAGCTTTCCAAAAATTTACGGAAGTTTTCATGCTACTTCTTATTCACATTTATTGCACAAATACAAACGAGATATTAATATACTACAACATTTATAAAATGGTTTCACTGCGCTAACCAGGAAGCATCCCAAAGCGTATTTGAGGCAATGGTTCTTACACCATGACAACGCGCCAGTTCACAGAGATGGAAATACTATTTGGGCACAGTTCGATTTTTTTTTTATGAAAGAAAGAGCCTCAGCTCACTGGAATCGATGCTTGAAGCCTTGAAAAATTATAAACGCGATTTAGAATTATTACTGAATTTCGATGCATGGTTCCACCGCCTAAAAATGATTCAGGAGGAAACTAGGTCGAAGTCTAAATTATGAATATACTTTCAGGGAGACATACAAAAATATAGCTAAGTTTATACATCATTAGTTTTACGGTACGCTTAGCATAGTATTTGTTGAGATAAAAAGCTAATAAATATGAAAACTCGTGCTCCGGGCGTTATATATCGTATCTTATTCGGTTGCCGTTGCGCACGGAGTCCGTACTTGTATCTCAAGCGTGTACTTTCGGTAGGAGTAAAACGAATATCTTGTCTGGTGCTTTGCACGGCTATTCTCGTGCAGGCGTCCCAATTATGATCGTTAAAGTAGAACCTTGGCAATGCGTGAAACTTTAACGAAGCTTTTTTTCTTGAACTTCTTTTAACTGCTGCCGCCTCCGTTGTGTTGTAAGGGTCCTTCGATAAGCAGTTGTGGACTATTTATTTACGCAATTATCTAACACCAAGGCGTGAAAAAAGTTTACGTTTCATTAAATGCGACAGCACTTTTCGAAGTTATATGTTAAGCGTCTACACTCGATTGGCTGAACTTCGACGCAGCGCTCTAGGAACTGTGTAGAAAATAAGGTTCTCTGCTTACTAGATAGAAAAAGCGTGTGTGCCTTTAGGTATATACATATGTCTAAGTTAGACTAAGTACAGCTTTTATTTTTTGTCAGAATATAGCCGCATTAACATCTAATGCCGACGAGATCGATATTTGCGACAAGCAAAATGCAGCTATTGCTTGAACATGGCGGCAGCCGCGACTGTGCATTGATTGCCGAGATTGTAATTATCACTTTCGCGGTGGACTTTGATATGCGTTTCCGAGGAAGCACACCGGCAAGCCATTATAACAAGGAAAAATTCGTAAGCACCCTCTGGCAAATCTTGTCGCTCAAGCGCAACAGACTCGCAAATACGAAATTGAACCGTCCGCTTATTAACCAGAGGAAACAATATTTCGGAGTGTTCTAAGTAAACATTATTATTCAATTAATCGTAAAAAAATATCTTTAAAGCTAATAAATACAATTTCTTAATACGTGAATTGGGTCGTGCACATCTTGGAGGAACCCTCTGCTTTCTGTGTGGAAGGTGTTCCTTTTAGCTGGTAACACTATACCTCAGGAAGTTGCTCTTAAAGATCTAAATGTCTCATTGCAACGATTATGGATATAACTTTTTTGGCGAAGGAGGTGTTAAATGCAGTTACGCACTATCGCTACAAGTCTTTCTCTCAAGCAGTGTGGGGCTAGATCCCAACAGTTGAATGTTACTCCGTGGAGACCGATACCTACTAAACGCACCTTTCCCTTAAGGTGCACTCTCTGATTGCCCAGATCTTCATAGAACAGTACTATGGACTATCAGGAGAAGTGGCAAGCGCCCTTTTAGATCAATTGGCTCGGGTCGCTCAAAGATTCCCGCACTTGTCTAACATCTGCAAGCCCGTTTCCTTTGAGCTGCACTTATCTATGGTTGCTTTCGGGTTGAAGCAGCAATTGTGTCTGTTTTTCTTCGCACTTTTCGTATTTCTCCTAGAAGACTTCTTTTGCCGTAGCTGCTCCAAGTTTCCAGGCCTGGTCACTGGAGACAATGTATTCTGTAAACTTTATTAGGCTGGACCGAGGTGGATAGCAGACCTCGTGGTGTGGGTCTCCCTCCTAAGTCCATTTCTCTCGGCCGAGTCTGCTTGCCCTTAGCCGCGCAGCCGCCTAGGCCGAGCACTGTAGCAGTGTGTGACTTGAAGTGTCCTCACGTGCCTCTTGGCAGAACACGCATGTCGCCGACGGAACCTTTCCAATTCGAAATAAGTACGAGTTGAAGTTCCCGTATCCTATGAGAATCTGGGTGAGGTGATGGGCGAAGTCGTCCCCTGGCCTCTCTACTCATGCCTTAATATCTGGCAGCGATACGCGCACGGCTTCTCCAGGACCCCCAGGTGAATGGCGTCCCACTCCGTCTGCCATGTCTCAATTGTAAAATTCCTCCCCCTGTATTTTTCCGTCTGCGTAGGAGCACCTAAGCCCCATAATCGCTTCCTTTCAAGTGCTTTGAGATTCCAGGGGATCGACCCTGCCAGCACCAGAGAAGCATTGGTGCTGACTGTACGATACCCCTAGATTACCCTCAGGGCTGCTACCCTCTGGGTCCTTCGTAGCGTTTGCTTTGTTTTCTTCGTCGTGAGAGTCGCCCTTACCCACACTGGCGCTCCGAATAATGATATTGATTCAGCAACCGTCATTATCACCTTCTTTGTTTTGTCGTGTACAGTATTGCTCAATGTGTGTATATATATATATATATACATATATATAAATATATATATATATATATATATATATACATATATATATATATATATATATATATATATATATATACTATATATATATATATATATATATATATATATATATATATATATATATATATATATACATATATATATATATATACGAGGTGTGTTCATTTTCGCGGGTTACGTATATTCGAATTTCGATTTTTTGTGGCGTTATGTTGGTACTCATGTCTCTCACTTATGCCGACAAGCTCGGCCATTTTGAATGTTCACTTAATTGTTGACAGCTGCTTTGCTTGCACGTGTTTTGGATCGTCTTCGATTTTTACCTATTCAAAAATGGATCAAAGAACCTGTATCAAATTTTGTGTGAAAAACGAAATTAAATGCGCGGATGCATTCCGAATGTTGACTGTGGCATACGGAGAAGCTACCTTGGACCGAAGCAACGTTTATCGGTGGTACAAAATGTTCTCAGAAGGCCGAGAAGATGTGAACGACGAAGAGCGTGCCGGACGCCCGAGCACTTCAACAACAGACGAAAAAATTAATGAAGTGGAGAAAATGGTATTGGCCAATCGTCGAATCACCGTTAGAGAAGTTGCTGAGGACCTAAACATATCGATTGGCTCGTGCCATTCGATTTTTATCAATGATTTGGGCATGAGACGGGTCGCCGCGAAATTCGTACCAAAATTGCTCAATTGCGACCAAAAACAGCATCGCATGAACATTGCTAATGAGATGTTGGACTCTGTCCGCGACGACCCAAATTTGCTCCAGAGGGTCATAACTGGTGACGAATTGTGGGTTTATGGTTATGACGTGGAAACCAAAGCTCAATCATCTCAATGGAAGCTGCCGCACGAACCAAGACCGAAAAAAGCGCGCCAAGTTCGGTCGAATGTGAAAGTTTTGCTGACAGTTTTCTTCGATTGCAGGGGCGTGGTGCATCATGAGTTCTTGCCACAGGGTAGAACGGTCAATAAGGAATATTACCTGCAAGTTATGCGCAATTTGCGCGAAGCAATCCGCCAGAAACGCCCGGATTTGTGGAAGAACAAAAATTGGCTTTTGCACCACGATAACGCCCCTGCTCACACATCGTTGCTTGTGCGCGAGTTTTTGGCCAAAAACAACACACTAATGATGCCGCAGCCACCGTATTCCCCAGATCTGGCCCCCTGTGACTTTTTCTTGTTCCCTAAACTGAAGAGGCCCATGAAAGGACGACGTTACGCTACGCTTGACGAGATAAAGACGGCATCGAAGAAGGAGCTGAACAAGATAAAAAAAAATGGTTTTTTGAAGTGCTTCGAAGATTGGAAAAACCGTTGGCACAAGTGTATAATATCTCATGGAGATTACTTTGAAGGGGACAAAATAGATATTCATGAATAAATGAATATTTTTTAAAAAACACAAAAGTCGCGATACTTTTTGAACACACCTCGTATACATATATATAAATATATATATATATATATATATATATATACATGCACATAGATATACAGCCATTTTTTTTAAATCTAAAATGTTCTTTTACTTTTGCCACAATACACGCATGTATTATAATCAATCGTGTAAAAGCTAAAGTGATACATGCTCATAGAGTAACAGTGGAGACTTTCATTGACATTTGGGGTTCCGAATTACTTTAAAATACGAGATCTCTCTAATTGACACAGCTACATCGCGAAAAAATGATACAGCCACTAGCAAGATGCATGTTTCAGCGAGTGAACTATTTATCTTACAGCTCGACGGAAACAAAGGCGGACCTCCTACTAGCAGGTTTTTATGTGTTGAAACGATGGGCCTTGGCCGGCGCCTCACGAGTGACAAAAAGACCCACATCAAGGCTTACAAGAACGTCAGCTTCTTTAATGGAAACATTTCTTGTCGGTGCGTCGTCCCCAAGTAGCGAACAATTTCGTGAATTTTGGTGAAAATTACGCCGTAAAAAAGTGTTCTTGGCGCCCAAATGCCATTTTGAAACGAAGTAACGCGCAGTTCTCTGCGCTTTTGCCAAAGGCAATTGCGGCGGCTGGCGTGCAAACGAACGTGCGAAATGTGCAAAACCTCCTTAGGAAGATACCGTGGCTCATAAAGAAAAAACACAAGAAAAAAACACAATTGACCGCTGAGCATCAGAAAGCTTGTCTTGATTTCGCTCATGTTACGATGTCATAGACCACTGAGTGGCACCGAGTGTTCTTTTCGGATTAAAAAAAGTTTAACTTCGACGGACCGGATGGATTTAACCATTATTTCCACGATGTGAACAAGAAAAAACGAATTTTGCCAATGCGGCACTCAGGTGGCGGTCCGGTGATGATCTGGGCCACTGTCGGGTATCATACAAAGTCGTCCATTGTATTTTTAGAAGTTTGTGTTAATTCGACGCACTATAGGGATATCCTAAAAGAGCAACCAGCGCATTTTTAGCTTATGGGAGGGCCTGACGTTGTGTTTCAACACGGTAGCGCTCCGATTCACACCGCCAGGCTGATCGGAAGCTGGTCGTCACATGAGGTCCTGGCTTGCAGTCTCACCTGATCTAAATATCATCAAGAATGTTTGGAGGTGGCTCGCCCAAAGGGTTTATACTGACGAAAAACAATTTTCGAACCAGGTAAAATTAAAAGACGCCTTTGTGAAGGCTTGGGGCAAGCTCTCGTAGAACGTCATCTAAAACTTGTTTAACACTATACCAAACCGCATTTTTGAGGTTACCCGACTCAACGGGAAGTTCACTAGGTATTAAGTATAGCTGCTGGGTGCACTCAATGTGTCTGCCTTTGTTTCGGTCGAGCCGTGAAATGAGCCCAAACGCCGTTATTCCGCTCAATTCATTCGTTAAGACAAACATCTTGCTAGTGACTGAGTAATTTTTTCGCGGTGTAGCTGTGTGAAATGTAGAGATCTCGTGTTTCAAAGTAATCCGAGGCCCCAAATATCGATGGAAGTCTCCGCTGTTACTCTATGAGCATGTATCACTGTAGTCATTACACGATTGGTTGTAATACATGTGTGTAATGTGGCAAAAATGAGTGGCCGTATCTTTTTGCGGGCTGTATATATGTATATATATATATATAAGTCAATGAAATATTTGTACATATAATTTATATCAAAGCCTACCACTGGATATAGCCATATCTAGTTGTTTTGTCGTTGTTACGTTCTTCGCTAAGTGCAGCGTGCATAGTCGTCGCCTTTATTGCCATATCAGACAGCATCACAGCATCAGTTAGGAGAAGAAGATGAAAAAATAGGAGCTTCGACCTTATATGTCGTGTTCGGCCTCCCCCCCCCCCCCCCCCACACTGGCGCCAACGTCGGTGGTGGCGCCAACGCCGTTGTGTGCGTCGCCGCCCGCCGGCCTGACGCCAAAGGCAGCAAGGCAACACAACAACAACAACAACAACAGTGGGGATCATTTGCTACGACGGCACGAGCAATCTGAACGATGAAGATTGTGGACGTGGCCGTTAAAGGTCACTCGAGGTCAATAATAGTCGCGGCCAGAAGCACTCTCGATTCGGGCAAGTCCAGGGCCGGGCAGCCGCCTTCATGGAGGGCCGTCATTGTGGTGCGTTCTCATGTGACGATCACGATATACGAAATATAGTCTGATCATTCCGTGCATCATTCCAGTGAACCCAACAGCCGCAGGCCAACGGGGCTTAAGGCCGCCGAATGTCGGCCGTGTTCGAAACCTTATGGCCACTGGCTACGGCCGCTCACGCACGTAGTCATGAGCAGACTTCAGTGTGCCACGTGAGCACGGGTTTGTTTTTGACGCATTTTGTAATAGTAGCAGCAGCAACCTGTAGGAAAATCGTTGACAATGTAAGTTTTTAATTTATTAGAAAAAATGCAGAGTTTAATTCAGTTGCATTGGTAGAAAAACGGTGGTAAAAAGAGGAGACACGTCTTCCCGTAACTCTAAGGAATCAAAAACCACCTTTACCTACGTTCTTTCCTTATCTCTAGGAGTTGTGTCATGCGCCACTCATCGGATTCTCGGCCTTAATACACACTTTACTACTTCCGTTGGCATAGCATTACTATTTGACTTTATTAAGGAGACCAACCCGTTAGCGACTAATATTTCTACGATGTCCTTTCTCTCTTCCTCTCTCTCTCTCTCTCTCTCTCTATATATATATATATACCTTCTCTATTCGTTCTCTTTATCTCTGTAGCTGTTATACTCGCCGGACCTCTCTACCTTATTTATTGCTCTCCAGTCGCATAGCATACGATCAATTCTAGTCCAAACGGTGTGTGCACTTCCGCCATGTATCCACCGCTGTGCGCTTTTCATCTTCATCGTCGCCTCTTCGGCCACCTTGTCGCTGTCGTCATTATAGTTAACTTTGCCCTTGCTCCTCCGTTTTCTTTTTCGACTTCATTTCCTCAGCCCCCGTCAGCTTTCTTTCTGAAGGGCGCACTTCTCTTGGTCCCTCTCGCACTCTATCTTTTCATCCCGATCTCTGTGCCAGTCCTTCTCCGTTGTCTCTGTCCGTACCTCGTTTTCATTGTTCCATCATCATATCAAGAGCCTTCCCTCCTATACACGTGCAGTATATGTCGAAGGGACCCCGCGTCGTCGCCCGATCCACGTTCTGTTTGTGTCTGCATCTGTCTGCTACAATTCGACGACTGTGCTCTATCGTTTCGACTCACTTACGCCGCTGTCCCGCGCCAGTCTTCATCGGGGGCGCCTTCGTGCCTGCCTCTGCGACACTCTATACCGTCTGCCCACCTCTCTCCAGCCGTTTCATTCAGCCTTCACTCACATATCATTTGGCCAGCCGCAGCCGCAGCCCCAGCAGCGGCAGCAGCAGCAGTTACAACAGCAGCAGATCAGACCCGTCGCCATAAAGGGAAAGGAAGAGATGTCAAATCGACGCTTGACGATCGACGGAGCCCCGACTCGACTGAGCCAGCGCGACAGGAAGGTGGAGCACAGACGTCATGATCGAAGAGATTTCTGTTTCTTTTATTCCTCAATGACATGGCTTTATTCCGTCCCCGACATCCATTTACCCTCCCGGCACCCTATCTGCCTACCGTTGCGTGACTCCGGTCAGGTATCAGCATTTTGTCGTAAATAGATTCTAGGCAACAGCCGCCTCAGCACAAGCAATAACTCGAGTGGGGGGCGGAAGGGGTAGTCTCATTGTAGGCAACGTCGTTTGCATTAGCAATTACGGTCAAGGCTTTAGTCTTGATTGCACTGGCGTCGCCTTCGTTCGGTCCGGCCGACCATTTCTGTCCGATATTGTCAGTCGCCGATGATTTGAGTTCTACTGATTTTCGACCATCGCCACCGTGCATCGCGGATGGTTTGTGACTTTGCACGTAACCGCTACAGCAACGAACCGGGTTGCTGGAATTCCTATCGAACTGCACGTCTTATTAATGCTGTTGTTGTTGACGCTACTCGGATAGTTCTAACAGCATAGTGCCTGCCTGGCCGTGATATACCATGCCATGTTTCATATGAATGTATATATATATATGTTCGAAGCGTGGTTCATGACATGAACTTTATAATGCAATGTTTTAGTTCTCACAAAAATAGAAAATAAATGCAATACATTGTCAGTCAAAAAGTAGGCACATAAGTCAAAGGAACACAACACCAAAACAATTATACCTCAACCGAGACGAAGCACGTTGGCGAGAAGAATTTTTTCTACTTCGCGCATGAAACCAGACGGGGGGATATAATACGGCAAATATTTTGTTGAATATTATCCTATATTACGGGCAAACGAACGGGCAAAGAAGCATGTCCTTACTTACTGGACGTTGTTAAAGACTAGTGGCCCTACAACAATGTAGCACGTCTTCAGGTCTTACGAAACAAGGGAGCAAGGTGACAGAAGTAATGCAGAGGATAATGTTCCAAGTGATTTTGAGACTCAGCAAGGCAGCCTTCAGCAGGTAGAGCAGGCTACGATGGACACCATAGATATTACTGACGAAGCATTTGCGTCGCCTGCTAAATATGGCTCTTATAGCTCCGTCTTGCAGTGTTTATTCTCGACGGAGGGCAACCTCAAACTCACTCCTCCATACAACAATGCTGCGGAGGAGGACCAGCGGGAACAGGGTAGGCTTTGTAGGTAAAAATGTGGCCATCCACGGAAACGCTAATAAGAAGCAATATAAAGACACAATGATGGCATAGCATATGAGCTTAATGTCTTATAAATACGCACGCTAGCTTATGTACTAATGCAATATAATTTTTTTTAAAAGGATTCAGCCAAAAAGGCAACGTGGTGTCAATAACACAAGTAATTGGCTTACCTAAGTCTTCGTTTGAATATTACATACTGTATTTCGCAATAACTTTGTATTTCAAGATGATACGTAATAACAAAGACGTCGTTATTATATGCAATTTAAACACCTCAGTAACCGCTGATGCGTTTGGCAGCTCGCTGTATAGTATTTAGCGCATATCTGCGAGCAGAACCGGCAACGACATTGATTGCCAACTTGGTAAAATCCTTGGGTCGAACATAACAGGTGATGATACCCATGCACAATGTATCTTGTGTACACGTGCCGGCTAGTGCATGCCACCCCATCCCAAAGCTTTCTGGAGAGGCACAATTCTACCTGCACTACCTCTGCCGAGGCCTTGGCCACTTTTCCCTGCCACTCCAACAAAAATTGCTGAAGTAGTCTTTCTACACGCTCCATATATACTGTGAAGCGTCTTTCTAGTTGCACAAAAGTTGCCGCTGAAAGATGGCCCCACTTCCTGCCAAGGCTGTCGCTCAACATTTGCACAATATTAAGCTCAAAAAGACGCACTGCCGCACTCAGAGGCTGTCGTCGAGGCTCTCTTACCTCTGTGTGAATAGAGGCAATAGTCGCCCGACACCTGTCGCCGAAGTGCTGGGTAAAAGTCGTTCTCGAATAGTATAATATTAGTTGACAAACTTCGACGGTTCGCCACAACAGGGGATTACGTCTGCTGCAGCCAATCGAACCCCACGGCCAAACTTAAAGACAATTCGACGACTGGTATCGCGGTCCCGGTGGGCCACTAGTATGTCATCCGCATACATAACGACAACGGCGTTTCTAAATTGAGTCAGCTGCAAGGTGTCTTCGCCCTCTTTGTTTACTTCAAGGCGGTCTTCAGCAAAGAGGCTGGAGAACACCCGTAGAAAAGAATAAACCACCCCAGCATGTCGAACTGAATCGACTGGTAAGAACAAAGGAGCTTTGTCGAAGGCCTTGACACAGTCGATAAAGACGGCGTACAAGTGACCCGCGGGCACAGCCAACACCCGCTCAACTTCCGACTGCAAAACATGGATCCTTCTGTGTACCCTTCCGGAATCCGAACTAGTGGAACACTAGAAGTAGGGCCTTCTATACAGTTGCAAACATTCTTGAGAAAATCTATTTAGCGAACATTTTCTTAAGATTGCGTTCCGACGCGAAACCTTGGTAAAAATTTGGGTCGTCCACGTTGACACCGTATTCGCCGGCTGAACAAAAGCGTGCACAGCATGACAATGGAGCAATTGCGGCAGCATTTTGCCCTTCTGCTCGATGCAAACGCCCCCGCGCCTAACCCAGTTTTTGAGCAACCGCTTACTCTGGAGCAGCACTACATGAATTCGACGTTTACGGTAGAAGATATGGTGCAGATCTTGCGCGAGTTACTCAAGAAGGAGAGTAATGGTCCTGATGGGGCCTATTACGAACAATGGGTTGAACCTTCCTTTTGGACATTTCAGAAAATAAAAATATTAGGAATAACGGTTCGGGCACAGAACCCTGCGGGATGCCGATATTTACGAATCTCCATAAGGATTCAACTCTCACAGCCTGAATTCTTGAGGTTAGAAACAAGTGGAGCCACTCAGTTGCACGCGTTGAACACAACCAATACTTGCAACATTTGAAAGAGAAGTAATTGTTTGGGACAATTGCGACGGCAAAGCCTATACAAAGACTCTGAGACATATTTTGATCAATTTTACTGAGTCCACCACAGACTGCCATACGTGGGCGAGAGCCAGCTTCGTAGATCGACAACGGCGAAAGAAATAATGAGACAACTGACACACCAAAAAAACTGATAGTTTATGAACTTCAAAGAACGCTCAAAGCTTGACAGAGCAAGTTTTTTGTATTTTTTGCAAACATAGTCAAGTAGACTTATGAGAGAAAAGCTAGTATTCTGTTATCGCCCTTTCTTTTGCAAAGCGGAGACATGTGGAGAAGATAGTTAAAGCAAACGAGAGGTTAAAAATCTTGTTAGATGCCCGACAAAGGAAGGCCACCGCCAATTTTAAGTTCCTTCGGACCCCCCATAGCTCCACAGCTCTAGCTCGCTTTTTATTTGATTAAAATTGAGTGAAAATCGGATTCAAAATTGGTACTGAACAGAATTCAAACTTCAGAGTCAGTTCATTCAGAGTCTCCTTTGCCGATCCACAGATCTGTGAGGGAAGAGGTAATAAGTTACCTTCAAGGAGAAGGGTGCAACAGGAGCCAGCATATAGTTGCGAAGTGCCAATTTACCTCATCAGCAGTTTTTCGTGAGTCAGTAACATAT
Organism: Dermanyssus gallinae; assembly: GCA_003439945.1. Lineage (NCBI taxonomy): Eukaryota > Metazoa > Arthropoda > Arachnida > Mesostigmata > Dermanyssidae > Dermanyssus > Dermanyssus gallinae. The sequence goes on along the minus strand of QVRM01006606.1, from coordinate 65,950 downwards.
AGATCTGAAAAAAACAGTTAATGAGCAGTAGGTAGCAGTTATACTGACTGGTTATGTCTCCCACATATTTATTTTTAAAATTCCGGAAATATATACGTGTCAAATCATGCACTGTATAGAGCAGTTCTGGCAGCACGTACGCCATGCTGATACCGCATACGGCTGTTTAGATATGAAAATTTATTTTCAGAAGAATTGGCATGTTTGTTCCTATGATCCATTTAATAAGCGCACCGGCGGAGCCCTTGCGGTAACTTAGGAAAAAATAATAATATTTTATTTGATGCGCTGTCCCTACGAGTTTTTGTGCACAGAGGAAAAGATGATAGGGGTTAAGAAGATAGCCTTGAAAAAGCTTCCAGGGCTAATTCGACCTGCATTAAAGGCACTTAGCCAGTGCGCTTTGCTAACACAGGTTAGAAAAAGTCCAAAAAGATACGAGAGATTCAATCTGAGACGAATTGCCCTCTCGCTGTCTTCAGAGATGGAGACAAAAACGGGCAGATGGTCTAAGAATAGCAAGGTATCCCGAATCGCTGGGTAAACACTAGAAAAACAGTCAATATAGGTGTGAAATAGTGGATGTGTAACCCGCTTAAAAAGATGTTACAGATTCCTACTCGAGACGAATGAGATATAGTCTGAGGGCGACGGGTTAACAAGTAAACTATCTAACTTGTCAAGCACGGAAGTGAGGAGCACCTGGGCAATATATAATATATGCATGGACCGTTTTTGATATGCCGGTGGCCGTTTAACACTGCAGCCTGGAGTGGCTCCACTTATAGTTGACAAACACACAGTCACAGGGAATTCCAACAAAGCAGAAGCTTTGAAAAATTATTTTGAGAGCGTATATGTTCAGCCGTCCAGAACTTTTAACACCTTTAATCAGATCCCGACCGTTCTCATAAATTATATTATTTTAACAAGACAAAACTAATAGTGCACCTCAACAACTTTAAGCTTGGCTGAACCATTTTCACTCATATTCACTTGCTCCTTCAAATACGGCGAAGTACCAAGTTTCATTCGGCAGTCCGATACCGCCCTGACGCACAAACGGGGTCCCCTTGCCGCGCTAGAAAATTACAGATTGGTTGCTCAGTGTTCAATCCTTTGTCTCATAATGGAGAAAATAATTGTGGCCGAGCTCTACACATTACTTGATTTGAAAGACCTGTTGAACTCATCTCAACATGGTTTCACAAAAGGTCCATCAACGGGTACCCAGTTACTAGAAGTAGCTCATGATTGAGCGCTGGCCCAAAGTTGCAACATTCCTCTACATGCAATTTACTTTGATTTTTACATGCCTTCGATCGTGCTGACCAACATCTGTTTCCGACCAAAAATGTCAGCGTTAGGTATCGGCCCCAGAATCATAAACTGGTGTAGAGCATACTTGAAAGACCGTACATTTGTCGTCAAAGTTGAGGATAGCTATTCCGCCGTCGGCAGGTGTGTATCCGTGTTCCACAGGACTCATGCCTAGGCCCCCTAATATACATACACTATATTTGTACAGGGTCTTGGGGCTATGCTTTGTTACATATAAGTTGTATGCAGACGATCTTAAAATCTATGTTGAGGCAACTAATGACAACAATAGTACTCTGTGTATTTGTGGAAGATCTTTACACTTCTTCTCTCGGTGGAACTGCAGAACAGCAAATAATTATATTTAATAATAACATGCGCTATCTTGTGCATACTCTATTTGAAAGAAATAAATATAATTGATTAAAATAATGACAACAACACAGCGATTCTACAGAAAGCGAGTGACGTTGTATCCTTATGAACAGAGGAAAAACGCATGCACTTAGCTACTTCTCTAAGACAATGCCAGGTACTGCTCAGTATATGCCAAATGGCCAACCTATTCCTGGAATCTCACCTTACAAAGACATTGGGGTAACTTTTGATCGCCAAATGAAGTTTAGACCTCACATGGCTGAGGTTGGTAAAACCTCGAAAGTCTCGAATATGCAGTCTCATAATGCGGTCCTTCTTTATACAAGATTATAATGTGCACTTATGGCTGTATCAAACCTTAGTGTAACAAAGCAGACGTATTGTTGTCACGTACGGGTGCCATTCTGTACAAAGCATGTTGACTTTATGCCGAGCGAGCAGAATAAATTTATGAAACGAGTTGCTTGTCGGTGCTGTCTATCACGCGAGCGTATCACATTGCCTAGTGTTATCGAATATCAATGGCGCGCCGCCGGCGTGGGCGCCGATAACCACATATTTAAACAGCAATCGCGTTAAAATCTTATTACTAGTCATTTTATTCTTAGATTAAATAACCTCCCGAGGAGCGTCTTAATCTACCCTCAGGAGGTTGCTGGTGTTGATATTGTGAACAACTTATTTGCCTCGAAGACTGCACGTCGTTTACAGATTCGAAACTATTTTGTTTTTACTGTAATACCATTTTTTCTATAAAGAAGATGTGATATATTGAGCAGAGTTTCTTTGCAAATTACACTGCTCGAGTAGAAGCCAATTAGATAGCCTTTAATGTATGTGTGTTTTCTAATATGAATACGTACAGCTTGGACGCATAATCGCGAGTTTGCAATTTCTTAATGTGGAGATCGTGCCATTCTTCAGAGCCGCAAATATTGGTACTTCTCAGAGAGTTACTATAAATGTGATTAATAATAATAATAGGTTTACGGGACTCTATGCAATGCATAGTAGGTACAGTTGCTTTATTGGAAATAAAAGGAACAAAAAAGCATATTTACATGTTCTTCCGGAACAGATTCGGACTCGACGACCAATAAACGAACTACAGCAGCATATGTAGGCATTGCTAAAGACGTTTTGGCTAAAGGAAATTAAGGTGCTTCGTCAATGTCCAGAGAATCTTAAATCGAAATAATTGTGAATCATCCGAGTCAAAAACCTTCAGCCATTTGGCGTTGGAAAGTCCCTGGCTGAGCTGCTGCATAAGCCAGCACTTAATTAGAACTTTTCAAGTTTTAATTTCACGAGCTCAGAGTGGGCAAGGCGCGGGGAACGATTCCACACATCTGCGCTATTTGTACAAAGAGTTTCACGTGTAAGGGTCAATATTAGCGTGCAGAAAAGTCATATTTTTTCTATTACTAAACTTCTCAAGACCTGAGGTTTACATTGAGGAAAGGAGGCTTTCATCACATGAGAAAATCCTCGCCGTTCTAGACGCGAAATTTGAAATCCGTAAGACTACCTACTTTTTTCGAAAAAAAAGGAACACCGGTAGGTCAAGTGTACAAAGCGCGTTACATCAAACACTGTTACGTTTTCTATTTTTAGTTTGAATATTTATTACGGTTTATTAAAACCCAGGTTGGGTAAATTACAAACACGTACATCAGTCTCAATTAGTAGTTCTTCTACATCACCGAATTCTCTCTCATCATGCGAGCTCACTATTGACTGCACTGCTGGATTAGTTTGAATATAGGTTATTTCAGTGCGCATTTTTCTTACTTAACGAGTATCTATGTATATGCAGGTCAATATATATTATCTTGCAAAATGTTTGTAAATGTATCTGTATCTATGTTTTAAACTACTTTTACTTAACTGGTCGCATTATTTGCGCAAGCAGGACAAAATTTTGCCGACGGCTTAGCATGAAATATAATTGATAAAAGACGAAGGATTAAATGCGCCTATGCTGTAGGTAGAGAGAATTGTTATTTTTTTCATAATTCTCTTAGGAGCTGTCCATCACCAGATCATACAAATGCGTTGCGACGATCTGCGCTGTAAAATTCCAAGCGAGTTGCTTCGAAGAACTGCCCTTTTAGAAGCTTTGTATTCTAACGCTTTATGCGCCCTGTCTCTGACCTGGGGGTGCACCAAGATTGTCTTGAAGGCTTTGCTACGTTGTGTTTCCTCTCTTTGAAGCCTTATCACGACTGCCCATGTAGAGTCGCCCTCGGAAGCGGTTCCTCTGCTGTTTCTCGAGCTTTATTTTCGAGGCCCATGACAAAGCTGGGATAGGCTGTCCCTTCTTAAAGTGATTAGCAGGATTATATATAATTCGTTATGCTCCTTAAGAGTTAGTTAAAAACATTCCTGCGCTTGCGTTCCTCAACCCACGCTTGCGTTCTCCTTTTCCGCCGCGTCGAGGTTTAAGACGTGCTAACGCGGCGGCCCTGTTTTAACTGCGCGTCTTCTGCGTAGTAACGATATTGAGTTAATTTATTAATAATGACTGCCAAAAGTTAATTTGCAGGCGGCATGTAAGCTCGATCGGCAACTTTGACGCCGAGACTTACGCTTTTAAGACACAGGTATTTCTGCCGGCGGTTTAAGTTTATCAGGACAGCTTTATCACTATACCCGGCACCTGCCGATTAGGCTCTTCTGCCGCTTTGGAGTTTTCCAGTTTTCCACGTTTTTCGCACTATTTGTCACCTGGTGGCCAGGCCGAAAAGTTTCACGACTAACTCCGCTTTCTAGCAGCTAGCGGTTGGGCCTCTAGGGTGGCTGCTTCAATACTGCTTCCACCGGATGCTAGGCGCCTCTGCTTTGCCATTCTGAAAAGACCCTTACAACAAGACTGTATCATCGAGGCCCTTCTTTCGCTTCTATTGCTTTGAAAGCCTTACACGAAGAGCCTCTGCCTGTGAACAGAGATCCTAAGCATACGCAGGACATTTCCCATTGCCTTGCGCACCGATCGCACGTGAACATCGACCGGTTAGCAATGCGCGCTATCGCCGTCCGTAATCGGGTATTGGACTGGAAATGTCTCTTAAATATATTGCGATTTATAACGCGCTCATGCTGTAAGTACAGAAATTCGTTATTTACAAATATTTTTCAGGAGCTGCCTATCACTAAATCACACGAATGCGCTGCAACGGTCCACGCTGTCAAATTCCAAGCGAGTTGTTCCGCAGAACTGCCCTTTTAAATTGTAGCAACGTGCCACTGTATCTTCTGGCTACACAAAAACCGATATCCTCCCCCCACAAGCTGTGCATTGTACGGCAAAACAAATAGGAATAAGTTTTTTATTCTAACGCTCTATGCGCCCACTCTTGATGGATGCATCGAGAGTTTCTTAAACGCCTTGCTGCGTTGTGTTTCCTCTTCTTGTGCCCTCATTCCGACTGCCCATTTTAAGAAGCGTTTCTCCGCTGTTCCTCGAGCTTTGCCTTCGTCTGCATGACAAAGTTGTAGTCGGCTGTCCCGTCTCTCATTTTGTGATGGAAGATAAGCATGTGGTCTAGTGCGTGACGTGTGGTTTTGCCTCCGAGCCCGGCTGAAACTGCTCGTATTCAGTGGCCTGCGTAGTATAATACAACGGCTTTCTAGGCAGTTTGTCATACTACTTCCGTATGTCGGGCTAAGTGACGCGGGCCAACGTCCCGCCCTTGGGTTTGCCTCGTCAGGTCCTACTATTTTTGCCAAACTGAAAATCTTGCCTCCCTGAGTGCCAACAGGCTGGCGCCGTCGGCAGGAAGTTGCTCGCCGCGTTCCCCGGCAATCAGGCCTCACAGAATTATCAGAACCAGATCCAAAAGGGCCGCGGTAAAGAGGTCGTTCGGAATCCTCTGTCAACATGAATGGCCACGATTCGCTGCGCCAAGGGCAGGGTTTCCCGGAGGCCCCACCCTCTCTGGACATGATCCGAGCCGGGGTTCAGGAGTACTGCTAGGCCTCTTTGGCAATGCAACGGTTGTGTAGTTACGCAGTGTCTTGTGACGCATTTGGGTGGGAAACACGTCTGGGGCGGATTTCTCACTCCTGTTCCCCGTATGGTATAGAGCTTCGATGTTTTAAAACGTCAACTCGACGCCATGTTCTTGCATCCAGTTTATGACCTGTGCAAGAAAAGAATTCGTGGCAGGTTCCAGAACCGGCGTTATTTTTGGTGGTAACGAGGACTGCAAGGTCGTCTGCGTACGTTATGGGCTGGATCTCGGGGCCAGACCCTACATACCAACGACACCGTCGTATGCTAGATTTTATAGCACTGTTTAGTGAATGGACTCCTGAGGGACAACTGGCGGCATTGTGTAATCTCAATCAAAGACCACCTAGAGATTATATGCGTTAACTCGTTTATTGCACAAACGGATTAAAAGTGTCGCCATGCTTCAAAACAGAACTATATAAATAGAGGATATCTCCTTTACTACCTTTTAAATTCTACCTGGCTACCCGGCTGGGAGAGAATTATTGTAAGCTTTATTGCACACGGCTGCGCAAACGACCAGGTGTAGACTACAACTAGCATAGCTATTCTCAAATTGTATATATATATATATATATAACTCTCTCTCTTTCTCTCTCTCTCCCCCCCCTCTCTCTCTCTCTCTATATATATATATATATATATATATATATATTGGTCCAAATTAAGTTGCAAAAGCGTTTTGGAGACCCTATATAATTGCGCCTATCACTGCTGTTTTTCTAGTTCTCTTCTGGCTTCTTAAACTAATAGCATTTGACGACAACGTAATACCTAGGTAATCTTATTTGTAAACCTGTTTCCCAACTTGAAAGCGATCCTCCTTGATCTAAGCGTCCACCCCTTCTAAATTTTGCACCAACAAATTGCCTATAATTAACGCAAATATGTAACTTACTATTTAGTCCCAAGATCTTCTTTGAAACCCGTTTGGTCCAAAAAAGACTCTCCTAAAAACATATTATATTATCCGCGCACGTGAGTGTTTTCGCCTAGTTTTTTGTTAAGCCTTCTCTCACCGTTCGTTTTTAGTTTATCTGGAGGGGATGACTTATTTCTTGATAGCCAACGTATTGCCTAAGCTACCTTTTGGGCGCTGAAATAGTTTTCCAGATTATATTTCTACTATATGTCCTCCTTCGACCACATGGCATATCCTAAAAAAAATGTGGGCTGACCCTCAGCCAAGATTTAACGTCCACGGGACTGCTTTTTGAATTGCTTTATAGACGGGCCTTCATAAATACAAATGTGCAACTGTGGTACTCGAACCCGCGCACCCGCGTATGTGTCTCCTCCGGTCGCGAGGCGCAGGCGAATGCAGCCCGCGCCACCGGGCTCAACAGGGCAGGTATATATTAACGGTTCACATGTCATCGTGTCCATTGATAAGAGAATCGTTTGGAACTGGACATGCAGGCGCACACTGTTTTGTCATTTGTCGCCTACTAATCGGTCATACGTATGCAGTTCGACACGTCTTCTAATTTGCCATGTCTCTCGTCGACACTCGAACTAACATGTTGTTTTTTAGAAATACGCCTGTAAGCTGCTCTAAGCCGGAAGTACAATGAGCGCATTTCTCATCGCATGCGCATTGTCCATACCTACAGCGCCCTCGAAATTGCACAATTTGGTGTCCATCATGGTCATCCCGTTTCCGTTGTTTCCGTTGAGCACAAACTGTAACCGATCTTGTTCGTAAAGTATTTTACCCATCCACATGCTGGTGTTTGGAGCATGGAAGCATTGCACCCTGTTAGAGCTCGCCTATTGCGATTCCGCAACATGTTTGATTTCCCCCGATTCTTTTAGGAAAATCTAATTTATATCATTCGAAACCACACTCGTTTTGCTGCTAAACTTTGCTCAAGCTACCCATTCTACAGTTAACAGCAAAGCGTGGCAAAATGGCTGGCTATTATGTCAATTCAAGTTACATGTATTTATGCTTAACAAATACAATACTTGACGTAAATCATGTCAACATCATGTCTTGTTTTTCTGCGATAAATGTTGTCCAGCAAAAGAATTAGCGTCTTGCGTCAAGAGACTGCAGTACTTTTATGCGGACTATTGATCGCCCGCACAGTGAGCCCCAGACTGAGCTTGTATGGCAAAAGTAATAATCTTTAATAATTGTGAGTTAATAAACCTGTTAAATTAATTTATTTATAATTTATTTAAATGTTTACTTATATTAAAATAACTAAATAACAACAAAATACAGCTAAAGTACATACAGGTCATACGATACAGCACAGATAACTAAAATTAGGCACGAAAAAAAGAAGCGGCTAAGTGGCGGGCACTGGCGAACATCGCCCAACTTTGACCAGGCTGCTAGAAAGAGGCTGACCTTCACAATGAGGCAGCCTCCTTCTAGCAGCGACGCCGAACGGAGCTCCTATACGATTAAGCCCACTGGACACTCAGGCATGTAAAGGCTAAGGCCAGTGGATGGTGTATGCATGTCGACAGAGGTATAATAGTCAAGCTGTTTAAGAGCACTATAATCGCTTGACGCATGACGCCAATTCACAGAGAGACGTTAATCTTTATCGGAAAACAAGCTCTAAGGAAACACGGATTTACGTGTAGATAGCGTATTTTAGTTGTTAATCATGAACACTTGTAACGCGCATTTTTATTTATATAACTTTGCTGTGTTAACTTGTGGGAGTGGACACTTGTTTCCGCGCAAACGTGCGGTTACGGATGAAGAATTTGTTTGTTCCAACAATAAGCTAATCAGTCAGCTTAGCGATATACTAGCAAATGACCTCAATGCATACGACATGAAACAGGAGAGACGAAAGCATGTAGGAGCTAAAAAAAGAGCTGGCTGCAGTATGATCTTAAGCGCTTGGATCTGATTCTTGATACGTTTGCCTTATGCCTAGAACGAGAACAACATACATTTCTGCAAATCAACTCTGGCATCGATATTTACGTTTATATATAGCCCAGCTCTAGTGAAAAGCCGTGCGCGCAAAAACGAATACGACGGTCGCACTTTAACACATATTGCTGTATACGTTTGTAGAGCGTACCGAATCGTCTGTGCAAACGGTACGTAAGCGACTCTACTTCTAAGCGTGAGTGTATTCTACTGGAGCTCAGATGTGTGACTGGTATTAACACGAAAAAGTACCACCTGAGATAGCTGCTTTGACATTTACCGCGTTATTGAAATCTTAAGCACTGGTTATGCTAGAATTGGCTGGAAGTTAGTATGTTCTTACTCGGTTTACCGCTGGTTTACTCTCTCTCTTTCCCTCCTTTCCTCCCTCCCTGTCCCTCAACTAAACAACGCTTGACTAAGAGCTCCTTACCTTGTAAAATGGCATTCATTAGACGTATAGAATAAGAGCAAACTACCCCAGATGTGGAAGAGGGAGAGCGAGAGCGAGAGAGAGAGAATAATGGCAAAAAGTGGGAGGCGCTTGAGTAGTTGACAAGCTTCGTCATGACTCAACAAGAGGACGCAAGAGAAGTGGAACCGCAAGACAAGGTAAAAGGGCAAGATGGATAGAAAGCTGGATGGATAGGACGATGCGTGGTGTAGAGAAAGAGACTAACAGAGGCCATGAAGGAGTCAGGCGAGAAAGACAGACCACGATGCAAAAAAGCGGTCGGTCGGTTGGTGGGTTGGTTGCCGGTTGTGCGTTTTTTAGAAGGCGACCTGCTTCCTCCTCCTCCTCGAGCTAGTGGGTTGCAGGGCGAACTCGACTAGAATGCAAACGAGCCGCCTAACACCACTGCATTTGTCGCCTGCCTGCCGTAACGCCGCTTGCTGTATGCGTGCTGCTGCTGCTATTCTTCGGGCTTTGGCCTGTTGGCGGTGCTGTTGTCGTCGCTGTCGTCGTCGTCGTCGTCATCATGACCTTCGCAGGACGGGTTGCAGGACCAAGCAGAGTTGGGGGGTTGTGGAAGAGGTTCGGTATGCGTCGGCTTTGTACGTGCTTCGCGGAAATGTCTGTCCGCTCGCTGGCGGACCTCTTGGTCCGCAAAGCAGGCAGCCAAACAGGCAAGTCGGGCTGTAGATGGGGAGTAATCCCGGATTCGCTTTTTCCCGGACACGCTTCCAGCGACGCCGCCTTCATGACAAGTGCCTTGCAAATGTATGACGTCGTTTTCTGTTCTACTTGCTTTTCTTCCTCGTTTCCCTCTTCCAATGAAAGCCGTTGCCGCCACCGCCGCCGCCGCCGCTCCCACTGCCGTGGATAGCCAAGGGGTTAGGGGGCCCGGCGAATGAGAAATCGCGTGGGCAAAGAAGCTAGCTGCTGCTGCCTTTTGAGCTTCGACAAGGCGACCAAGTGAGTCAATGAAGCTCTTTTCTGCAGAATGCTGCTAATAGCAGCGTTGGTACAAAAATAGTCTTGGAATTCTCAACATGCCTCATTTAACCGTCGGCGACACGTGCATATTGTTCTTGATATGTTAGAGTATACAAACAGTTTAATACAGGTATGCGTTTATATATATATATATATATATATATATATATATATATAACTTTACTAGAAATAAAGTATAGTTAACTGCATGTCCTCGAGTTCTTTCTGTTAACAGCGGCAATGTGAGGGCAGCTAATGCATCTGGCTCACTAACAGATGGATGCGCACTTGGCTTGAACTTCTATTCAACTGTGGCTTCCAATTTCGCCGCGTTTGGGCAGAAAGTAACAATAACTCTTTTCTAATAATATCAATTGATAAGAATGGTAATAAATCTACCAATATTGGTGAAGAAACATCAACAAAAAGTATTATCAACTAGTCCGCTTTCGGGTAGGTTTAAGCCAAAGGTATCAGTGTTAAAAGCCTAAACTAACCCGGCCACCTGAGGTAAAAATTATATATATATATATAAATATATATTTCCGTTGAACATTCCCCATCTAGCAGCACCTGGTAGCACAAAATATGGGCTTAGTAAGCGAGGTTTTAAATCTTTCATTGTGTGCCGCTGTTAGGTCTAATGTCTGGACGCCACAAACTTCGTTAATTTTTTTAATTCTGACTTATTTGGAATGAGCGTATTCATTGCAATTTTCACCATTTCTGTTGTTTGCTCCACGGATGCTGTTTTTGTTGTTGTTACTAATGCTGGCCTTGCCATTACAGGCGGTGGCAGTGGTAGTAGGAGTATTAGTGGTGGAAGTGTTCTTTTTATTTTGATTATTATTGATACTAGTTGGTCGTTGTAAGAGCTACTGTTGCCGCCCTTGTGACTGACGCCCGGACTGTTTGTTGTTGTTGTTGTTGTTGTTGCTGTTATTGTTGCTGTTGTTGCTGCTGCTGCTGCTGCTGCTCTTTATTCGTTGTTTTTTCGTTATTGTCGTCTTTCACAATTTGACTGCCTGCGCGCAGAGCAAAACGAAGCGAATAAAGCGGCTGGCTACCGTACGACTGAGGAGGCTATTCGTTTCTAGAGGTAAAATTCGAATTTGTATTCATGCTCGAGACGACGCGCACGCGTAGTCGCCTGAGCAAGCGAGCGTCTATTTTCGAGTTTTGCCAGCGCTCAACGGCCTTGACTTGACTGGCGATGCTTGCCAACCGCGCTCGTTCATGTCTGCCGCCCGCCCGCCCGCCTCGGCCCCGTCTTCGGTCGCGTCTCTTCCTACTCTGGTCAATGGCAAACGCCAAAAACGTTGGCGTAGGCAGCGCATTCGTCCTGCCTGGTGAACGAAGAGAGCATGGCGCGTTGAAAACTACGGCCAATCGTAACAATAGCGACGGCTGCACTTTGAGCGAGCGAGTCCAGCAAGTACGCAAAGCGTCCAAGTCTTGCTCTTTGCGTGTCCTCCTTCTTCTCTTCGTCTTGTCGTGCTGTTGCAGATGATGGCCTCCCTTCTGGATGAATTCTAGTCCATCTATTTCCTGTGCACTGGCCGGCCCCGAGGGGGGGGCGAGACGAGTCGTCTTCGACGGTTTTCGTAGACGAGTTGCGTATGTAGAATGGCGTCACGCTCATTACATCCTACCAGGACTTTTCTACTAAGAGTCTCCATCTTAACGACCAGGGCCATAGGCCAGGGCGGGTCTACAGCCGGCGTCACAAACAGCTACCCACCACATGGTGTATGTTCCATTGAGTCATCTTTCGAGGTGGTGTCTCGACGGCGGTGGTGGCGGCTGATGTCTACGATGCTGTATTGTGACCGGGCTACCGAAAGCCCGGTCAAGACAGGTGCCGACAGGCATTGGGATTACCTTCTTACGCTGCTTTGACACTATCGCCCCGGGGTGTGCTAAAAGGGCGAAGTGTTACAATGTTCAAGTTGAGCTTTGCCACGGAATGACAAAACGAGCCCTGGGGGGGTCATTGCAATCAAGCTTGCACATTACACTAGATATCTGAGGCCTTGAATATGCGTGTCAGTGAAAGTAACCTACCTGTGATTTCTGATAACCGCATGCGTATGTAATGCCTAACAAAACATGTAATCATCCACTAGAACTGGATAGTTTTAACCATAAGAAATCTGGATCTTTTAGGAGAACAGACAGCTGTTACAGATAGTAAACAACGTATTGGTCGCGGTCAGTCCCGACAAGAAGTTGACCTGCTAACAAAAACGTATTTTTAAATGTATTTCAGCAAAGTCATTTAAGGGATCAATTGAGGTGATAATCGTGACAAATAGGGTTGGTATCAGAGAAGCCTCTAGAGGTATGGCGAGATTAAATGCTGGTTGCACCCAGCTGCTGTCTTACCATTGTCGTCGTATACAGTTAGATAGTATTTTGAAGCTTTGTACCGTCTAATAGTCTCTATAAGTTAAGATGCGCGATAAACAACAAACGGCTATAGCTATAAGCGTAAGCATAAAGAAAAAAACACAGGGTCTACTCAGTGCCCTGTGGAGTGTCATATTATCGCCTACTGGGCTTCATTTAAAAAATAATATATATATATATATATATATATATATATATCGGCAAAATTAGAGAATTTTTGTTTGTCAGCTTATAGGCTGACATGCTAACAGGTAAAGTTTTTAGCCTTCGATGACGAGAAATCCGTTTGTCGGACTCGGAAAATCAAGGCACTGCTATTCCTTCTCCCTGTTGTAAACGCAGCAATGTCAGAAGCAGGACGAAGAAATAGGCGTAACAGTAGCGTGGTAACAGAGCAAAGGAATCTGCAGGCAGCGTCGCCCGGTGATTTCTAGATGAACGGCCGGAAACGAGTGCATTTGGCAACAAGTCGATGTGGACGAAATTTGTTCTTCGAAGAGCAAGTCACATAGCTCGTAAACGCCTCTTCAAGGCGCTCATCCCTCGCTGCCAATGTACACCATTGAATCGGTATTCGTATGTGCAAGCTCGTGTCTGTGTGTCTATGTGTGCGCGTGCAAGCAGAGACGTCTTTCGCCAAGAATGACTCCAGGGTTCCGAAATCTGTCAATTGTGTGGCGTGGCGTACAACCAGTCCACCCAGTCGTTCGGCTCAGGACTTATGCGGTGAGAATATCATTAGGGCGCATCTTAGGCAAGCGACCCCACCAACCTCCGAACTTTGAGGAAACCCGGGTCTTGGCAGGCAGCTTTCAGCGGTCGTTTACCTCATGCGGGCTCCCTTATATTGGTGGACAGAAGCATGGTGTCCGTAGCAACAGCTTTACTAACACATGTAATTTTTTTGTTCGCAATTTTGTTTGCAAATGTAAATCGCAAACGCTTCGTTGCATACATGCGGGACGCTTATATCTAGCTTTTATGCTCCAGCAGTCAAACGCTTCTTAGCATTTCTCCTTATTGTAGCGACATGGACTTCGATTTTAGTTAAATTTAAACAACAAGGGTCCTCTAAAGTTCCATTGTGACAAAAACGCTATTTAGAAACAAGCCACACATTCTCAGTCACACTTCCTGCACGTCTAGTGTACCCCTAAACAGCCATACAGGTGCCAACTTAATGATAGCTACATTAAACATTTTAATAGAGGTCATTTTTTCTAATTATAGATAGTTTTTTGTTCCCAACGGGCTTGGAATTGGCGTGAGGGTGTAGAGTTTAGTCAGCGGTCCTTGTAGAAGCATGGCCACTCCGCAATATGGTTTATTATCTAGACACCATGAACATCGTTCAAATAAAATTCTATTAACAACGGAAATTGAAACGGCAATACACCGATATATTAGAGCCGAATGATAACCCCCAGCGACAATCCTAAATGCCTTAGCTATATGCAATGTAGCTGTAGAGACAGAATGTAGTTTCGACGTTTCAGGAATTTGCAGTTTCGATGCAAAGACTGTGCGGCAGTGAAATCTCATCCTACGACTAGAGTTTGGTCTGCCCTTCGACCTCGATTTTTATTGGTCGCCGCAATCACTCTGCATAAACAACAATGCGCCTCTTATCTTGCATCTCTAGCTGTGACAAGTCTGCTAGTTTATACCAAGCGCGTGGTTCAAAAGCGTTCAGCTGATAAACTACCCTTTATCGACGCGACCGGCGCTATATATAATATATATATATATATATATCTCCCTCTCTCTCGATTTCTGACCCTCGGCCAAGATTTTACGTCCACGGGACTGCTTTTCGCATTGCTTCATAGACGAATTCCCATAAGTACAAATGTGCAACGGTGGGGCTCGAACCCGCGCACCTGCTATGTGTCTCCTCCGGTTGAGAGGCGCAGACAAATGCACCCATCACGCCACCGGGCTTGACACTACTACTACTTCTACTAGACTACAAAATCTTTGCTTCCACAAACAGGAAAGGTTAGGTTAGTGCCGACAGAAAAGTCGGTGTGGCGTACACACAGGAGGTGAGGCAAGGCTCAGCAGGGTAAAAAAACGACTGAAATTGAGCTGGTCAGATATAGCCAGAGATCTGCGCGAGGAGGTGGCGGGAGATTAAACAGGCGAGCATCGAGGAATAAGGGACGGCGCAATTTTATCACTTCTATGGATGCCTGGGGAGTCGTACTTCAGCGCTGATCGAGGAGTCACGGGCTGGAGTCGCCCTACTTATTCAATAGCACCCCATCGCTCGGCCATGGGCAGACGCTCAGCCAAGGTGTAACACTACCACCACCATCACCACCATTTTCGCTCGATCCATAACGCTACTAGAAATAGACGTAGAACGACTGCGTATATATATATATATATATATATATATATATATATATATATATATATGGTGTGTACACGGACACACGCGCATGTATGCACGTTTTGAAGAGTAAGATATATATATATATATATATATATATATCTTACTTTTCAAAGATGGAGCTACACCTGCCAACGGTCATGGCTTCTGTGGGCGTTGTTGGTTGCTATAGCGCGTACTTTAACCGAGATCTTGCAAAGCGAGTGATCGTCGTTACAACGGGCTACACATTTCCAATGGCAGGACTAGTGTGTGCTGAAAAAAGATCCATTGGGTGTAATAAAGCCATATGAGTGAGTTCGAGCTGTCCTCGACGGCAATATTCAAATTCGCTGTTTCGATGCTGTTTCTTCCGGGAGGGCACATCCCAGGGACCGACCCAGAGACTCGCCCTGCGCGAGCTGTGGAATCGAAATCCAACAGTTCAGCGACTGAGGCATCTATCTATGAGCAATGAAATGCAACAAACCTCTTTATGGCTCGCTTTAGATGCTCGACACGTCGCCGACAAATTGCAAATCGTGTTACTCGATGAAAGTATCACTTGTTGTTGTCCCCAAAAACGCCAAGAAGTTCTAGCCGTGCGGAACTGCACTGCAATTTCGGCAGCGAAACAAAAAAAAATCGATGAGCTAATGATAAGCTATTTTACGCGTTCGTCGTCCTGACGAAAAAATCAACTGTTTACCGGTCAGCCCGAAAACTCTAAGTCAACAGTCGTACTTGAGAAGACGGCAACGCCAAACAGAAGAATCCATGATACGCTAATGCATCATCAATGTCAATGGGTACTCCCCGTCGCCTTCGCCTTAATACGATAAGGCAAAGGGTGTATCTACACTAAGTAAACAACGCGCGCAACAGCCAGATAAAAGCTTCTAGTAGACACTAAGGTAGTATACATAAAACAAGCGACACGACGGAATGCCAGCTCAGAAAGCCAAGAAGAGAGTTAGCTTCACGACGTGTCCCAGCACCCGCAAATGAAAGCAATGCTTGTAACCTACAGCTGATATCCGCACAAAGTAAGTTACGTGTACAGAGACAGGTGTAAAGTCAAAAGAATAGACGGAATGTAGAATGTATACCATATATAACAACTTCTACGTCTCCCTTGCTAAATAGTTTAAAGCTACCTGCTCGTAGACCAGCGTGACAAGCGGGCATCCATTCCCTTTGATAGAGTTTTCGAAACGCAACAATAATAGTATACTGTAAGGGCAACGCAAAGCAGGTCAAACGAGAACACCAAATTGTAAAACACAAATAATAATAGTGTAGAGTAAGATACCATACTTATCCATAAAGTGCTGTAAATTCGATAAGCATACTAAGCCAAAGCCCAGCAAGAATTCTTAAATGATTCTTACGGAACGCAGCATTATATTCTATATAATTGCCATTACGATCTGCCCTTTTAACCAAGATATTTTTAACAAACGCAAGCCGAATGTACCTCTCACATAACAAAACTTATGATAGCTTAACTGTGAATGCACGAAAAATAGACGTCCAAATGGGTGTAACGATAGTTGGGCCTACAGCTGAATAGACGGATGTAATTAAACATACATCCAAACAATTAATTTTAGAGATCATAATTTATTGGTATCTGTCAGATATTCTTTGAATAGTGCAAATATTATAAGCCAGTTCGACCTACACTGCGGTAGCGGTGGCTACAACTCGTACAACTCTCTCAGAAGCTTCTCTCAATGACGTCATGCTCTGTGAGGAGAGGGAGGCAGAGATTTAAACATGCTGCTCCCGCTGCCGGCCGTCTGCTATAAATGTATGATATATGAAATAAACGGGCTTACTAGCCGTTGTATGTAACCGCCAAGAACGGCTTGTTCACGCCCGTAAATAGCAAATAGAAATCCACTAATTCGCTTAAACAAAGGCTCCCCCGAAACTCTACAGTACAGGTATCTTTCGAGTAAATACGGGTACCTCTCTATCTCGCTGCGGAGCAGTGTATACTCTTAAGTATACACCGCACCGCAACGAGATATTGCCGATGTAGCAATCATTAACAAGACAGATACTCCTATAGGTGTACATATATTTCGAGTTTCAGTCAAATGTCATGATATCACGGCCGCGACCCACATAGTCTTTAGGTTGACACAGATGCCGTAAACTTTTTCGTTCGTTCTCATACTGCGTAGTAGAGTAGTTTTTGGACGTAGCACAAAATAGGTATCGCGGGGACGAGGTCAACAGCATTGGCAGGGGGCCCATGTCAGCGGCAGACATGCCATAGCAATTGCACGTCAACTTGAACAGAAATGAATTGGCGGAGCCAGGCATTCTGCTCATAAAATTGCCCACGTTTAAGATTGACTAGGCTTCAGAACTGCACTGCTAATCTGCATTTCATATGACGCTTAGTAATAGAGCTTCGCCATCTGGCGGCGACGGACAGTGAGGAGCAAATGTGAGCGACTAAATAGACGCGTGCTAGACGTGCACGTAGCCCGCTAGCCACTCAATGCACAGTGGATCACTTTACCGAGAGCTTATGAATACACCATAACCCAAACACAGATGTAGTACTTACAACTGCAGTGTAGCCCTAAACTGTGATGTGGCGAAGAACGAGAAGCCTTACGAGAAGCCTTAGTGTATTCCCTGTACCTGTAAAAATTACAGGCCCTTGGCCCTCTTCATATTAAACATATATCACATGGAAACCCCATGTATTTGCTGGAGTAGCCGTGAGGTTGTCGACCAGGGGCGACAATTTGCAATCAAGTGCATTTTCTTACTGCAAGCATTCAATGTAAAGTGAGCGGATCCCACCAATTCCCCGGCATTGGTCTACCTAGCGTCATATGCGGAGATCTTTACGTAATTTACAGTCTCACTAATATGGAAGAGTACAGACAGACGACCGATTGCTTACGGACAAATCGAGAGAGAACGATAGGTCGACGCCAAAAACTGGTTTGTAAAGGTCGCCAAAAGTTTAAATTTGCATTGACTTTGTCAACTGCCAAACTGTGCCGCACCTTAGGCCGGTTGAAGAGAACACTTGTTGAGTATTGACCTAAAACAATTGCTAATTCCAAGGGCAAAATTTAGTTAAAAGTGTGCTCATCTGATATCATCACATGAAAACAGCGCTGCTCACCTATCATTCGCTGTACTCAGTAGCATCTTCTTCATCTGACGGTCATCGACCTTTGGTTCGTCAAATCGTCTGTAGACGATCGATATTCGTAAAAGATAAAAAAAACGACTGTTAGCTAGGATATCGAGTTTAATGTACATACACCTCGTCAATTATAACATATAAGCTTACTGTACACACAGTAATGAGACGTTCGCTTTTGCAAACGGCATTCTGGTATCCATCCATTTGCAGCCACCAGTGACAATGGTAGCTTGATGGCAAGGAGCCTGTGTTGCACGTACAGAGGAGGGCGGTAGGGCTACGTGCTTTTACAGGCGGCCCTATGCCGGGTCTTCAAATGGCGGAGCACACCGTTTTACTGGTTTTACAGCCGGAAATGGCTAGCATTACTGCTGCTCGCTTTGCGGCGTATGTATGCGCCCTAGCGCATTCGTTCCTCGTGAACTGTTGCCAAATTGTAGCGGCAGCAGCGATGCCAGTCGCCATTTTTCGTCCGCACGGTTAGCTGGTCGCTTAGGTTAATTACCTAGTAAGAGGGGAGTATGACCCTTCAATTCACAGACCCGAGAAACGAAGGAGCGCCAGAAGGCGCGCCCGTGACGGGACCTGGCATACAGGTCAAAAGGGGGCGTCAAGAAACGACGCACACACACACGAAACGCGGCCAGCAGTCTCCGTCGATTTTATCTACTCGACTAGAACGCTAACCTTTTCGACGACATTTTTCGGCGAAACGCCGCAAAGTCAACTACGGCCGTAGAAAACAGTCCGTTCTCTGGCGCACCCCAGACCGTCCACAACAACAATGGAAAGGACAAACGGTTGTTGTTGTCCTTGCTGTCGTTCTCGTGGACATTATTATTGTGTCCTTGTCGCTGTTGTTCGTGTTGTTGTTGTTCCTCTATTTGCTTGTAGCTGCTACGCGTTGTTGTTTTTGTTGTTGTCGGGGAGGTTCTTGTTGCTGTTGTATCTAGAGAGTAGTTTAGGCTGGTGGACACCGACAGAGCAAAGCAAAATGGCTCAGTGCGACTCCTATGTCGGTTGTGCCTGTGCCTGTTCATCGTCGAAGCTTAAAATGGGAACGACTTGCTTTGCCGGAACACAAGGTTAACGGCCGCGTTTAACGCGCGGACGTTAAGACCAAGAAGAAAGATCAAAGCCGCAGCAGCAGCAGCAGCAGCAACAGCAGCCAGCGACCCAGCAACTTCTCCTGTTGACGGCTCGAAACAGTTGCCGTAAATCTTTGCCCACCAAGTACTACCATTGTTGCCGCCCCCGTCGCCGTTAACGACGGGGGCGGTTTCGTAAGCGGTTGCGCATGTTGGACTTCCTGCCCTCTTTGCTCGCGTCAGTCAGTCTGGCTGCTCGTATGTCTGCCCGCTGATTTGACTGAGATTCACCCATTTGACGATTGTTGCTTCCGCCACTGTAGCGGGTAGTGCTGCTGTTGTAGCTATTGTATTATAGCTGCTGTGTCTGCTGCCCTTGTTACGGGTGCCTCTGTTGCGGCTCCTATTGCCGCCGCCGCCGCTGCTGTTGCTGGCCCTGTTACGACGGGCGCCTCTGTTGGAACCCGTATTGCCACAGCTGCTGCTGTCGCCTTTGTACGGGTGCCTCTATTGTAGCGCTTATTGTTGCTGCCCTTGATACGTGTGTCCTTATTGTTGTAGCTCGTATTGCTGCTGCCGCCCTTGTTACGGGAGTCCCTATTGTTGTAGCTCTTATTGTTGGCCCTAACCTTGTTACGGGCGAATTTGTCGTGGCTCCTATTGCTGCTGTCACTACCCTTATTACGGGTGCTTCTGTTGTAGCTTGTATTGCTGCTGATACCATTCTTACGGGTTTCTCTGTTGTAGCTCTTATTGCTGCTGCCCTTGTTACGGCGCCTTTGTTGTGGATCTTATGCTGTCACTGCCCTTGCTACAGGTGCCTCTGTTGTGGCTCGTATTGTTGCTGCTGCTGCCATTCTTACGAATGCCTCTGTTGTGGTTCTTGTTGCTGCCCTTGCGTCTACGGGTGCCCTTGCTGTAGATCTTATTGCTGCTGCTGGCCCGGTTATAGGTGCCTCTGTTGTAGCTCTTGTTGCTGTTATTGCTAGTGCTGCTTCTTTTGTTGCGGACAGTTTGTTGTAGCTCTTGTTACTATTGCTCCTGCGGCCCTTGTTAGGCCCGGGCTCCTCTGCGGCAGCTCTGCTTGCTGCCCCTGTTGCTTCTGCTTCTGCTGCTGCTGCTGTTGCCCCTGTTACGAGTGCCTCTGTTGTAGCACCTATTGCTGCTGTGTTTGTTACGGGTGCCTCTGTAATGGCTCTCTTGTTTCTACGCTCTTTCTGTTGCGGGTTGTTGCCTCTGTTGTAGCTAACTTGTATTGTTGCTGCTGTTGCTGCTGCTGCCGCTGTCCTGGTTACGGCTGGTCTCTCCGTTCTAGCTGTCATCAGGGCATTTTCTTCTAGCGCACGGTTGCTACTCGTGTCTCTTGAAGCTGTCGTTGTTGTCATGATTGCGCTAGCCATTATCTGTCTGCCATTCTGGCGCGGTTCATGTTCCAGCCGTTGCTGCTCTGCTGTTATTGTCGTTGCTGTGGCTATTTGGTTGTAGAAAAATAAACTGTAAGGGCCAGAACTACACGATGGAACTTTAGATTTACACAATATGGAAAAACAGATCATTTTATTTCATGCGTAATTCGACAGAGGAACTCCTGACGAACGCTTTTATTAATAAAGTTTATTTTTTGTATAATACATTAGGTCATTTAATAACCTCTCAGACGCTTCTGCTGTAGTTCTCGAAGTGCTAGTTGTTATACGTTCCCAACCTAGTCACATAGCGCCTCCTGCTCGGTAGTTTCTAAGCAGGCTAGTTTGCGAGAAACTTTGAAGCTCTGGCCTTGTGTTTACATGTGTCACTAATTCTACTCTAAAGTTTAGTCTCATGTCCTTATCTGAACTGCCTTAAGCTACCTCGGAACTTTCCTGACCTTCCAGCCGCTGACCAGGATCCAGCAACCCATGCTGATCAGAGCGGCGATGGTGTACGACGACGAGCTGGCTGCCACCGTGGCAAACGTGGCAGCTCGCAACATGGCCACTTTTTTGGGGGAACGCCTTCCCAAGAAGACGCCACCACAGGCTGTGAAGGGCGCACCGAAGAAGGACAAGAAGGGAGAGAAGCCCGGCAATATGGACACGGCCTCCCAAGTCCCTCCGGAACTTCCGCGACTGTGTCACTTCATGGCCCAGGCGTTGAAAGAGTTCCAGGAGATCAAGGCGCAGCACCAACGCCAACCCGCGGGAGACCAGAGCCTCGGCAGGCGCCAGAAACAGGGCTTCAATGTCAAAGGGAGAACGGGACGTCGCTTCGGGAGCGGCCCCCGTCGCCCCCACTAAACTGTTGTCAGTGGAATTGCGAGGGTTTCGCTTCAGTGATGAGCTGCATTCCCGCAGCTGATCTGGCTGCGTTCGACTTGGTCCTTCTTACCGAAACTTTCGCCACGAAACGTTTTGATGTTGAAGGTTTCTATACTCATCACTGTCTCGCAGCGAAGCCCTCCCGTGGTCGGCCAATAGGAGGAGTTTCACTCCTGATCGGCCCCAGACTTAGTAAGTCAGAAATTCTACTAGCAAAAGACAATACTTTGGTACTTTCCACTCCCGACTTCGCCTTCGTGGGAATGTACAGCAGTGGTGGCGGCGACACCACGCTGGATCTGCTGGACAAGATCAGCCGAGGGTTAGCCTGCGTCCCCGACGACCGCCCGGTGCTCCTCGCCGGCGACCTCAACTGCAGGCTTGACGAGCCTTTACTCTCTTCTCGTACGGAGGCAGTGTTGGCGGCTCTCCAAGAGTATGGGCTCTGGATTTGCTCAGACCGGTCCCTTCCCACCTACTACTCCGACTCCCGAGGCCCCCAAGATAACCCACGGCGACCAGGCAGCTCCACCATTGATATCTTCGCATTCAGGGGTGCCAGCTCTGATATCGTCTTCAGAGGTTGGCCAACGGGCTCGGCTATGATGGGACTCAGGAAACACATTCCCGTCGCAGTCGCTCTGGCTGTCAATCCCGACGCTCTGGGCGCCAGGAGACAGGGCGTGTATAAGGCCATCAACATCGGGCTACTCCGGGAAAAACTTTTGCGGTTCGATCCTGCAGTTCTAGTGGACCTCGATGTGGACGCTCTCTCCGCCATTCTTACCAGCCTCATAATCGATGCAGCTCTTCCCCATGGAGTCTGTTCGCGCAAATCACCGCCCTGGTTTGACAGAGACTGCTATCAAGCAAGGCATTACCTAATGCAGCTTCTGATGGCGTCTAGAGCATGCAACGTGATGAAGAACGCCTACAGCGCGTTTCGGCGAGACTACCGTCTCCTGCTGCAGATAAAGAAGGTGGCCTTCGCCGAACTACAGGAGCAACGACTGGTCCTACAGGCACAGGAGACTCCGTATTCCTACCTGAAGGGGCCGTTCAAGTTCACGAGCTGTCCCATCGCGCCCGTGAAACTTCGATCCTACTTCGAGCGTATGTTCACGAGTGCTTCCACCATCCCGGTCTCCATCCCCGCTACAACTCTTCCCGCAACCGCCTGGGAACAAGAGTTTGCGCGGTCTATTGAGTCATCGTTCTCTGAGGACGAGGTCTCCAGCTCCATTCAGCATCTCAAGAACAACAAGGCGTTTGGCGCTGACCGCGTGAGAAACGAGCACCTAAAGGTGGCCACCTCGCTGGTCCCCCTCTGGACAACTCTCGTCAACAAATGCCTATCCCAAGGACGCATTCCTGAAACATGGAGGGAGTGCATTTTGAAGGTGATCCCCAAGGGTAAAGGCGACCTTCTCCTTGAGTCATCATGGAGAGGGATAGCAAAGAAAAGCTGTGTGTACAAGCTGTTGTCGTCTTTGCTGTACAGGCGACTGTCCTCGTACCTGGAAGTCAGAGGGGCGCTCCCACAAGAACAACACGGCTTCAGACGGCACAAGTCAACATCCACAGCATGCGGCGAACTTCTAGATGAGATAACTTCATCGTTGCAGAAAAAGCGGCGGCCACTGCACGCCGTCTTCGTGGACCTAAAGTCCGCGTTTGACGTGGCACCTAGGGACACCGTGTTGGAGAAACTCGCCCGCTTCGGCATCGGCCGACCACTGCTCTCCCTCCTGGCATCGATTCTCCAACCCAACTCTATCGCTCTGGATGATGGAGTCTGTGAGCATCCGCCATTCCTCCAGACCACGGGGTACCCCCAGGGGGACAACCTGAGTCCCCTGCTCTTTGCTGTTCTCCTAAGCGACCTGCCCGCCCTTGTCAAGGAGCTGTATCCCATGGTGGGCATTCTTCTATATGCGGACGACATCGTCATGTTTAGTCGCATCAGGCGGGACCTCCAGGCTTCCATCAAGGTGCTGGAGAAGTACTGCGACAACAACGGCATGTGTGTGAACGCGTCGAAGACCAAGGCTGTCAAGTTCAGGGCAGGAGGCGCCCTCGCCTCTCACGATCGTCTTCGACTACGCAACTCGCCCATTGAGTATGTGAGCAACTTCTGCTACCTGGGGGTGATCTTCTCCAGCAGGGGTGTGTGCTTTAGCAAGCATATCACCGAGCGCGTGTCAAAGAGCGTCGTAGCCATGGCGACGATCGGCGAGCCACAGAAGCTCTTACTGTCGACCGCCCTTCAACTCTTCCACCTCAAGGTATCTTCGGTTGCCTCCTATGGAATCGATGTCATCTGGGAGCACCTGTCGGCACATCAGCTGGACCAACTGGACAAGGTCAAAGCAACGTTCTTGAAGAGGGTCTTGGGCTTACCGCGGAACGCCCAGAACCGACTGGTGTATGCGTTGGCCGGGACAGGACCATACCTAGAGGACCTCGTGCCACGCTTCCAGCTCCGGCCCACACCTGCTCTTCAATCGTTCAGGACTACCTTCGCAGAGAAGATGCGCGAAATCCCCACGGATTTCTACCGAACTCGAGCCATGACATCCTCTGCTTGGAAGGAACCCCTGCAGAACCTCCGACATGTCATCACTCGATACGCTGTGCATGGCTTCCATCACCAGCTTTGTTCGCAAAGAGACTTTCACGAGCCGCAAGCAACCTGTATATGTAGACATTGCCTTCAGCATTGCCCCCGATATCATTTCGAGGGGTGCCAGAGCTTGGATAGCCTACGACGGTTGGCAAGGGAAAGTAACTAATTAACCATTGTTTTTAACCATTGTTTTTAAATCATATGACATGTAATATACCTTTTTGGTCAATAAATGAGAAATGATGATGATGATGGAACTTTCCTGGGAGTGATGGGCTGTTTAGCTGGCGCCAATGTCTACCTAACATGATGCGTCGTACGCATTCACTTAGAATAGTGTAAAATGCAAACGTTTATAACAATCTAACTGTTATATTACTCGGTCAACCTTTTTCATTGACCCCGACCATGCCACTGACGTAAACCGCATGCCAGTTGTTAACGGGGATTTTATTCTACAATGTGGGTGCTGGTGCAATGTACAGCAAAATCTGAGCCTGTGTTTTGCAAGTTATTAATCTAGCTACGCTACGGAACCAGACACCTCTGGGTGTTTCCGCAATTGGAGGTGACATGCCTACTCACTGGGGACCATTTAACCTGTTCATGCAATATATCAATGTTATGTATAAGCACAATGGCCGCGATATCATAGCACACAGAATAATCAAATAATTCTGCGTTATATACTCCACGACCTGGAGAGTGGCAACCTCTAAGTAAATAACCGTGTGCTTTACAGGCCGATACAATGATGTCTGCTGCCGGTTCGCAGCAGAATAAGGGTATATATTAAACTCTAGATTATGTTGAAGTAGACATTAGGCCGCGATTGTCTTCTGGAGCACCTTTAAAAGGGTAGTGCTAAATGGAGGAATCACTCGACAAGGCTAAATTGGTGATAATATTGAGCATTAAAACCACTAGCGTACATGTGTGGTAATCGATAACGAGAAGGTTTTAGCTGCAATTCTAGTCCACATCTAGTCCGCAACTATTTATAGCGTCACAGTCCCAGGCCGTAGCGCCATTGTCCCTTCAGGTCGTTTTTGTTATTATTAGAGCTACGCAAAATTAGCCATATATACACATTTTAATATGTTCTGAAGGCTGACGACTGTCGAGCTAAAGTACGGTTCCTTTCTGTGTCTCTTTGCCAACGACAAGGCCGTCCGCAAGACTAAGGCTGTAAGCAATCTATTTTGAATCATTCAATCCAGTTGTTGTATATCAGCCGCTTTCGTCCGGTATTTTACTTACCCTGCGTGGAAATCACTTCTGTATATTTTTTCCAGGATGGCACACCTGACAACTAGTCTAACAAAAGATTACCAGTGAAACTACATGTCATTCGTATAGCCTCAGATATACATTTATGTTTTTGACACAGAATACTATTAGAATTCAGTTGCACACTAGCGAGCATTATCTGCAATAATCATTTTAGTTCTGTTTAGTTCACGTAAGTTACGTATAATACACACTTTATGTATAATACTATCGCCGTAATCATTTATCTCTTTATCCTTCCGGCATTTTGCTTCGGTGCGCCGCATTCCTTTGCAATAGTCTGTTTATTAAAGGTTCGTCCTCCCAAAATGAAATTGTTTTCTCAATTATTTACGCAAACAGGGTGCATCTTCAACCAGCCACAACCAGCCTGTTTATAGTCCTATTGTCAACGTAGATGTACTCGGGTGTTCTTCTTGGTTTCTCGACCTGTACGCAATTTGTTCGCACAAAGATAAGAACACCACTCCCTCTTCGTTCACGGTCTCTTCTAAAAACAGTTACGACCTTTCGTTTGGGCAAATGAGTTGTGGCAATACTGTCAGTTGACCACGTTTGGACGACTATGTGTTATGTGTGAACAGTTTAGCTTTGCAAGTTTATTGTTTCTGTGTCTCTTTTCCTCTTTGTGTGAGTAATTCCGGTCATAATTTTTCAGTCATCGGTCATTGGCCCTCTCCAAGGTTTTGTGAGGTTTCGGTTAGTCCCAGTATCACTGATAGCCTGTTTCATCTCATGCTATTTCGTTGGATCTGCGATCTTCCCGAATCGACCTTCAGGGACCAATATGCAAAATGATAAGTTTCTGTTAGAGCGTGTTTTTATTCTAAGTACCTTCTCCACCGGGATATTGCACAATTTAACCAGGCTGAGCATTTCGCTAGCTTATGCATCAAGTCTTACTCCAGTTTCAAATAGTATTTTCGTCGGAGGATTTTTTTCGCTGCTATCCCATAGAGGTTTGTTAATACTGCGGCTGCCAGCACCAGGCGCCGCTATCTATTTACAAAAGGTTTCTTTTATTGTCGTTGATCATCAAATTTTAAATGTCGACGGGACGAGGTAACAAGTATGATCATCGGCTCTTGCACTACGAGTCACGTTTTCGTGCTCAATGCGACACATCCACTTCGAAGCAATCGTTTGTAAAATATGTCGTTGCTTAACATTCTAATAAATGCAGATATTCTTGTTTCAATAGCAAATATTTTTTAAACTCAAGTGAAAAATGATACGTTTTTTTACTGACAAATTATCATTCATGTATACAAAGTAATATTATTACAAAATAATTATAGAGTGAGCTATACATTTAAATACTATATACATACATACACGGTGTGTTCAAAACGTATCGCGACTTTTGAATTTTCGCGGGTTACGTATATTCGAATTTCGATTTTTTGTGGCGTTATGTTGGTACTCATGTCTCTCACTTATGCCGACAAGCTCGGCCATTTTAAATGTTCACTTAATTGTTGACAGCTGCTTTGCTTGCACGTGTTTTGGATCGTCTTCGATTTTTACCTATTCAAAAAAATGGATCAAAGAACCTGTATCAAATTTTGTGTGAAAAACAAAATTAAGTGCGCGGATGCATTCCGAATGTTGACTGTGGCATACGGAGAAGCTACCTTGGACCGAAGCAACGTTTATCGGTGGTACAAAATGTTCTCAGAAGGCCGAGAAGATGTGAACGACGAAGAGCGTGCCGGACGCCCGAGCACTTCAACAACAGACGAAAAAATTAATGAAGTGGAGAAAATGGTATTGGCCAATCGTCGAATCACCGTTAGAGAAGTTGCTGAGGACCTAAACATATCGATTGGCTCGTGCCATTCGATTTTTATCAATGATTTGGGCATGAGACGGGTCGCCGCGAAATTCGTACCAAAATTGCTCAATTGCGACCAAAAACAGCATCGCATGAACATTGCTAATGAGATGTTGGACTCTGTCCGCGACGACCCAAATTTGCTCCAGAGGGTCATAACTGGTGACGAATCGTGGGTTTATGGTTATGACGTGGAAACCAAAGCTCAATCATCTCAATGGAAGCTGCCGCACGAACCAAGACCGAAAAAAGCGCGCCAAGTTCGGTCGAATGTGAAAGTTTTGCTGACAGTTTTCTTCGATTGCAGGGGCGTGGTGCATCATGAGTTCTTGCCACAGGGTAGAACGGTCAATAAGGAATATTACCTGCAAGTTATGCGCAATTTGCGCGAAGCAATCCGCCAGAAACGCCCGGATTTGTGGAAGAACAAAAATTGGCTTTTGCACCACGATAACGCCCCTGCTCACACATCGTTGCTTGTGCGCGAGTTTTTGGCCAAAAACAACACACTAATGATGCCGCAGCCACCGTATTCCCCAGATCTGGCCCCCTGTGACTTTTTCTTGTTCCCTAAACTGAAGAGGCCCATGAAAGGACGACGTTACGCTACGCTTGACGAGATAAAGACGGCATCGAAGGAGGAGCTGAACAAGGTTAAAAAAAATGTTTTTTTGAAGTGCTTCGAAGATTGGAAAAACCGTTGGCACAAGTGTATAATATCTCATGGGGATTACTTTGAAGGGGACAAAATAGATATTCATGAATAAATGAATAATTTTTGAAAAAACACAAAAGTCGCGATACGTTTTGAACACCATATGTATGTGTATATATATAGCAATTCACAGAGAGAAAGAGAGAGAGAAGAGATCAAAGGAGAGAGGGGAGAGAGAGAAATCATCTCTCTTGCCCTAGAGAGTTGCAACAGTACCTCGGTTAACCCGCAAACGTTTTGCGAGCAGGCCACTTTTTGGAAAGCCAAGTCGAAGCTGGAAAAGCTGGAAGAAGCTAGCACGTGGTCTGTTATTATATGCTTACGCGCAGATGTGCCGGACACGTACGCGCGAACAGAGCCGATCTGCCTACGTCATTAAACTGCCATCATGGCGTTATCGATGGTTGATGAGTCCCATCAATATCGATCTTTGGCTATTTGCCCCTCTGGCAGCCTTTACCACGCCGTAGTGGTAGTGCCGCCGATAGCGTGCCCTGCTATCCACCGCCTTCGTCCTCTGCGCTTCTTCGCAGCCGCGCAGTATGTGGAGCGGGCGAGTGAGGCTTTGGAGCGTCTATATTAGAAAATCGATCTCTCTTTTCCGTCACACGGACATCGCGTGGCGCCGCTACTACTTATGTGGTGGCAACAGTGGCTCTTCTGGCCGCGAATTCGGCTCGATACATCTCGATACCAACAATCTCTCACATGACCTCAACGAACGACTTAAAATTCGTTCGTACGTTCAGTGACTTTGAGTTCTCAACCCTGTCTTCTTTCTGTGTCTGTCTTCTAAAGCCCAGGTTTAGGGTTAGGCGTGACTTGGGTTGGTTTAAGTAGGAAAACAGTTTTACAGAACTAGCACACGAACATCCCCGAAATTGCTTTGTAACAGCAAGAGCAGCGATAACGCACCACGTATTAGGGGACTGGGTACACTTAAGGTACAAACATCACTGCAGCATCCCTTACTATACCTTGTTATACTGGCTTATAAGCCAGCCGTCTTATAAGACAGTTAGAAGGTAGACAGCATTATAGAATAGGAAACGGCAATAAAAATAGTACTTCATAGCGACACATGAGGCGTACACAGTGCCTTCTATACAATGTGGTCTCATGATGTATGAAACTGCGAATTTCACTTATAATTTACATTCTAAGTACACGAGTTAGCAGCAACCCTCAAAGCTAAATAACGAAAGCATTATTCTGCAGCCGATTATTGCTAATAATATTTCTGACAAATACTTAGTTTCCAATAGAAGCAAAATTGTTTTCTTGTGACATTCATCTGCATTATATGTGCGTGTTCTCATGCTTCATCATAACCCTTATAAGTAAAAATATTTTAAGTTGTTTTTATTCTACACTATCTATTGTTTGCTGTTTGCAATGTTTCTAATTATAGACATCCAGTACGGACTTAGAATCGCCATAAAATATATACTCAATGTATCGAAAGCCGGACGCATTAAATTATGTAGGGTTTATCACAGTTCTAGTGAGTGCAGGGCTTCTCACTCTCAGCGGTACGGTCATCATGTATCCGAGATGAGCATTGCTTCTACATCCCAAAACAGTGATTAAACCAGCAACGCCCCGGTGGACCACGTCAACCATGACTAACTCGCTAGACCCCTAGACCACGCCGCCATTACCATAAATTTCAATAACCCTATGTGTTATCGCGAAATAATTACGTTAAAATCGTGAAAAACACAGCGATTATACGCTACTAGCCAGAACCTGGACTTGCATTGCTAATCTGTTTAGGCAATGTCTTCATGCAGTAGTTCGGCAGTGGCACTTCGAAACGTGCCCTGCACTGCTTAACTAGACCCTGTTGGGCCCATTTGGGGCCAACTGGGTGGTAAGCGAGTAACCAAAGAAGGCCAGTCGAATACATCTCGAAGTTTCAAGGGCTACCTTACACCTGATACTATGACACTGTAAGTATAAATAATTGGCACTTTGGTTTTGTTCGCCGGAAATGGATCTGATCTGAATATCTCTCGCTCTTGCAAATATTTGTCGACCAGGTATCTCCTTGGCCGATAAGATCCTTTCAACAATTGCTAAGACCTTGATCTAGCCACCCGCCTTTGGAAAAGTGCAACTAATACCTTTTACATTCCCGTTAGGGTGTTTGTGTGTTGCCTTTATCCTTTGGCCAAGCTCAACAGTGCAGTAGTGTGTTATTTGACGAATCCTCAATTACATCGCAGTAAGAGCAAAGCGTTGTCTCTTTGCTGTATTCGTAGGCTTTAAAGCGTCTAAGGTGATAATCTTAGCCCTATGCTAATTTCGGTACTGGTGACCGACCTTCTTGAAGAGATATAAATCGGCACACGCGGGTAGACGTCATTATGTATGCAGATACTTTGGTGCTATGCTCTCGCAGCCGATTTTATTTGCAAAAATCCCTTGCGACCTTGCTACATTACGTCCACCGGAAGAAGTTGGAAGAATTGACGAACTTCGCTTTGGTTGAAAATCTATCGAATTTGTCTCACACTTCTCCTACCTAAGAGTTATGTTCTCGTCTCGAAATACACATTTTCCGAAGCACATTGATGAAAAACTCAGAAAGGGCAACAACCCTTTCATAGAACCCGAGAATTTCATAAAATATCAGTGGCTTCTTATGTAATCCAGGTCCGACATTATATATCGAAGTTGAACTTCAAGGCGGTTCCAAAGGAGAGGACCAAATCAAGGCTACTTTCAAAAAAAGCTATAAGAGTCTACCGCACTAGTCTCAAAGGGTTAGTCTTACTGGCGTCGTCTCCGCTATATGTTGAGAATTTACAAAAGATACACGTCGTACCGAAAACGGCAGCTTTCAACAAGTACGTGTCTAAATATGTGTATTCACACCCTTCGGCAGGGGGGCTTTATAAGGATTACCAACATTTAGTAACAAACGACCATTTGGCGATTTAGATGTTTGGCTGTACATAATTGCACTTGCGGGCTGTGTACAACGCGAACATTTGATTAACAATATTTTTCCTGGCTACAGCTTTAACCTGAATATTGATACTAGAGCGAGTTATCGGCGTCATGACTTTGAAGAACTTATTAAATCTATAAGGCTGCTAACATATCCTGGTCAACATCTATTAATACTTTCAATATAACGGCTATGCCCATGCACTCAACAGTATTTCTGCTAATGTTGCAGCGGTAGGCAACACACGTCTTAGGAACGCCTTGTATATTTTGGCCAGAATTTTCTTATCACACACGAGTCCCTGATGTCATACGGGCGTATAATAATTCCGGGAGAACATATTGCTTTTACATTGTAACATACAGGGGTGCATCTTTAATCAAAAACGAGTGCAATATCCAAAGCAGTCGCCTTATAGCAGCCGTTAACGCTTCAAGTATATGGGTTATATAGTACAAGGTGTCAGATGTCAGTTTTTTTCGACTCTTTAATTGCCTTCGTAACGGTTAATTTCTCTGAGCCTAGCATGTATCTGTGTGCAGGATTATTGTGTTTAAAGTGTTGTAGTGCAGCACGTTTATAAATCGATAGTTTAAAATCAAGGGCTTTACACCACTTTATATATTTGTCTAGCGTCGCTTAAAACGTAACTGTGTGTGTTGCTTCCATTATCTACAGGTATATACATTTTGACATTATCAGCATGCATTTTTACATGAATAACTTGAGGTAATAGATGCTTCAGTGAGTCGGTATAGAGTATGCACATTAGAGGACCGACAATGGTTCCCTGCAGATAGTCCGAGGTAAACTGTGCCGTAGATGCCTATCGTTCACTATGGCCCTAAAGAGCCTATAACATACGAAAACCTAAATCCAAATAACTATATGACTACCCACTTCATATTGCGGCAGGGTATTGAGCAGTTTAGAGTGTGTGATAATCTCAAAAGCAGATTTTAAATCGAAATACGCGCAGTCAAGCGGTCTGCGCCATTTATATCATTTTTAACGAGAGCCCAATTATTTTGAGTCTCAAGTAACTGTAGGAGCGCAGAATAGGCAAAACGATGTGCGAGTTGTTTCCTCAATATTATACTTTGCACTTGTGAGTCCGTACATCTCCTCTGCTATCAGAATAATGGCAACCTCCACCGACTGGGCAACGGGGGTCTCCCTATTGAACTTCATCATGAGAACAAGTCTAGAGGACACCTGGTGATCACGCTTCCAGTCGAGTCAACCTACCCTGGAAGTGATCCACGATGTTCGCGAGGTTCTCGTAGATCTAAGAGAAGGTCAAGCCCGGTGGCGCGGTGCATTCGCCTGCGCCTCGCGACCGGAATAGACGCATAGAAGCGCGGGTTCCAGCCCCACCGTTGCACATTTGTATGTATGGGGGTCCTTCTATGAAAAATGCGAAAAGCAGTCCCGTGAACGTTAACTTTTGGCTGAGGGTCAGCCTAAATAGTTTAAGATCTAGGAAAACATTGAAACACGGGTTTCCCCTCTCTTAGTCTCAAGGTACTGTTACATAATTTCGAACTAGGAAGGGGTGGGGAAGGTCATAGGTCATCATTTTTAGTGGGTATTACACGGTCGGCAATGGATTAAGTCAAATGTACTCTCTGCCCGAGTTGGGTCCCACACTATCCGTCAAGAACATTGACAGGTTAGCGTAGAAGCATTTCCTCATTTAAAAAAAAGATCTCTGCTATTATCTTCTCAAAGGGTTTGTATGGAACGGAGGTCAGCAAGACGGGCCTTTTATGATTAATGTCGCTTTTATCATTGCGCTTATGCACAATGCATACTCGAAGAGATTATTGGTTGAAATTTAATGATTCTAGCCAATTTCCTTCCATTTCTAAATTGAATTGCTTTTATTTATTTTAATAAAATCGGCTGCGGGAGCATAGCACCAAAGTATCTGCATACATAAGGACGTCTACCCGCGAGTGCCGATTTATATCTCTTCAAGAAGGTCGGTCACCAGTACAGAAAATAGCATAGGGCTAAGATTATCACCTTAGGCGTTTTGAAGCCTACGAATACAGCAAAGAGACAACGCTTTTCATTTACATTAAAAAAAAATCCTCTTCAAGGTGCCGGCCAAAGATAATCAACAGTGGCACACAGACATTATAGTTACACTTCTTATACACGATGACCGAGATACCGTCGTGGGATGGCGCTACGCTTGTTCGCTAAGCCGCGCAGATGCCGTTTGATGTTCTCCGAAGAGGAATCGGCGTTATTCACCACCTGCACGCTGGATGGCTCCTGCAGGAGGACAGCGGGGTGAGTGTTTTGCGATTGCGGCTCGGCGTGCGCTTCATACGTCTTCGAACATACTTATGGACAGCGCTAAACGCGGCAGACCGAGCAACACTGCTCTCCTTAATGACGCATTTTCTATGGAGCATCATCTGCAGCTTTTTCTAAAATGTAGGCCCTCGCTCCGACGTAGCATAACTCAGTCGTTGAGCAGTCCGTTGGATGTTGGAAGTTTTTTGTTTTTGTTTTGGGAGGTTTCGGGAATGCATGATGCACATGCGCCACTAGCACCCTGCGTGACTAGTGTGAGACTCGCAAACCCACTAAAACCCGGATTCCTCCCCACCCCCCCAGGCTCGGTATTACTTTGGCATTACATCGAAGCCGTGGGAGAGGCGTCTCTGCCGTTCTCCTTCAATCAGCTCTATCCCTGACTATCAGCCCGCATGTCTACCTGCGGTTGGATAGAGGGATGCCATTTTGTAATCCGACCTGTGAGGGTGCGTCGAGACCATGAGGGCCTGGCTGCTCCCCACCCCCTCCCCCCTCCCTCGGCTTCTCGTCTCGACCACACTCCCGAGAGACCCGCTCAAACCTCTCCCGCCTGGCCGTTTCCTTGGCTGTCTTGAGTGTCAAAACAGCGTCGAACAAGTTCGTCGCCTCCCTCCATGCCTCCGCCGAAGTCATCATATGGGAGACCACCTCCTTGATGGGTCGGACTCTCGGTTGGTGCTGCGTCCCGTGCTTCCCTGAGAGCATCATACCGCAGAACAGTATGCTCTACGTTGTCCGTTTCTCCAGAGTCGCGCAGTACGCAGATATCGCTGATGGCCTTCTTGATCCTTGACAGGTAGCTCTAGAACTGACCCTGTCCGGTTAGAACCTGAGTCGTCCAGTAGGAAAGCTCCCCGTGTCGGCGGTCATACCATGCCCTGAGGTCCGGTATCAGACTCTTGGTCCAGCTCCCTGTGGTCACACCGGGTCTTACCTGCGCCCATTCCTCATGCCAGGCCGATATGGTGGCACTCCTGGCCCTGGTGAGATCCAGAGCTTCGTCTAGATACATTTTACTTCGTTCAGCCACTAGGAGGTCCCATGGCAGCATTTTGGCTAGTACCAGGAGAGCTTCGGTCGAGACTGCTCGATACGCCCGGCTTACCCTGATTGCCAGCGTTCGTTGGGTCGACCTTAGTGCCCCCCTATTTTTCGCCGTCCGCATTGCCATGTCCCTCCAGACTGGCGCTGCGTATAGCGCCGTTGATTCGGCCACCGAGGCCAGGAGTCTTCTTTTCACCTCAGCCACCCCACCGACCCTAGGCATGATCCGCGCCAGATTCAGGGAGACCCTTTGGGCCTTTTCGGCCACGTACTTAACGTGTGCCGATCCGGTCAGTCCAGTGTCTGGCATGACCCCAAGGTACTTTACCTTGTTTCTGATTTCTATCGGGTCGCCCGACATCACGAGGTTAATGCCGGTCGTCCTCGTTCGGCCTGTTAGGTACATCGCCTCCGTCTTGTCGGGTGCCAGTTTCAAGTGATGGGACTCCATCCACTCGGACACCATTGACAAGGCCTCATTGGCGGCGCTCTCCAGGGCTCTTTCGGTCCTGGCCGTTATCATGAGTGCAAGGTCATCGGCGTACGCCAACGTCTCCACCCCATACGGGAGACCTCGGATCTCGAGCACCCCGTCGTAAGCTATGTTCCAGAGCACGGGTCCTAGAATCGAGCCCTGTGGGACTCCGGCAGTAACCTCGTACTCCTGCCCCCCTGCAATCAAGCCTCTGTCATCCAGGTAGGATGAAATCATTCGACGGAGGTAGAGGGAAAAGCCCTTCCTCTTCATCGCCTCCACAATTACTTTCCAATTCATTGTGTTGAAGGCATTTTTGACATCCAGGAGGATCAGGAGCACAAATCCCCTTGTTTTAGGGGTCTTCATAGTCTCCTCACCCGCCCGTTTCAGAACCTTCTTTAGAGCCCCTAATGCGGATCTGCCCTTCCGGAAACCGTACTGGGCATCTGATAGGGCGTTCTTTTCCTGAATCTCGTCGTTTGGTCTCTTGACTATAACGTTCTCCAGGAGCTTACCCATGACGTCAATGAGGCATATGGGCCAGTAAGCCGAAGGCCCCGTCTTCCTCCCGGGTTTGGGGATCAGAACCAGGCTTGCCCTTTTCCACAGCCTCGGGAATCTCCCCTCTCTCAGAAGCTTGTTGGCAAGGTCTTGGAAGACCTTAGGCCACCTTTTGACCAGTAGCCTCGCTACCTCTGGGGGAATTCCGTCTAGGCCGGGCGCTTTACCGGTTGCCAACCGACTCCGGGCTTGTTCGACCTCCTCCAGCGTCACCTCCGGAATGTCTTTCGGGGTGACCGAGAACTCCTCGTTTTCTCTCCGCGGCTGTGCCGGAAAAAGACCGGTTACAGTCTGCCGCAGCACATCCGGGGGGAGTTTCGGGGGAGGTCTCCGGAGTTTGGCCATAACTATTCGGTACGGCAGGCCCCATAGTAGCTCTCCACCGCGTCTATCAGCTCTTTCTCCGCTCGGGCTTTACTTTTGGCGATGAGTCCTCGGAGTCTCGATCGAGCAGCCTTGTACTCCGTCAATTGGGATTCAGCTCTTGCGGTCTCTCGCTCCCCGTAAAATCCCACCCGTCGTTTTCTTTGCGTTAACCAGCTGCGTGCTCTCGTGAAAATCCTATTTAGCCTAATGCAAGCCCTGCGGGCAGCTGCGATCCCTTTGTTCCACCAGTAGTTGGGAGGGTGGCGGCTCCCGTGGTGTTGTGAGGGAGCAGCTTTCTCGCATGTAGAGAGTATGCTAATTATTTGATATTCATCCCCCACCGTGTCTCCCAGTTGTTTGCAACCCTCGTCTATTTCAGCCACTAGAATCTTGGCGTCGAGTTTCCGCATCTGCCATCTCTTACTAGGGGGCGGGGCGAGGGCCACCTCGAGGGTACTGATGATGAAATAGATGTATCTGTGGTCACTCATGGTCTCCTCCGTCTCCCTCACCCTCCACTCTACCACCAGTGGAAAGGCCGCCTCATTGACCATTGTTAGGTCAATGAAGGCCGTCTGGCTCCCTCTGGAAAAGGTGGGGACCCTTCCGTTATTAAGAACCATTAGACTTTTTTCAGCCATCCATTCCTGTAGAGTTTGGGCCCGTCTAGTTGTGGTTCGGCTACCCCATGCTATGCTGGCTGCGTTAAAATCCCCGGTGATCACTACCCTCTTACCTGCATGTGCCCCCGCGCTCTGGGCAAGTTCCTCGAGAAATTGCTCGAATTCCTCCTCCTCCCTGTTGGGAGAAAAGTAGCAGCTATAGATGACCCCTACCCGGTCAATCTCCAGCCAGGAGAACCCCCTTCATGACCCCCCGCCCCTAATCGCGAGGTTTCTCTCGGAACCCGTCCACCAGATTGCGGTATCCGCCTCTGCGTCAGATACCCAGTCTGCCTTCCGCTTCGTGATCGCTATGTTTGGCTCCGAGAGCAGGCAGGCCTATGGACTCTCTGCGTACTATCTCATCGAGCATGTCATGCGCCGCCCTGCAGCGGTTAAGGTTTACCTGAAGTATCTTTAACATTGGTTGGATAAAGGGCTCCTACATACTAAGTTCCAAGCACCCTTTCCGTCCTCTGCTGGGATAACGGTTGTCTTCTTGTTTTTAGCCCCCTTGTCTTTATTCCCCTTTTTATTGCTCTTCTTGGGTATTTGGGCTTCTACTTGGGTCTCCTTGCCATCTACCTGTCCCTTGGCGACGCCCCTTCGGGCCTCCCGCCGCTGCTCGACTTGCTCCCTATAGGCCGGGCAAGACATCCTATCCGCTCGGTGCCCCTCTATTCCGCAGACCAGACAATTTGTTGTCTGGTCACTGGACGCTGTGTTGGAAGTTTAGTCTCCTCTCAGTATCCGAAGTTCTTCGAGGTACAAACATTACAAGCAAGAAATTCAAGTAGCTTACAAATGTGTTATACATGCTATTTACGTCAGAACAGGTGGCGAAGAAATTAGTCCAGTCAGTCGCAATTAGATTTGTGATCATTCCTTCGTAGTCAGCATTGTCGTAGTCTTACCGCGTGGACGGACCACGAGATATAGTGATTAACCATTTTATGATCAGTGGCGCTCGGTGCGGTCGATACAGTAATGCTGTCAACTGAGTCATCAGTAGCTAGGAGAACGTCCAGTATAATTTGTCCGCGGGCAGGGGTGCATATCTGGACAATAGATTTTAATCAGAACAGA
The DNA here is from genome assembly GCA_003439945.1 of Dermanyssus gallinae. Classification (NCBI taxonomy): domain Eukaryota; kingdom Metazoa; phylum Arthropoda; class Arachnida; order Mesostigmata; family Dermanyssidae; genus Dermanyssus; species Dermanyssus gallinae. The sequence continues at coordinate 28,599 of QVRM01006606.1, read as the reverse complement.
AGGAACATCTCCTCAACTAAACGCTCACTCCTGGCTATTGATTCATCAATGCATCGTGATGACAAGCCCCGCCAACATACCCAATTTATTCCGTGTTGGTTCAGATCTCCAGAGGTAACAACACTCGCATCATCAGTCGCAAATGCAACGGGACTGACAATCAAATTATTTATTTTTTCACTTGATTTGAGCCTGATTCTGTTGGACTAAGATACAAGCAGACGAGACCATTCTTACAGTCAGACTGAAGCACGTTAGCCACGATAGTTTCGGAGAATGTGGACGAGTAACGTTGAACGAGTTCGGCACAGGGGACCTTAAAATTTACTAGCAATAAGACGCCTCCACCACTTTGCCCAACACGATCATTACGAAACACCTTGTATGTTCCACCCGTGGTCAATTCGGCGGACGCTACATTGTCGGCCAGTTAAATATCCATTACGAACGCAATGTCATTTTTTTCTACTTCCAACGCATGCAGACAGTGAATTGCTTTTAGTTTAGCCAGTGATCACGCGTTTAGAGATATTCATTTAAATTAAGTGTATGAGTTACTGTCGAGAGTCAAATTGTTATTAGAACGCTTGTTCGTGTCCAAAGTTGATGTTCGTTGGCATGCTGTGTTCAGTTATTGCGAAATATATCGTTTATTCACATCAAATTCTCGGAGGCGCCCGTTGAAAGTCTTGACTAGGGCTCCCTCCTTCAAGATTATTTCGTTAAACATCCACGTCGCTGTCAGAGAATTCAACATAGAATGAGCTATAGTGGGCAAAGCAAGTTCTCAGACTTTTAGTTACGATAGGATACATCCCGGACCTCATCAGGTGGTCATGTAGCGATGTTGCATTCAGCCCAGGCTCGTGTCCGGAATGGGACAATAAGGAGGAAGACATTGACCTTTGCTCTTTTATGAAACCCACCCAATGGCGTGTAGTTCGTGGAAGCGCTGCAACTACGAGAAAAGACACCTAATTGCACATTTTGCTGTAGATGCCAGATGGATCGTCTACGTAAAGGTCTGTATTCGAGAGAAGTTTCATGTAATTTCCTCGTTATGATTGTGCAAACTCCGCGGGCGACAGTTTGTTTTATACCACCTCTAAAATTGCGATACAGCAGTTCCGTTGATTCGACATTTGCAACCATGGTGAATATACGTATATGTGAATGTGTGTTTTCTCTGTACGCGCAATATTGTAAAATAACCATCGGTTAATAAAGCTAAGTACTGTCATATATACGGTATGAGAGAGACTAAACTTCTTGCTTTTCCTGCCAAAGAGACAGTGAAAGCCTTTACAACTGTAGAATAAAAGCGTGTCGTTAAATTGCTACGTTTCCAACGTATGACATTGCTTTGTAGTCACTTCTATCACTATTAAAGGACCAGCCTCGTGTCGCTGGGCTAACTCGTCAGGAACTAGTCGGTTTCCTGCTCGGTTATGAGACAACCCCACGTGAAGTCTCTCCAGGACTGCTAGCTGGTTGGCTATGGTACTGTAAGATGGGCAATCGGAGACCACTTGCATTTAGCCCCTCTTTGTAGATACTATATCGTAGAGGGAGCAGTAATTGCCGTGATATTGGAAATCATTGTCTCAATTTCCCTGGCCTTCCTTTTTAAGAAGGTTACCTAATAATATGTTTTCTTTGTTTCAAGCGATCTATTGATGCCCCCTATACGAAGGTTTCTTAATAATATTTGTTATTTGTCTCATGGAGCTGTCGATGCTGTAACCTCTTCCTCTCGCCATAAGTTTTGGACAAAAAATGTTGTCCCGCTTGTGGTTCTTCTAGTACTACCGATCGTACGTCACCGTTCCTTATTTATTGGAGACACCCTGACACTATATATTGTCATATCAATAGTGTCATGTTCATCTTCATATACGTTCCAGCTGGTTGGCCATATAACACGAAATTGCCTCAGATACATGCAGATCTGTCTGGCCCTTATTAAGACTCTACCTCTATGGCTACCAGGGGTCTAAAGGTTGTATGGCCATCTTCGCACATGTTTTGAATCTGACTTGAAACTACTGATTCGACTCCTTGGCTTTCATCGCTCATTGGGTCATTAAACTGTGAATGCATGCTCGTCCAAGCTACTCGTTTCGGTCGGTGAGTACTCGAAGAGTGCCTTTTTCGTTTGAGAGCGCACATGCTTAACTCGACTGTATTAGTATGAATGGTGTCTGGCCATTTCTCTGTGACTTCTACGTCATTCTTATTATCACAGCTCGCTATTAACAAGTTTATTGTTGCTCGTTCAGCATTAATAGAGAGGTGTTCTTGCGTGAACTGGCAATGCAGTATCTGGTTTTTATCCGTGGACCGTCGGCATCCTTTATGTCAAAGTCCGTCACAGCATCCGTTTGGATCTCAGCTTGATGTGCAGATTATTTTCTTATTCGGTTACTTGGCTTTATGATTACAGCTCTTAGCTCTTTAACCGGTATAAAAAAAAAATAAAAAAAAAAAATATATATATATATATATATATATATATATATATATATATATATATATTATTAAAGGAAGCCACCACGCACACACTTCGGAAAATAATTTTCTGCATAGGGGGAAAAGAAGATGCACGTATGTCCTCGGTCTAAGAAAAGCTCTGGGATGTGTCACGCAGCGCCTAACTTTATTGTATCTTCCTTAGATTGCTTCATTGTTCCATTTTGCTCTTCTCTATGTCCCTCCGTTTAGTCATATCGTTAACACAGGAGACAGTTTTGGACGGCTTTCAATAGCACTTGATATATATATATAGACCCGGCTGACTGCTAAGAGGGAACGAAACCAGGATCGTTGAGAGGAAGACAGAGAAGGCCTATAGAGTGCTGGGTTGATTAGAGGTTGGGCAGCGATAAAAAGACGTTGACGGCTCGGGGCCGCAGTGCACAAAGGGCGCCGTAGGACACCCGCAGAGCGCGCGACTGCCAAGGCGTCGTTCCTCCCTTGCCATGAGCTTCATGGGCCACACAAAGTATCATAGGCGGCAAGGGCGACACCAGGAAAAAGTCCGGCAAGACGAATGGAGCTAGGGTTTGTCGATAATAGTATTTAAGCTGTAATCGTAGTAGTTGCGGTTGCACTAGTAGTATATTTGGATGCTACTATTGCATGTTGGGGGGGGGTGGCGTATTCACGCAGGACTGAGATGGACGATATAGCTTGCTAACCGTTTCATCTTTGAAAAACGACTGATTTTTCATCATTGTATAGCGTCTATCTACAACACGACAATTTAATTAGCGGCATCCGCCAATCTCTGAATCATTTTTGATTGAGTTGACGTCTACAGCAGAAAAGTATCTGCTCACGTACCTGCTATCTATTAAGCACCTTCATTGGCGCGTCGACTTTTCGTCCGTTTTTAACCCTCTCTTCTATAGATCTTTTGCAAGAGCTGACTACGGAGTTTATCAACGAGGGTTCATCGACATGAATCACAGTGTCTTACCACACGCAACGTATGATTTTCTATACTTCTTCTTTCACTGTGTTACCGTACGGTGTCGAATCTTATCGGGCAATCGTTCATTTATAAGACATTGCTACAAAGATGCGTTTTCCACTTAACGCGTTTTTTTTATAAATTGTGCAAGTTTTTTGGCATTATGAATGTAGCTTAGCCGATTGGGCCACTCGTACCGCTCTTCTGTTTGAGTCAGAAGAAAAATAATAACATGGCCGCATACTCCGATCTATGTCTTTTGTCTTTTGTAGAAAACGAGATTCATCAGAACGTAAGTGGAAACGTACTTAAATCACATCTGAAAGTAAAAAGTAGAGTGCATTTTCTCTGCGAGGAAGATATGTTCAAAGAGTGGTAGAAGAAATACGGTGACAGGGAGGTTCTAATATTGAGAGTTTTCAGTTCACAAGCAAAAAGTCTAAAGCCTCATCTTAATGAATCTTGCATTTCTTTGCACTTTTAGGTAGATGCATAAATCTTGAAGAGAAGCGTAGATATTAACGCGTACTTTAGACATGAAAATATGCTCTACTGAGTCGATATATACCATGGACGTCAAACTGCCAAAGACGGCATCTTGTGTACATCCCAGAGCACTCCCGAGAGCACTTGCATCTCAGACGAGAAACAATCGCCTACTTTCATTCTAAAGGTGCATGATCTAAGAAAGTCGGACACCCAGAATCGGAAGCGAGGTCCGATGTTCATTGACGGCAAAATCCGCGATCAGCATATCATGATCAACGTTTGCAAGGTGATTCTTTATGTCGAAGTTTTGTCGGTCGGTTTGTTTTGGTTCACGTATAGGGCAATGCCATTTAGGTAATCTAGTACGCAGTGTTGTAAGTGTTGGTCCGTGATTACTCCTTGCGAGTGAGTGTCATCCGCACTTTTGGACTTGAGTACTTTGCCCGATTCCGCAGTTAACGATTTTTGGGCGCTCACTTGCAGGATCCGTTTTGTCGCCAGATTTGCGAACAGGGGCTATAATAGTTAGTAACCACCACCAAACTGCACCACCGGCCGCTTTCCTGCTGTCAACCTGCAGGCGGCAGATGCGGCCGCCTCGGGGAAGCACCTGTCTGTTAAGCACTATGAACGTTTTGTAATTTACTAACAACAGCTGGTTTGGATCCGTCCAATGCCGCTTTGTCGATGCAGGTGCAAGCCTGCTTTTTTGGGCAATCATTTTCAGGGGGCCATTTTTACCCCACATTTCGCACATTTGGCGTCCTTACCGCTATGGTTTGCCGCCGTCAGGTAACGGCACGATTTTCATTCTTCTTCATCACCTCGAATGATTCACTATGCACGGCGGTTGTTTGCCGACGACGAGCCGGTGTTCGGTCTATCAGAAAGCATCGCGGGCCTTCGCTCCCCACTCGGTCCCGGCGGACCCTAAAAAGAGCGAGGTTCGTTCCTCTAGCCTTCTCCTGAGCAGGGCTACCTTATCTGTTAGTCTCGTTAACATCAGAGCAATTATTTGAGTACTAGAATGCATGAGTGGCTGTCAGCTTCATATTTAATAGTTGTTTTAATTTATGTTGTTTATTTTGGAACATTTTTCACAGTCTTCACACGTATATCCTCCGCAGACTAACCAGATGGCACACAAATTATATAGTACAAACGAAGGCACATGTCAAGGCATACAACTAGAAATTCTTCCCATTTTATGAAAGCACCGCACGAAGCGCAGCTTGTCATAGGCATTGCCATCTCTATGCGATAGCAGTAAAAGAATATTACGTTTGGACTGTTCGTGTACTCCTATTGAAAATTGAAAATATAAATAGGAATAAGGAGAGAGTAACGAATAAAAGGAGTCTTGTAAACTAAGATTAGTAGAAGGGAACTTTTAATATCAGGCAATGTCTTGGATGATTGGTAGTTCATGCGCAAATAATAATAATAATAATAATAATAATAATAATAATAATAATAATAATATCTACTGAGCCGTCCAGAAGTTACTATATTTTATATGTTGCCCGCGAGACTTTTTTTTGCGTGGAGACTGATAAGTTCTTAAAAGATCATACCACCCGCGTAGAGAAAATCACGGGTGATCGACGCAAGGCACAGTTTTTGAGACAAATAATGCGTAAGATGAGACAGCAGCGTCCATTGTGGACGCCATAAGTTGGGCCAACGTTTAACGAAATGAGCACACACTCACTCCATAATTTGTTTAGTTGATAGAGCTTTTAAAGGTCATATTTTAGACTCCTTTTTCACGATTGCGGTGGGCTAGGGTATTTCTCTTTCAGCATGAGGACCGTATGCTTGGCATAAACGCCATGTAAGTTGGCGACCTTAGCCAAGCAGGTAGACTCTGACACCTCCTGTCGGGTCAGAACGGCCGAGCTCTGGAAAATAAATTCGGTCCTTAAGTCGATCTCACCTTAGAAGAGCAGCACGGCCGACCTCTGATAACGACGAATCTCACGGAGAGCGACAGTCTATTGAAAAACAAGGCTAGACGCAATGCACAAAATAAGTGATTGTTTGAACTAGCAAGGAACCAGGTGTCCTCGTTGTGTTCAAGGTATCCGTATCCTTAGTCGACGCATTTTAAATCAGTTATAGCGTAAATAGAACCTTATAATGAACTAAAAATTGAACTAAACACAACATTTAAACGTGTAAAGCTCTGCAAGTCCTTCCCTGCTTGCAAAGCTTTACACGTTTAAATGCTAGATCAAAATCTAGAGCAGTACATTTTTGCGTGACACTTGTTTAACTTAAGTCTATATATTGCATGCATGTATTAGACGTATGTTTCAAATAGCTTTATTTGGACAAAAGCAATAATTACAATAACGAAATGAATTAGTAATCTAATCTCTGTTGCTGTTTATGGCCTTCTTTTACATCTCGGCCAATTTGTTGATTCCGTTCCGCCTTAAATTGGCCAGTTTGGTGTCAAGGGAGCTGTTGAGCCAGTTTTTGAGATCCACTTTGTCGTCGAAAGTAACTCTCGTCATATAATTTGACATAAAACGGAAAATGGGACAATCGGTTGGCGCAAGGTCCGGATAGTTCGGTGGGTGCTGAGGAACCCCTCATTTGAGCTCATAGAGTGCGGTTTTGACGATTTGTGCAACATAGGGCCTGGTGTTGTCGTGAAGCAGTATGGTTTATTCTCCTTTGCTTTATATTGGCGTATAGGCATTTCTCATAATTTTTAGCACTATTTTCAATCTCCCCCGTAACGATTCGATGCAGAAAACGTTATTTGTGTTCGCATGTCGCTCGGTGGCAGACAAGATGTCCAGCCGTTTTGCTCATAATATTTTGAGCAAACCAAAAATGCGCCTTGAAACGTTCTTCGTCGAATTCAGAAGGTCTGCCGGTTTAAGGCATATCGTTCAGATTAAAATTGCCTTTTTTGAATTTTGTAAACCATTTTCGTGCTGTAAAGTCGCCTAGGACATCTTCTTCGTACACATTGTTAATGTATCGAGCGGCATTGGCAGTTATTGACCTCGATAAAATGTTAAAGGAAGAAGAAGAGCAATTTTCAAGAATGCTGATTTTTTTCCTAGGCATTCTGTTAAAAGCCTACAAATAAAACAGTAAATAAAAAAACTAATACAAATGTGGTTATAAGAAATTCCTGCTTCACAAAGAACACAGTTTTGTGGAGCAGGAAGAGTTTTTTCCTGTACATACAAACATTATTCCAAACGACAAAATAAATCGTTGTAAAATAAAATAAACATAAAAAAGCTATGCACTTATTTTCTAACGTGATCAATATATATATATATATATATATATATATATATATTGCTACGACTGGCACGTATATACATTGCGAAACATGTGAAGGAGGTTCCATGTAGGACGGGCGTTGAAATGGCAGTGTTGCAAGACCAGTGCCTGCTGGATTCTCGATCGGCTGTGCCGTGTTGACCTTCGAACATAGCAGTGTATAGCTTTGGAACAGGGGGACTCTATTCCGTAGCTTCTCCAATCAAGGTACATAATTGATGTTCTCCTTTTCCGTCCTTGGACCAAAGGTAGCCCCTGCTGGCTGTAGCGGTAGTACTTGAAAGAATAGTTGTAGCCATAGATAGGGAGTAACTGTTCGTGTGGGCTCAAGAAAGGGCGGGCATCTGCTTCCAAAATTAACTTTAAATTTAGCCACTTACCTTCGATCCACTGGACTTGGCGACCAATATATCGACCGGTATTCATTCAAATCTTCTCATTGCGATCTACGCGATTGCTCTAAAAACGGCATATGAGTCTGTGTAAATCCTAAAATACACTCAACATCTATATATATACCGTATATATGCCGAAATATATCCAGTGTTTGACTGCATACCAGCTGTACGGTAAAATGTAAAACTATGGTTGTTGATAATCCTTAAATTTGTAGATACAACGTCTATAAGAAGCCAATGCATGTGACCTAAACAATATTAAGCGCCTTTATTTTACAAGTATACCACAGTTGGCATATCCCGCGAAATTAGTCTGCTGCAGCCGGCAAGAGGACCAAAAAATATTACCGAAAAAAATGGCTCACCTAGGCACTTGAGGTCAGTCACAATTCACACGGACCCCGCTCACGGCCGTTTCCTATTCGCTGACCTCACTTTGATACAAGAGACTTTCACAGGCTAGGTTCTGCCTACCTCATGTCACCTTCACATCGGAATTTCTTTTTCTTATCGCACTTACACTAGAGTAATTGCAACTAGTTCCCGTGCCGCTCCAAAGTTAGTAGAAGCCTTCAAAGTGTTCAGCTGTAAATTACATTTGACCAAAAGTCATGTGGCGAGATCGAGAAGAAAGCGCATTATCATTCAGATGTAAGGCTTAAGCCAGATACAATGTCAACGCGTCTTTTTTTTGTCCTGAAAGGTACACAAGTGATGTATGTGCATGTTGTAATTGGGAATTTACTTTGCACATGTGGTAAAAGCAGCCTAAGAGACTAATGTGACACTCACAAGCCCACTAAACCCCCACTCCTCCCCACCTTCCTAGGCTTGGTAATACATTGGCATTTCTTCGCAGCCGGGGGAGTGCTTCTGTGTCATTATCCTTGATGCAGCGCTGTCTTCGCCTATCTTTTTGCATTTATATGCAGCCAATTAAGAGCTTATGGTCAAGACCTTAAGGGCTTGGCTGCGCTCCCACCTCCATCAGCTTCTTGTTTTTAACCACCTTACTAATGGGGCGACTTATTACGGTCGTATAATATGCCGCCTCCCCAGACTCGCACACCACACTGCTGTACTGGTAGCCTTCTTCATCTTAATGTAAACATGTTTATACATCTCAAAGTCAACAAGTCTAAAAGCAGTTAGCAGTCGCAATACACAGAGTGATCACTGCGTCCAGCAGAAACTTTTCTCAACAAAACATTGGGGCTAGACTTTTGCCTTACAGAAGAAAGACTGGGCAGTGAGGCCAATTGCTTGCTTCTTCACCCTGCGTAGGCTAGACGACAAAATTACCTGTAATAGAACAAGAAATAGGATTTGCGAGACGACGGGGTCCCCGCCAGCTTGGCTTTGCCGCATAAGTCGGAGCCGAGGCCGCCGTGCCGTTGAAGGCGGCTGGGACGCACTGCCCCCAGCTCTGGCACCACGTCCACCAAGCGTATCATTACTCTTCTCAGCTGGTCCACACGGATGATCTCATATCCCCGGCCACGGGGCTTGAACAGGGTCACTTAGTGCTCCCCCCTCCCATGTTTTGCCTGAGCACTCAAGAGCTAGTTGACTCCCTTAAGAGCTCACTCAACATCTGGTAAATTGATAAGGGTGTGCTGGGGGAGAGGCAGACATGGTTGCCAAAGATGTCCGGCGCGTGCTCGGTTTTCGCCAGATTTCTGGTTTCGAGCTGAATCCCGAGAGATGCAAGATCTACGTTACGGGTGATAGTGCGCAGGCGCCCGACCTCGGTTCCCTCCAGGTGTTACTGCCGGAGTGTAAAGTTACCCGCAACTACGACCTGGAGCTTTTACTAGTCTCCCTCCGACCGCAAGGGCTCGCACGCGCACTCAAATAATGGCAAATTATGTACAAGAACGTCGCTGACAACTCGCGTCGATTTTTACTTCGCTCGTCGTTTTCAGCTACCAGGGTCACCCTCTTTCTCCGCGGTCGCCGCTAAGGAATCGTTGGCCTGGTTGCATGCTCTTCCAAGCGCCCCACTAGACACCCTTTTTGACGACGAACGACCCGAATCGGGGCAGGTCTTCGCCTCGGCTTTGCTTTTGTCTCTCCTCACCAATGCAAATGTGGTCAACACTTTGAAAAATTTGCCCGTCACGGGTTATCGTGTATCATGAGTGCCGGACGACGTGCCAGGCATGTCAGTATTAACGACACCTTCGGCCGAGCGCTCCGATCTAGCGGATCTCCATGCATTCTAGAGCCCCAGGGTCTCTCCGCTGACAATGGCAAGCGCCTGGACGGGACGACTTTTGCCCCCTTCAGCCGGGGCAGGATGCTTGCCTGGGACGCCACAGTTACCGAGTCATGGTCGGTGGCGGGGCGGCCTTACTAGGTTAGGCTGTTAACCTAGCCGAGACAACAAAGCACGCGAAATAAGCGTCAATAGATTACCGTTCCAACCGCTAGCGTTCGAGACCTTGCGCGGTCGAGACGACGTCACTTGCAAACCCTTCCACAGGGTCGGTGAGGAGCTGAACCTCGCAACCGAAGATAAGAGATTTGCGGCTTATCTGAGACAGCGCCTCGATCTCGACATCCAACGCAGAAACGCGGCATCTGTTCGGTGCATGCTGTTAAAGTGGTCCCACTCTTTACGAGATGAAATAATATTTCCTGTGCACATGTTTACAGGAGACAATCGTCTTTCCACTTACACTCTTAATAAACAATATGGAAATTTCACCTTAAAGTCTCATGTAGCAGTAGACTTAGACATTTGATGACGGGCTTCATGACCGTCAAACTCGCACAGGGCGAAACTTCTTAAACGTTGTCAATTCTCTGAGGATCCCGTACTATCACAATTTTTATTTTCGGTAGTGCAAACAAGAGTCAAACCTCTGAAAGTTTTATTTATACATTATTATTTGTATGTATAATGAAGTTTTCTTCTCTTAAAGTAAATATCATCGACATAATGTACTGCAGCCATATTGTCATTATAAATATTTTAATTTTATTAAATTGATATAGATGACAGTTTTGTCTAAATGAACGTGTTCACCTCCAACTGAAAATAACCCTAATCAGTTCCACTCAGTAAGCGATGTCGAAGTTAAACGACAAGCGGCCTCGCCGGGAAGTGCCCTTACTCTTCGCTAAGTAGCATATAGATTGCCTGCTTGAATCTACTACTGGTGTTATGTGAACGTGTGGTCTTTGTGCGACAAATCGCTACGTTAACTTCATAAGACAAGCACTTACGTGGATCGTTATCCTTTTTAACGCATCACATACGGCACACCTTGTAATGGCTTAAGGACTGTAATGTCACGTCATTTAACTCCACGAACACATAATTGTAACGTGGACGTCCTTGCTAAGCGTGTGCAACTATAGCGCTACCCCATCTGACCTGTTTCCCAGATTATAGCTGTGTATGTATCGGCCTAATGTCGCTCTACATGGTAGATGGCATGGAGAGGCTGAACTGAATAACGCTTAACCTGCTTGATGAAAATTGGCCTTCTATCCGTGATAGCGGGCCACACTTGCCAGCGCGGGGGGTGGTGACTGACAACTGTGTTGGCTCACGTGGTGGACGACGCGCGTTATGGTATACGGAACGCTCGGGTGCACGGTTTATGCCACGTCACGCAGCAACAGTAGCAGCAGTTAGCAGCAGAGTTACGTAAACGGGAGTCTCGTCTCCTCACAATGCGCAGTGAGACAACGCATTTGACTCAAAAGCCCATTTCAGCAGCCACGCGCTACAATCAGCGAGGCCACTCGTAGCAGCATGCACTCGTGTCTGCAGCGGCACTCGGCTGCAGCCGGCCCATCAACCCCAAGCCGCTCCAGGTCGTAAATCTGCCCGGCGTCAGTTGATGTCGCATACTCGCGACTTGCCAAACGCCCCCCCCCCCCACACACCCCCGTCGTTCGTCCGTCGTTTTTGTTGGCTATATCGAGAGACGTGTTGCGAAATACCGGCCAGATGAGGAGGGCCGGGCAACGCGGTGCTATTACGGTGATGGCACTTTCTCAGTTGCTGCTCTGGTGTTGTTGTTGGTGTTGTTGTTGTTGTTGTTGTTGCTGTTGTTGTTGTTGTTGTTGTTGTTGTTGTTGTTGTTGTTGTTGTGGTTGTGGTTGTGGTTGTTGTTGTTGTTGTCGTTGCTGTACTTGACAAAGGCTGTTCTCGCCGTTGTTGCTAATTGTATTGTTGTTGTCGTTACCTTTCGTTCTGCTGTTGTTATCGTTATGATTGTTATTTTTCTTATTGCTATTGTTGTTGTTGCTGCGGTTGTCTTTGCTGCTGTTGCTGTCTTTGTTGTTGCATCTGTCTTTGTTGTTACTGCTGCTGTTGTTACTGCTCGTGATTTTAAGAGCGTGGGGTGGCACACATTCATATAAATGTGCCGTTGTTCCACTTTCGGGGCAATAACCCGACACCTTCGTGAAACGACAACGGGCTTCGCATAGTTCTTGTTGGCGGTGCGCTATATCGCTTGTTGCGTCATCTCGCGTTCGAGCCACTCGTTGACACAACTTCAGAGTAGCGACAGCGGTGCCCCAGAACTAAGGAAGAACAACGAATGAAAAATAAAGAAAAAACGAGAGAGAGAAAGAGAGAAGCAAAAAGCGAGCGAGGGAATACTTGAGGGCATCACTACAAAATGGTCCATCAGTCACCTCGGTGCTGCCAAGAAAGCGGTTCCTGGGACCCGACCTGATTCCGTTTTTCCTTTACCTTGTCTTCCTTATATATGGGCTCCTGTAGATATATATATATATATATATATATATATATATATATATACAATATATATATACGAGATCCCAATGACCAAAGCGGTCCAACAAGTGAATGGAGTACATACATCTCTTATATGCGACAAGACGGAGGGACATAGAAGTAACAGCAGAAGCAGTAGACAGGTCCGCTCGCTGATCGAATTGCCCCGCCTTTTTTGGCAAGGACGTGCGACAGCATGTATTGAGATGATTGAACGCTATGTATACAGACACATATCAATATATATATATATATATATATATATATATATATATACATGGACAAGTAAAGAAGCAATAGAGGTATCCTAATGTTCCTGGATAGGTCTGCGGCGTAGCGCTTGCCAACTAGACTTGCCATGACAGCCAATGTAGAAATTGATGGACAACGCTAAGTTTGCTCTGCCTTCTCAATGTGGTTATGTATAAAAGGGCAAAAATGTCCCGCGTTACTAACATCAAAAAGACTATACAACTACTTCTGTTAGACGAATTGCTTTAACCTCTACGACTGTGCATGCGCTCGACACTGAATTCCTGGGAAATGTTTAAAATGAAAAAAGCTCTAGTAAACAAATTTTAAACTAGAAATATGAAGGTATAGATGTAGAGGGTTATGTCATATATATATATATATATATATATATATATATATATAAATACAATTGGCGTATATATACATATATAATACGTTAATATGCTCACTTTATTTCCATACAGATGTCTGCATACTACTTTTACAAACCGCTGTGTCGATCAGACAGCCAGCAGTCAAATGTTTGTCATCTATTTTTTACTTAACTCCTTGTTATACAAGAGCCTATTTAGCAATATTTTCAGTATATTTATCAACCCAAAGTTCGATCGGTTGACGCAATTTTGTTTTTCGAAAGCCCGCTGTTGATTCTCGGCTAAACTCACTAGTAAATGACGATCGTTCCAACTGCGAATCGACTACAAAACGACAAAAACTACGAATCTTCACCGTCTAAACTGGTGGAACTGTTTTTAGAAAAAATGTAATATAAAGTTACCAGAAAATGATGAAATAATTTAACTAAAAACAAAAAATAATTAAGTCGTAAAGATGGAGTAAGGATTAGCGACATTAATCCAAAGCATGCATTTGTCTAAAACATTTTCGGAGAGCTGTTGCAATGAAATTCGCAATGTAATTGTCAGCGGTGATTTGCAAAGTTAATAGCAAAATATTTCTTGGAACATGCCTTACTTTTTGCTAAAATTTAACAATGCTATTAAGTAACTCTTTTATAAAACGCGAATAGTGACGGCACACGTCTATCGGCTTACATATTCTACCACCAGCCTAAGAAAGGCTAAACAAAAAATGTTTTTATGTGACATCAAAGGGTTTTGAGACAACCATAAGTCTAGCGTTTCACTAGTTCTGCTATGAACCGAACCGCCCGACATAGCGCGGCGTGATATCTATCATATTTGCTCGCTCCAGCACTGTCTGCCAGCAACATCCATCCTGTGGTCATGAAAGCCCTACATGTTGCACAGAACGCGATGAAGCCCGTGGGACCAGCCACTCAGTGTTCCTCTTTGCTGCCGTTGCATAAATGTCATGCCAAGCTCTCTTATTTGGTTCGCCAGTTCCGCATACGAACGTTAAACGCGCACGTTTTCTTCGGATTCCACTGCTTTTGCAGATCCTCTGTCAGCAGCGGACAACCCCATTCCTGCACGTATTGGATAGCGCAAAAACATTGTTTCGCAAGAAAGACCTTACCCCGTCAATTAAACGCAATTTGTCTGCCCATATTAGTGCAATATCACATGTGGCAATAGTTGCTATCTGCATCCCGAAAAGAGCGACTGCTACGACTGAGTCGAACGCATATGTGGGCTTTTAATTGCCGCAGCTATGATGGTGGCCTTCCTGACGCTCTCCTGAGTGGGTTCGAAAGCTTCTGCAGTTTGTTAACATAGTGATTCCTAGGTACGTAAATTAGTTTACAAATCGTATTTCTGTTTTCCTGATTTAAAGCACGCCACCTCTCGGCAGACGGCCGTCCCCTTGACATTTCATGGCTACTGTCGTTCCCCAATCAACCTTGAAGCCTTTCTCATTCATGAGCGTAGCTAGTCGACCCGTCGCTTGCTTCGCGCTTCAGAGACTACAGCCAAAGATAGCCACATCCTCTGTGCACAGTACGATTCTTGTTAACTTTGGGGACCGGCCCGTCCGTATCAGCTCTGGCAGTCCACCCTGAAGTACGGAAAACAACAGCAGGCTCAGTTCATCGGCTTGCACGACACCTGTTCTTTGAGTCACCTCCTCCGCAATGCCGACCCCCAATTAGCACCGTGTTTTATTGTAAAATGTTGGTAAGTAACCTTAGCATTGCTCTCGTTTTTTTTTGTTTTTTTTTCGAGCTTTTTAATGACCAAATTCCTTGGTGGTACGTCAAACGCTGTCTTTAAATCCACAAACACAGCATATGGGCAACTCATATAAACAGCGCATCCTAGATTGCTCCGAGCAGCTTTTTATTGCTATTTACGCTGGAAATATATTTCATTAAATCGATTTTTTTTATCAAATAATCCGAAATCAGTAATGGTGTGTACGCTGGTGCATTGTCGTGGTGAGATCGAAGAGTTGCTTGCCCAGAGTTCATTCCTCTTGCGCGCCTGCGCGTGCATTCTCAAACATTTGCGATTATTCCGTATCGATCGTAAAGCAATGTGGCAAAAAATCGTGGGAGATGATTTCCTTGTAGTAGGAAAAAATACAGTAAAAATATTAGTGTTGTATGTGCTCCGTCTGAGTTACTTCGACCGACTTTCTCTTTAGAAGCAACACTGAGAGAACTGGGCTTTTGCCTCGATGTCGTAACCACCTACTCATGAATCGTTTGCTGTAATCACTCTTTCAAGCAGTTCCGGATTTTCTGAACTTCCGGTTTAATTCGGATATTTACTGGCTGGCGCTCTTTTTCTAGAAATTCAACATTTTTAGAGCTTAGACAATTTATGATATAAACTGGATATTTAGTACGTTCGCTGCAAGTATTCTGACGTAGAGAATATCGGTCCAAACTGTTACAGCTGATACATGAGATGTCTTCAATTCCTCAGCTGTTTCCATGGTAGTATTTCGGCGACCGTTGAGTATGACATTTTCAACATTTTTTTTTAAACCTTTCTATATTGGCTTTCCCGAGCGGGAGTTACATTTGATTTCTTCACGTTCGTCGCTAAATCGCTGGTACCTCGTGTAAACTGTGCTTCGAGACGCTGCTTGACCACCATAAGCAGTTGGTAGCATTCCAGTTGCTTTAGAACACATGACTTAGATTTTAACACAGAACTTGATGCGCATTCGTCGCTCATTCATTGGTAGGTCCTTAAAAATCGCCAAATCTTGCGCTCTTCACTTCTCTAAATCAAAATCAAACAATACCCATCGCCATGGAATGGAGCAGTTCTTGTAGAGCCTGTGTATAGCTGATGAATGGCGCTTCTAAGCAAAACAAACCGGACGACATTCGTGGCTTAACTGTGGCGGCAAATTTCAAAATACTAGAACTATCCCATCTGCCGTACATTGCATTAGTGTTAATGATATTGGAAATTCATCAATCATTTCAAGCACTTGTCTAGACATGCGTGCCTCAGCGACGGCAGACGTCCAAGGGGAACTAAAAAATAACGACGCTCTTGATAATGATTTGCCCGTCCGCTGTGAAGTTGCTATCTTGTAGCCTGTAGCGCGGTCCGATTCGATTGGCTACCTGTACCCCTGAACATGCGTTAATGATCGTAAACATGTAGGGCACCCAAAAGTGTCCACGATTGTGCGCAACGGTCATATCAACAGCGTTCATTGGCAACACTAGCGACAACAATACTATACAGCCAAGACTGCGTTTTAAACGCGTTGACTTTTTGCTCTGTCTATTCAACAGGCTAGCTCCGATTGGGCTGTCAGGCCTGGTAGGGTCTGCAACGGCCTGCAACCTGCCTTTGTAGTGTCTGGTGAGGCTCCGCCGTTAAGAGGCAGCTCACGTTTTTTGGCATTGGCACCCCGTCGACAAGACTGTGGCACGGCCGGAGGTCTGTAAGACTGTAGCGAAGCACGGCCGGCTTCGGCTACATCCGACCAGTGCGTCCTGTAATGATACGACGACCTCGTCGTACACGTCGGTGGTCCGGCCAACTGCTGCGGCTGCTGCTGCTGCTGCGTCCATAAGTATTTTCGTCTTCTCTCATCTTCTACACCTCTATGTCCTGCTTCCTGGCCCCTTGACCACTACCAACACCATCATCACAGCTCTTGGCTTCCCTGTGCTAGGGACTTTGGGGAATTGGCCTACGGCGTCTCCTTTGTCTTCGCATGGTGCCGCCGCAACTGTTAGCACCCCCTATTGTGGTCTCTCTTGCGTCCTATTCGCTCAAAATTGTTTCTGTTCGCTCTACTCAAGAGTACGGGTTTTAACTCGAGTCATCTGCTTCTCCGTCTACGTTGTTTCTACTGCGGTTGTCATCCGGCTGCTTAACCTCGTACTCAATTTTATTCGTTTTCTATTTTTCGTTCGCCCACACTTATCATTGATCTAGCGAGCGTCATCATCAGCCTTGCAGCAATACCTTCGCTAGACGCTTTATAGTGTCGCCAGTGGCGAACAATGGTGAGCTCACGTTTTCTCCCAAGGGTATCCAGTTGTCTAACTGAAGCAATCATGTTTGCGCCGACATCGATCATAATTTGGTTTGCTTGCCGAAATACCGTGAGCAATTATAGCATTTGCGTTTTAACTTTGGCCTCTGCGAGTTGTTTTTACGGACAAAGCCTCTAGATGCGATTTTAAACGCCGACCTTAGGTCAATGAGAGCTGCAAATAGTGTTAGCTTTTCTTCTTCAGAGATACGCTTGTTTCGTTCAATAGAAACCGACACGCTGGAATTGTTAATCGTTCTAGACGAAAGCCATGCGTCTCCCCCGGTGAACATCCCAAAAAGTTAAGAAGCTGGAGCGGCGACTTGTGACGAGACCCTGACGTGGGCCAGTATACAGCATTCTAAACAGCTTTCTTTAAAAACATTTAGGACCCGCATCAATTTAAAGTGTTGTCAGCAACTAGTTAACGTTTAAGGTTTTCGAACAAACGCCCAAAGCAAATTATTGTATACGCTTGCGGAATCCGTTTCCCATATCGATGAGCCAGAACAGCGCTTCTTACTCCCAACGATAAATGCTTTATTGATTGTTCATCAGCCTTAAATACCCCAAAAGATATCCGAGATAGCATTACAATTGTAAACCTCCGCCGGATTTGAAACCAAATTTAGAGGGAACATTTGCGTTGTGCGTTTCTTTAATTGTATTTAAAAATTGTTGTAAGGTACATACAACTCGTAACAACTTTTTGCAAATAAAAGTCTTTACTACGAGCTTTCCGTATAATGGGATTTCGCAACGTACGTGTGAACGGTGTATATACACCGCCGCTGTGGTGAGTTATGTGAATTGGCAACCTGTATCGCTTGGACGACGGTAGGCACTTCTTTCTTCCAGCTTGGGCGCAAGATCTCTTAACCATAAAATGTTGTATTCAAAAATGCTATATAAGCACAATGTGTATTGTACACATTGGCATACCTAACAAACGTGAATTTTGAACAAATTAATGAATATAACGTCAGGCGCAGCAGCGGCATCACCAAAATCAACCACTCCTACGCTCCACTTCCACCAAGCCTGACAAGAGCGCATGAAGCAGATACACTAAGTTTGTCTTCTTTCTTACGCAATAGGATCTGTCGTGTTCGTCTTTGAACCTTGAAGCTTTCCGAGGACGTACTAGAAAGTTCACTTAGACACCCAGTGATATATATTGGGAAATATCTATACGGCATAACCATTGCAAACAATACCTTAATAGTGTAAAATATATAAGATTAAAGATAGACTAATTGCACGAAAAAACAACAACTGTTCCTGAATGTCTGCGCTCAGACGTCGTCTGAGAATAATGAGGATAATAATTATTTGCGACCTTAAATAGGCTACTAGCTATTACATACTGTAAGCAAATAGTACCTATTCATGATTGTCCATTTAGGTACGTAGTTAGCTTTGTATTTATCGGGCCAATTTCTGCTTTGCTGTTACCGCGAAGATGTCATTTGGATATATGTATTGTGTTTTGCTAATAGAGCAACTCACTTCAGGTTAGACTCTGCACGGCTAAGGACTTTTCTTAGCATCGTCTAGTTTAAGTTAACTTACATTTAAGTGTTTGGACAGAATGTATTATTTTTTAATAACTACTTACAACAAAATACCAATTATAGAAATGTCGCCGCTGTTAACATGCCTAATAAAATGCCTATTTTGAGCTCAACATCAGGGGCAATGTCAAATGCAAATGCAAAAAGCTACACGTTGAGTGCTAACACGCAGTCCACTATGGCTGTACATAACACGCCGAGGACGCTTTTCACAACGAAGTTAACTTAGTGTTTAGGCCCAAAAACTACAAGAATGTTTTAGTGGCTACACAGTAAGAGAATAGACTGTCGGAGCGTTACCTCATACGTAATGATGTCCTTGTTTGCGGACAGTAGACATCGCTCAGTAGTCCCTCTGGTTTCTGCGAATTAAGACATCTGTAAGTGCTAGCCGGGCAAACCATCCATCTAGCAGACTTCACGGAAATATTGACTCAAACTAAAGTGATAATGAGTTTAGTACGAGGCTCGCCACCAACTGGCACTTGATTATATGTTCTCGTGAAATACTCACTAAACCACTTGTTAGACATCACATGATGGCGTATCCATCCAGCCGCGCCCATACGAACCTAGTATCGTATATATTGCTGCTCGCTGGCAGCACCCTTGTTGACTTTCTTGAATTCACACCAATCACGCTACCAATTATAAGAATGAATCAATGATTACAATGATATCGGGCCGAGGGTATATCCTTGAAAAGTTCTTACTCCTAAGCGCTGTTGCTGAGAACGACGTCGTGCGCGGCAAGATAAATAAATATACGCAGCCCTAGGCACATCATGAGTGCGCCCATTCCTGTACGGTGTTAAGGATCTAAGAACGGACCTGGTACTCGTAGTTTTTCTCGACGTATAGTCTAAACATGAAATCCACACAATTGACTTAAAAGACTTGGATGGAAGCTATTTACGCACTTCCGTCAGCCGGTTCTAAGAACCGTTGGCTCTTAGAACTTGACGGTTCTTAGAGAGCAAGCCGGTTCTTAGAACATAACGGTTCTTAGAGCCAGCCGGTTCTTAGAACCCGACGGTTCTTAGAGCCAGCCGGTTCTTAGAACAGAACGGTTCTTAGAGCCAGCCGGCATTTAGAACCCAACGGCTCTTAGAACCCGACGGTTTTAGAACCGGACAGTTCTTAGAGCCAGCCGGATTTTAGAACCAGCCGGTTCTGAGAACCCGACAATTCTTAGAACCCGACGGTTCTTAGAGCCAGCCGGCTCTTTAAACCCGCCGGGTCTTAGAACAGAACGGTTCTTAGAGCTAGCCGGCTCTTAGAACCCGCCGGTTTTTAGAACCCGACGGTTCTTAGAATCCGACGGTTCTTAGAATCCGACGGTTCTTAGTGCCAGCCGGTTTACAGAACCCGACGGTTCTCAGAGCCAGCCGGAAATTAGAATTAGCCGGTTCTTAAAGCCAGCCGGAAATTAGAACCAGCCGGTTCTTAGAACCGGACAGTTCTTAGAGCCAGCCGGATTTTAGAACCAGCCGGTTCTGAGAACCCGACAATTCTTAGAACCCGACGGTTCTTAGAGCCAGCCGGCTCTTTAAACCCGCCGGGTCTTAGAACAGAACGGTTCTTAGAGCCAGCCGGCTCTTAGAACCCGCCGGTTTTTAGAATCCGACGGTTCTTAGAATCCGACGGTTCTTAGAATCCGACGGTTTACAGAACCCGACGGTTCTCAGAGCCAGCCGGAAATTAGAACCAGCCGGTTCTTAAAGCCAGCCGGAAATTAGAACCAGCCGGTTCTTAGAACCCGACGGTTCTTAGAACCCGACGGTTCTTAGAACCCGACGGTTCTTAGAACCCGACGGTTTTTAGAACCTGACGGTTCTCATAGAGCCAGCCAGAAGTTAGAACCTCTAAGAACCGGCTGGCTCTAAAAACCGGCTGGCTCTAAGAACCGGCTGGCTCTAAGAACCGGCTGGCTCTAAGAACCGTCGGGTTCTAAGAACCGGCGGGCTCTAAGAACAAGCTGGCTCTAAGAATTGTCGGGTTCTAAGAACCGTCGGGTTCTGAGAGCCGGTTGACTCTAAGTTGCGGGTTCTAAGAGACGGCCGGCTCTAAGAATTGTTCTGTTTAAAGAACCGATTGACTCTAAGAACCGGCTGGCTCTAGGAACCGGCGGGTTCTAAGAGTCGGCTAGCTCTAAGAACCGTCGGGCTCTAAGAACCGTCGGGCTCTAAGAACCGGTTGGCTCTAAAAACCGTCGGGTTCTAAGAACCGGCGGGCTCTAAGAACAAGCTGGCTTTAAGAATTGTCGGGTTCTAAGAACCGTCGGGTTCTGAGAGCCGGTTGACTCTAAGTTGCGGGTTCTAAGAGACGGCCGGCTCTAAGAATTGTTCTGTTCAAAGAACCGATTGACTCTAAGAACCGGCTGGCTCTAGGAACCGGCGGGTTCTAAGAGTCGGCTAGCTCTAAGAACCGCCGGGCTCTAAGAACCGGCTGGTTCTAAGAACCGGCTGATTCTAAGTACCGGCTGATTCTAAGTACCGGCTGGTTCTAAAAACCGGCTGGTTCTAAAAACCGGCTGGCTCTAAGAACTGGCTGGTTCTAAGAACCGGCTGGCTTTATGAACCGGCTGGCTTTATGAACCGGCTAGCTTTAAGAACCGGCTGGCTCTAAGAACCGGCTGGCTCTAAGAACCGGCTGGCTCTAAGAACCGGCTGGCTCTAAGAACCGGCTGGCTCTAAGAACCGGCTGGCTCTAAGAACCGGCTGGCTCTAAGAACCGGCTGGCTCTAAGAACCGGCTGGCTCTAAGAACCGTCGGGTTCTAAGAACCGTCGAGTTCTAAGAACCGGCGGGTTCTAAGAACCGGCTGGCTTTATGAACCGGCTAGCTTTAAGAACCGGCGGGTTCTAAGAACCGGCTGGCTCTAAGAACCGGCTGGCACTAAGAACCGGCTGGCTCTAAGAACCGGCTGGCTCTAAGAACCGGCTGGCTCTAAGAACCGGCTGGCTCTAAGAACCGGCTGGCTCTAAGAACCGGCTGGCTCTATGAACAAGCTGGCTCTAAGAATTGTCGGGTTCTAAGAACCGTCGGGTTCTGAGAGCCGGTTGACTCTAAGTTGCGGGTTCTAAGAGACGGCCGGCTCAAAGAATCGTTCTGTTCAAAGAACCGATTGACTCTAAGAACCGGCTGGCTCTTAGAACCGTCCGGTTCTAAGAACCGGCTGGCTCTAAGAACTGTCGGGTTTTAAGAACCGGCTAGCCGTAAGAACCGGCTGGCTTTAAGAACCGGCTGGCTCTAAGAACCGGCTGGCTCTAAGAACCGGCTGACTCTAAGAACCGGCTGGCTCTAAGAACCGGCTGGCTCTAAGAACCGGCTGGCTCTAAAAACCGGCAGGCTTTATGAACCGGCGGGTTCTAAGAGTCGGCTAGCTCTAAGGACCGTCGGGCTCTAAGAACCGGCTGGTTTTAAGAACCGGCTGATTCTAAGAACCGGCTGGTTCTAAAAACCGGCTGGTTCTAAAAACCGGCTGCCTCTAAGAACCGGCTGGTTCTAAGAACCGGCTGGTTCTAAGAACCGGTTGGCTCTAAGAACCGGCTGGCTCTAAGAACCGGCTGGCTCTAAGAACCGGCTGGCTCTAAGAACCGGCGGGTTCTAAGAGCCGGCTAGCTCTAAGAACCGGCTGGCTCTAAGAACCGGCGGGTTCTAAGAGCCGGCTGGCTCTAAGAATCGGCAGACTCTCTTAGAATTGTCGGACTCTGAGAACCGTCGGGTTCTGAGAACCGGTTGACTCTAAGTTGCGGGTTCTAAGAGACGGCCGGCTCAAAGAATCGTTCTGTTCAAAGAACCGATTGGCTCTAAGAACCGGCTGGCTCTTAGAACCGTCCGGTTCTAATAACCGGCTGGCTCTAAGAACCGTCGGGTTTTAAGAACCGGCTAGCCGTAAGAACCGGCGGGCTTTAAGAACCGGCTGGCTCTAATTACCGGCTGGCTCTAAAAACCGACTGACTCTAAGAACCGGCTGGCTCTAAGAACCGGCTGGCTCTAAGAACCGGCTGGCTCTAAAAACCGGCAGGCTCTAAGAGACGGCCGGCTCTAAGAGACGGCCGGCACAAAAAATCGTTCTGTTCAAAGAACCGATTGACTCTAAGAACCGGCTGGCTCTTAGAACCGTCCGGTTCTAAGAACCGGCTGGCTCTAAGAACTGTCGGGTTTTAAGAACCGGCTAGCCGTTAGAACCGGCTGGCTTTAAGGACGGGCTGGCTCTAAGAACCGGCTGGCTCTAAGAACCGGCTGACTCTAAGAACCGGCTGGCTCTAAGAACCGGCTGGCTCTAAGAACCGGCTAGCTCTAAGAACCGGCGGGTTCTAAAAGCCGGCTGGCTCTAAGAACCGGCAGACTCTCTTAGAATTGTCGGACTCTGAGAACCATCGGGTTCTAAGAGCCGGTTGACTCTAAGTTGCGGGTTCTAAGAGACGGCCGGCTCTAAGAATTGTTCTGTTTAAAGAACCGATTGACTCTAAGAACCGGCTGGCTCTAGGAACCGGCGGGTTCTAAGAGTCGGCTAGCTCTAAGAACCGTCGGGCTCTAAGAACCGTCGGGCTCTAAGAACCGGTTGGCTCTAAGAACCGTCGGGTTCTAAGAACCGGCGGGCTCTAAGAACAAGCTGGCTCTAAGAATTGTCGGATTCTAAGAACCGTCGGGTTCTGAGAGCCGGTTGACTCTAAGTTGCGGGTTCTAAGAGACGGCCGGCTCTAAGAATTGTTCTGTTCAAAGAACCGATTGACTCTAAGAACCGGCTGGCTCTAGGAACCGGCGGGTTCTAAGAGTCGGCTAGCTCTAAGAACCGCCGGGCTCTAAGAACCGGCTGGTTCTAAGAACCGGCTGATTCTAAGTACCGGCTGATTCTAAGTACCGGCTGGTTCTAAAAACCGGCTGGTTCTAAAAACCGGCTGGCTCTAAGAACTGGCTGGTTCTAAGAACCGGCTGGCTTTATAAACCGGCTGGCTTTATGAACCGGCTAGCTTTAAGAACCGGCTGGCTCTAAGAACCGGCTGGCTCTAAGAACCGGCTGGCTCTAAGAACCGGCTGGCTCTAAGAACCGGCTGGCTCTAAGAACCGGCTGGCTCTAAGAACCGGCTGGCTCTAAGAACCGGCT
The DNA here is from genome assembly GCA_003439945.1 of Dermanyssus gallinae. Taxonomy (NCBI): domain Eukaryota; kingdom Metazoa; phylum Arthropoda; class Arachnida; order Mesostigmata; family Dermanyssidae; genus Dermanyssus; species Dermanyssus gallinae. The sequence continues at coordinate 4,795 of QVRM01006606.1, read as the reverse complement.
GGCTCTAAGAACCGTCGGGTTCTAAGAACCGTCGAGTTCTAAGAACCGGCGGGTTCTAAGAACCGGCTGGCTTTATGAACCGGCTAGCTTTAAGAACCGGCGGGTTCTAAGAACCGGCTGGCTCTAAGAACCGGCTGGCACTAAGAACCGGCTGGCTCTAAGAACCGGCTGGCTCTAAGAACCGGCTGGCTCTAAGAACCGGCTGGCTCTAAGAACCGGCTGGCTCTAAGAACCGGCTGGCTCTAAGAACCGGCTGGCTCTATGAACAAGCTGGCTCTAAGAATTGTCGGGTTCTAAGAACCGTCGGGTTCTGAGAGCCGGTTGACTCTAAGTTGCGGGTTCTAAGAGACGGCCGGCTCAAAGAATCGTTCTGTTCAAAGAACCGATTGACTCTAAGAACCGGCTGGCTCTTAGAACCGTCCGGTTCTAAGAACCGGCTGGCTCTAAGAACTGTCGGGTTTTAAGAACCGGCTAGCCGTAAGAACCGGCTGGCTTTAAGAACCGGCTGGCTCTAAGAACCGGCTGGCTCTAAGAACCGGCTGACTCTAAGAACCGGCTGGCTCTAAGAACCGGCTGGCTCTAAGAACCGGCTGGCTCTAAAAACCGGCAGGCTTTATGAACCGGCGGGTTCTAAGAGTCGGCTAGCTCTAAGGACCGTCGGGCTCTAAGAACCGGCTGGTTCTAAGAACCGGCTGATTCTAAGAACCGGCTGGTTCTAAAAACCGGCTGGTTCTAAAAACCAGCTGGCTCTAAGAACCGGCTGGTTCTAAGAACCGGCTGGTTCTAAGAACCGGTTGGCTCTAAGAACCGGCTGGCTCTAAGAACCGGCTGGCTCTAAGAACCGGCTGGCTCTAAGAACCGGCGGGTTCTAAGAGCCGGCTAGCTCTAAGAACCGGCTGGCTCTAAGAACCGGCGGGTTCTAAGAGCCGGCTGGCTCTAAGAATCGGCAGACTCTCTTAGAATTGTCGGACTCTGAGAACCGTCGGGTTCTGAGAACCGGTTGACTCTAAGTTGCGGGTTCTAAGAGACGGCCGGCTCAAAGAATCGTTCTGTTCAAAGAACCGATTGACTCTAAGAACCGGCTGGCTCTTAGAACCGTCCGGTTCTAAGAACCGGCTGGCTCTAAGAACCGTCGGGTTTTAAGAACCGGCTAGCCGTAAGAACCGGCGGGCTTTAAGAACCGGCTGGCTCTAATTACCGGCTGGCTCTAAAAACCGGCTGACTCTAAGAACCGGCTGGCTCTAAGAACCGGCTGGCTCTAAGAACCGGCTGGCTCTAAAAACCGGCAGGCTCTAAGAGACGGCCGGCTCTAAGAGACGGCCGGCACAAAAAATCGTTCTGTTCAAAGAACCGATTGACTCTAAGAACCGGCTGGCTCTTAGAACCGTCCGGTTCTAAGAACCGGCTGGCTCTAAGAACCGTCGGGTTTTAAGAACCGGCTAGCCGTTAGAACCGGCTGGCTTTAAGGACGGGCTGGCTCTAAGAACCGGCTGGCTCTAAGAACCGGCTGACTCTAAGAACCGGCTGGCTCTAAGAACCGGCTGGCTCTAAGAACCGGCTAGCTCTAAGAACCGGCGGGTTCTAAAAGCCGGCTGGCTCTAAGAACCGGCAGACTCTCTTAGAATTGTCGGACTCTGAGAACCATCGGGTTCTGAGAGCCGGTTGACTCTAAGTTGCGGGTTCTAAGAGACGGCCGGCTCAAAGAATCGTTCTGTTCAAAGAACCGATTGACTCTAAGAACCGGCTGGCTCTAAGAACTGTCGGGTTTTAAGAACCGGCTAGCCGTAAGAACCGGCTGGCTTTAAGAACCGGCTGGCTCTAAGAACCGTCGGGTTTTAAGAACCGGCTAGCCGTAAGAACCGGCTGGCTTTAAGAACCGGCTGGCTCTAAGAACCGGCTGGCTCTAAGAACCGGCTGGCTCTAAGAACCGGCTGACTCTAAAAACCGGCTGGCTCTAAGAACCGGCTGGCTCTAAGAACCGGCTAGCTCTAAGAACCGGCTGGCTTTAAGAACCGGCAGGCTTTATGAACCGGCGGGTTTTAAGAGTCGGCTGGCTCTAAGAACCGTCGGGCTCTAAGAACCGGCTGGTTCTAAGAACCGGCTGATTCTAAGAACCGGCTGGTTCTAAAAACCGGCTGGTTCTAAAAACCGGCTGGCTCTAAGAACCGGCTGGTTCTAAGAACCGGCTGGCTCTAAGAACCGGCTGGCTCTAAGAACCGGCTGGCTCTAAGAACCGGCGGGTTCTAAGAGCCGGCTAGCTTTAAGAACCGGCAGACTCTCTTAGAACCGTCGGACTCTGAGAACCGTCGGGTTCTAAGAACCGGCTGGCTTTAAGAACCGGCGGGTTCTAAAAGCCGGCTGGTTCTAAGAACCGTCGGGTTATATGAACCGGCGGGTTCTAAGAACCGGCTGGCTTTATAAACCGGCTAGCTTTAAGAACCGGCTGGCTCTAAGAACCGGCTGGCTCTAAGAACCGGCTGGCTCTAAGAACCGGCTGGCTCTAAGAACCGGCTGGCTCTAAGAACCGGCTGGCTTTAAGAACCGGCTGGCTCTAAGAACCGGCTGGCTCTATGAACCGGCTGGCTCTAAGAACCATCGGGTTCTAAGAACCGTCGGGTTCTGAGAGCCGGTTGACTCTAAGTTGCGGGTTCTAAGAGCCGGCTGGTTCTAAGAGCCGGCTGGCTCTAAGAACCGTTCTGTTCAAAGAACCGACTGACTCTAAGAACCGACTGACTCTAAGAACCGGCTAGCTTTAAGAACCGACTGGCTCTAAGAACCGGCAGGCTCTAAGAACCGGCTAGCTCTAAGGACCGTCGGGCTCTAAGAACCGGCTGGTTCTAAGAACCGGCTGATTCTAAGAACCGGCTGGTTCTAAAAACCGGCTGGTTCTAAAAACCGGCTGGCTCTAAGAACCGGCTGGTTCTAAGAACCGGCTGGTTCTAAGAACCGGCTGGTTCTAAGAACCGGTTGGCTCTAAGAACCGGCTGGCTCTAAGAACCGGCTGGCTCTAAGAACCGGCGGGTTCTAAGAGCCGGCTAGCTCTAAGAACCGGCGGGTTCTAAACGCCGGCTGGCTCTAAGAATCGGCAGACTCTCTTAGAATTGTCGGACTCTGAGAACCGTCGGGTTCTGAGAGCCGGTTGACTCTAAGTTGCGGGTTCTAAGAGACGGCCGGCTCAAAGAATCGTTCTGTTCAAAGAACCGATTGACTCTAAGAACCGGCTGGCTCTTAGAACCGTCCGGTTCTAAGAACCGGCTGGCTCTAAGAACCGTCGGGTTTAAGAACCGTCGGGTTTTAAGAACCGGCTAGCCGTAAGAACCGGCTGGCTTTAAGAACCGGCTGGCTCTAATTACCGGCTGGCTCTAAAAACCGGCTGACTCTAAGAACCGGCTGGCTCTAAGAACCGGCTGGCTCTAAGAACCGGCTGGCTCTAAAAACCGGCAGGCTCTAAGAGACGGCCGGCTCTAAGAGACGGCCGGCACAAAAAATCGTTCTGTTCAAAGAACCGATTGACTCTAAGAACCGGCTGGCTCTTAGAACCGTCCGCTTCTAAGAACCGGCTGGCTCTAAGAACCGTCGGGTTTTAAGAACCGGCTAGCCGTTAGAACCGGCTGGCTTTAAGAACGGGCTGGCTCTGAGAACCGGCTGGCTCTAAGAACCGGCTGACTCCAAGAACCGGCTGGCTCTAAGAACCGGCTGGCTCTAAGAACCGGCTAGCTCTAAGAACCGGCGGGTTCTAAAAGCCGGCTGGCTCTAAGAACCGGCAGACTCTCTTAGAATTGTCGGACTCTGAGAACCATCGGGTTCTGAGAGCCGGTTGACTCTAAGTTGCGGGTTCTAAGAGACGGCCGGCTCAAAGAATCGTTCTGTTCAAAGAACCGATTGACTCTAAGAACCGGCTGGCTCTAAGAACTGTCGGGTTTTAAGAACCGGCTAGCCGTAAGAACCGGCTGGCTTTAAGAATCGGCTGGCTCTAAGAACCGTCGGGTTTTAAGAACCGGCTAGCCGTAAGAACCGGCTGGCTTTAAGAACCGGCTGGCTCTAAGAACCGGCTGGCTCTAAGAACCGGCTGGCTCTAAGAACCGGCTGACTCTAAAAACCGGCTGGCTCTAAGAACCGGCTGGCTCTAAGAACCGGCTAGCTCTAAGAACCGGCTGGCTTTAAGAACCGGCAGGCTTTATGAACCGGCGGGTTCTAAGAGTCGGCTGGCTCTAAGAACCGTCGGGCTCTAAGAATCGGCTGGTTCTAAGAACCGGCTGGTTCTAAGAACCGGCTGATTCTAAGAACCGGCTGGTTCTAAAAACCGGCTGTTCTAAAAACCGGCTGGCTCTAAGAACCGGCTGGTTCTAAGAACCGGCTGGTTCTAAGAACCGGCTGGCTCTAAGACCGGCTGGCTCTAAGAACCGGCTGGCTCTAAGAACCGGCGGGTTCTAAGAGCCGGCTAGCTCTAAGAACCGGCAGACTCTCTCAGAAACCGTCAGACTCTGAGAACCGTCGGGTTCTAAGAACCGGCTGGCTTTATGAACCGGCGGGTTCTAAAAGCCGGCTGGTTCTAAGAACCGTCGGGTTATATGAACCGGCGGGTTCTAAGAACCGGCTGGCTTTATAAACCGGCTAGCGTTAAGAACCGGCTGGCCTCTAGAACCGTCGGGTTTTAAGAACCGGCTAGCCGTTTAGAACCGGCTGGCTTTAGGACGGGCTGGCTCTAAGAACCGGCTGGCTCTAAGAACCGGCTGACGCTAGGAAGAAACCGGCTGGCCTCTAAACCGGCTGGCTCTAAGAACCGGCTAGCTCT